>CM042184.1:17328901-17357187 GCA_023539305.1 Ilex asprella
TTTTTCTTTAGCATTACTTAACTCTTCGTGGGATCGATACTTGGACTTAAAAACCGAGAAAACTACAATTCGACCACCTATACTTGGGTGTAATATTTTAATATAATTAAGACACACAAAAAGTCCGAATCACTGAGCATGGAGCTGGGCGGCGCCCTAGGGGTCATGGGCGGCTCCCCTTGCTGCCTCGTGCGGTCTTGGTCCCTTCTTCCGTTTTTCTTGATGATTGTCACTCGGTTGGTCCAACTACATGGGTCTTTTGGGCTCTTCTATGGGCTTCTTCGACTCTGTTCGGATTGGGCCTTAGCTTAGTAAAATACGGACTCATCATTTGCCCCCATGTCCCGAGCTCTGATTTTCTTCGAGAGGCAGGGGTCAAGGGCATGTGCTTCGTCTTTACTTGGTTGAGTCGGAGCTTCCCTTATTTTTCATGGTCCCCTTTTATCTTTGGGGAATTATCTTTCAGGATCTGCTGAACTCCTCGGTTTCGAAGAGTGCATTATTAATATTATATATTTTTTATGCCCTCGTCTATAAATAGAGGTCACTGTTTCATTTTCTTCATTCTTCTCTCATTTATATGTGCATGGGCTTCCTTCAAGAGTGACTCTCAAGGAGCTTTACTAAGGCTTCCTCAAGAATCTTCAAGGCCTTCATTCTCTATTTAAGGAGCTTCAAGGCTATTTCACTTGTTCGTTCTCATTTCCTTCTTTCATCATCAAAGCATTCATGAGGACGAGAGGCATGCCAAGTGGAGGAGTCAAGACGAGAGGAGGACACCGCGGGGGAGCGAGCTTGGGAGGCGCCCAAGGGGCTGCCATGGGTGGCGCCCAGGCCATGGGTGCTGCCTCCTCCGATTTTGGTTGTTCGAGCTCCTCTTCTCGCGGTGGACTTGGTGTGGTGGAGGAACCCTTTGGGATCGTTAGGAGTACTCCGAGTAGTCCCCTGGGCGTGCCCGAACGGTCCTCTAGCGCGGGCGATCATCGGAGTATCCCGGGTCCTTCAGGAGACAACCCAAGCGTTGTGCTGTAGTCGACTGATGACTTGGAGGACACGGTGCTGCGAGGTATGTCTCTTGGTATTCTTTTTACTCTTTCTTTGACATTGTTACCTTATTTTAGCTAGGTTCTGAACTTGCTCTTGTGCATGTTACCCAGGTGAGTCGGAGGCCGTTGGGGACCCCGATGAAGACCCAAGCGTTGGAGGAGGCAACGGCTCCAAGGTACTCTCTATATTCAGCTTGTATAAGTGTGATGCTGAAATTGCTAAGATAGCTTCTCTATATCATATCCCGCCTTGTGTGACTTATCGTCATGCTGAGGCCGATGAGCCCGCCTGCTGCGATTCTTTGGGTGAGATTGTTGTTTATGAGGGGATGTTGGAGGCGGGACTGCGATTTCCCATCCCCGGACCTATTTGTCGGGTGCTAGCGCACTTGTCATTGGTCCCAGGGAGATTGTCTCCCAATGGATGGAGGATTATTTCTGCATTCTTCGCACTATGGCGGTTGGTGCATGGTGATAACGTTCCTCCGCCGTTCGAGGAGTTTCTGGCGACGTACACACTGTCGAAGAACCTTACTCCTCACGGGGGGTGGTACCGCTTTACCCCGAGTTCAGGCAGACTCATTGAGGGGCTTACGTCCAATCTCCACAAGTGGAAGAGGTGGTTCTTCTTCGTTGGTGGCGAGTGGGCTTCCGAGTCCAACCGTGATCTTGTGCCTTCTCGATGGGATGTAGTCCTTCAGATTAAACAAGGTGAGGATTTTTATCTTTAACTTGTACTCTTCATCCTTATGTGTTGGTTCTTCATAGTATGTGATCTTTTGCAGTCTTACTGGCTCTAACTCTGGTCCAGACGAGGCTACTTGATGCTGTTCGTAGCAACCCAACTAAGGACTTTGCTGAGATTATGTCGTTGTCCGACATCTCTTCCAAGCCCAAAAAGAAAGGTGCTTATTTACTAGTAGTCTTCTTTAGGTGCTTTGTAGTAGGCTTTCTGACTTACTGGGTCTTTGTAGGTCTTCCCATTGACATGTCTGTAGTGGATGAGGTCCTTGCCTCAAAGGTGGCGTCCATACCTACTCCTCCTTCTAAGAGGGCGAAGTCTGGTGCCCCCTGTTCTTCGCGACCAGAGCTGGTTGACCCAGCGGGTTCTATACCGACTGAGTTTAATGATGTTCCATCTTCTCCTTCGATCTATGTCTCCCCTTCCCCGAGACACGGTTCTAGTACCGCTGTAGGGGCTGAGGTGCCGGCTCCGCAAACCACTAGGACGGAGGGTCCGTCTAGGTGTCGTTCCTTGGAGAACACCTCAGGGTCTATGCTGCATGACATGGAGGTGGCAAAGGAGAGATTCAGTGCCTTGGTGACCGGTGCTGAGGCCAACGAGATTGCCTCTCGGGGTCCTGGGGGCGTAGTCAACTCCTCTGTAGAGGGCATCGCTCTGGTATGCTCTGTCCCTCTATTTTGTATTTGACTTTCTGTGGCATGTCTAGACTTAGCTCTTGGCTTTCTTTGTATTTGAATGTCCACAGGTGATGGCTGCCTTGCCTGCCTTGTTTAGCAATACGATGATGATCGGAGAGGCCGTTCTTGGCGAGGCGAAGGAGAGACGGCACGTGAGGCTGCTGAGGGACAGCTTACGGCTGCTGAGATGAAGCTTTTACTTGAGCGACAGACACGAGAGAATGACGCACTGCTAGCTCGATAGGCACGAGAAGATGCCAAAAAGTAATTTGAGCTCGAGCGGAGGACGCGAGAGAGCACCGTTGAGCAATCGAAGCTATCTCAGAGGAAGGTTGCTCAACTTGAGGCTGACCTCGGCGTAGCACTTGGGAGAGCTACTAGTGCGAAGGCTTAGAGGGATGCTTTTGAGAGGGCTAGGGCCAGTGCCTTCATTGACGGCTACGAGGAGCTCAGGAGGAAGGCTTCTATAGCATACCCTTATGTTGATCTTTCTGAGCTCAAACCTCAGGAGGCTTTTGAGTCCGATGATGAGGACTATATGAGTGGAGACAGTGAGAGTCATTGAGAGTGGTGTCCTTATATTTTTTATTTGTATGATGTCTTCCTTTTGTAAAAGGTCTAGTTTACGGACTTTGAATGGAAATTTTCTTTTGTAAGAGTCTCATGACTTGAATGAAATAGAACTCTTTTTTAAAAAAAATATTGAGAAATCTTATTTTATAATTCAAAGTAAATACTTGATATTTAAAGGAAAAAATGACATAAAACTTGACAACCAATGTAAATAGCAAAAACAAACTAGATAGTGGACACCGACTCCAGACTTACTGCCCCCAGCTACTGGTAGTACTTCTTTAGGAGTTCTGCGCTCCATGGGTGAGCCAGGACCTTGCCTTCAAAATTCTAAATTTTGTAGGTACCTGGTCTTACTACCTCTGTGACCGTGTAAGGTCCTTCCCAGTTGGGTCCCAACTTCCCCTCCCGGGAGTCTTTGGTGGATAAGATGACCTTCTTGAGAAGCAAGTCCCCAGGTAAGAAGGCACAAGGCTTCACCCTCGAGTTATAGTACTTGGTCATGCGACGCTTGTACTCTGCATTCCTGAGCATGACTATCTCCCTTTCCTCCTCCACGAAGTCGAGGTTGATGCGAAGGCCTTCTTCATTGTTTGTAGGCTCATGGTTTTGCACCCTAAGGGAGTGTACTCGCTTTCAACGGGTATCACTGTCTCTGTTCCATAGGGTAGGGAGAATGGTGTCTCGCCAGTGGGGCCTCTTGGTGTCGTTCGATAGGCCCATAATACTCCTGGAAGCTCGTCCACCCAATTCCTTTTGGTGGCTTCGAGTCTGGCTTTTAAATTTCGGAGTATGGTCTTGACAGTGACCTCTGCTTGCCCATTTGCCTGAGGATGGGCAGGACTAGAATGAGGCTGTTTGATTTGGAGGTCCGCACAGAAGCTGTTGAGGAGTTTGTTATCAAACTGCTTGGCATTGTCGCTTATGATGGCGTGTGGTATTCCAAAGCGACAGACAAGACTCCTCCATATGAAATCCTTTACCTTCTAGTCTGTAATCCTGGCTAAGGCTTCAGCCTCGGCCCACTTGGTGAAGTTGTCTATCGCGATGACTACGAACTTACATTGACCTCGACTCGTAGGAAGGGGACCTAGGATGTCGATACCCCACATGGAGAAAGGCCATGGGCTCTGGATGGTGGTGAGCTCCTCAGGCGGTTGTCTTGACACAGTTACAAAACGTTGGCACTTGTCGCACCTCCTGACGAAGTCTCGAGCATCTCGGATTATGGTGGGCTAGTAGTACCCTTGTCTGACTGCTTTGTGAGCCAAAACTCGTCCTCCTGAGTGGTTGCCACATATTCCCTTATGTATCTCCCTCATCTCATAGTCTGCTTCTTCTGGTGTGAGACAGCGGTATAGAGGGAGAGAGTGACTCTTCTTATAGAGAATGTTCTGTAGGGTGACGTACCAGGATGGTCTAATCCTTAACTTTCTGGCTTCCACTGGGTTGTCTGGGAGGGTGCCTTCCTCTAGGTAAACTCTGATGGGGGTCATCCAATTGGGCTCAGACGACATGCAGTGAACACTGCTTTCCTCTAGCTTGGAGGTGCTTGGTTCGAACTGGTGACCCGTCAATGCTGGGCCCATAAGTATATTGGCAGAGGTGAATTTGGTGAGTGCGTCTGCCATGGCATTCTCTTTTCGTGGTACATGGTTGATCTCAAAGTAGACAAACTTCTTGAGGAGGTCTTGGACCACCGAGAGGTATTCCTGCATCCTTTTTTTCCTTGGCCTCAAAGTTTTCTTTCACTTGATTGACTATGAGTTGAGAGTCGCTATAGGCCGTGATGTTGAGTGCTTCCATCTCCAAGGCTAACCTTAGGCCCGACACAAGGGCCTCATATTCTGCTTGATTATTCGAGGTGGTGAAATGGAAGGAGACAGCGTACTTTAATGGGGTGCCATGAGGGATGATGAGTACGAGTCCTACTCCTCCGCCCTCGTTGGTAGAGGACCCATCAACATATAACTTCCAGCATGGCGGAGTGGATGTTTGGGGTGACGTCTGAAGAGAAAGGAGAGTGAGGAGTGAAAAAGGCTGAGTAGGTAACACCCAAGGAAGGGTGGGCGGTGCCCTAGGCAGGGTGGGCGGCGCCCAGGGGTGCCATGCATGTGGCTCTGGCTCCAGATCCTTCTCAAGAATCACTCCTGTAGCGTCTGATATAGCCTTCAGTTGGGAGGAGTTAGTGTGCACTGAGCAAGTGGATATGGGCATTAGGGCGCTTGCTACTTCCCCTTGGGACTCCAGTGGTGGTGTAGTCTCAGCCATAAAGTCTGCAAGTGCTTGTGCTTTGATGGCAGACCTAGGTTGGTACTGCACATCGAACTCGCTCAATTCTATAGCCCATTAGAGTAGTCTGCCGGAGACATCAGGCTTTCCTAAAATTCTTTTGAGTGGCTGGTTCGTGACCACCATGATAGTGCGGCTCTGAAAATAATGGCGTAGGCGTCGCGCTGTTGTGACAAGGGCGAAAGCCAATTTTTCCAACTCCGAGTATCTCACCTCTGCTCCTCGATATGCCCTGCTCACATAGCATATTGGCTTTTAGATTCCTCCATTCTCTCTGATGAGGACAGAGCTGACAGCGGAGGACGAGGTCGAGAGGTAAAGGTAGAGGACCTCTCCTGGTGTGGCTCGAGAGAGCAATGGTGGGGCGGCAAGGTAGGCTTTTAGCTTTTGAAAAGCCTCCTCAGCGTCTGGACCCCACTGGAAGGACCTGCGAAGGATTTTAAAGAAAGGAAGACACTTGTCAGCAGACTTAGAAACGAACGTGTTGAGTGCGGCTATTCTCCCATTGAGTCGTTGGACTTCCTTGGTTGAGGTAGGAGACCTCATCTCCAAAATTGCTTTGATTTTATCCGTGTTGGCTTCAATACCCCTTCTGTGAACCATGAAGCCTAAGAATTTTCCTGAGCTGACGCCGAAAGCGCACTTCTCCGGGTTCAGCTTCATCTTGTAGGCTCTCAACACATCAAAGGTTTCCTGTAGGTGTGCAATGTGATCTGTGGCTACTACACTCTTCACCAACATATCATCCACGTATGCTTCCATGGTCTTCCTAATCTGGGCCTCAAACATCTTGTTGACGAGGCGATGGTATGTGGCTCCGGCATTCTTAAGTCCGAATGGCATCACCCTGTAGTAGTAAGTGCCTATAGGGGTGATGAACGAAGTCCTCTCTTGGTCTAGGGGGAACATGCTGATTTGGTTGTAACTGGAGTAGGCATCAAGGAAGCTTAGGAGCTCATGCCCCACAGTGGCGTCGCTTAGTAGGTTGATGCGGGGGAGAGGGTACCTGTCTTTGGGGCAGGCATTGTTGAGCTCTGTGAAGTCCACGTAGAGGCACCACTTCCCATTGGCCTTTGTCACAATTACCACGTTGGATAGCTAGTCTGGGTAGGCTACCTCCCTTACAGACCCGTTATTCAAGAGCTTGTCTACTTCCTCCTCCATGGCTTGTCCCCTCTCAGTGCTCACGCTCCTCAACTTCTAGCGAACAGGCTTGCATCTGGAGTCAACATTAAGTTGGTGGGAGGCCACCTCGGGGTCAATGCCCTCCAAGTCCTCATGGGACCAAGCGAAGACGTCTGCGTTTCTCTTGAGGAAGTCTACTAAGGCAGATGCCAGCTCCTGAGAGAGTGAGGAGCCTAAGTAGACCTTCCTCTCTAGAAGGGTGTCATCTAGTGTCACTAGTTGAAGTTCCTCTGCTGGTTCACCCCTTTCTAAGGTGTTGTCATCCCTAGGGTTGAACACTTCGACTTGTAGTGTCTCGTGTGGTCTTCTAGCCCTCATAGAGGCTATATAGCACTCTCTGGCTGAGACCTGGTCTCCTCTTATCTCCCCAATCCCACTAGAGGTTAGAAAACGGAGGAGAAGATGGTATGTAGAAGGCACTGCCCTTAAGGCATTGAGAGCAGGGCGTCCAAGTATCACATTATAAGCAGAAGGACAGTTAAGTACGAGAAAGTTTATCATGATAGTAGTGCTCCTTGGTGCAGTCCCGGAGATGACAGGTAGGGTGATGGATCCTAGAGGCTGGACTCTCTCTCCTGAGAAGCTAACCAAAGGGATTCTGATTGGCTGCAGTAGTTCCCTGCCTAGGTGAAGGCTGTCGTAGACGGTGACAAAGGGGATGTCAGCTGAGCTACCACTGTCGACAAGGACTCTCCTTACCTGATAGTTTGCCACCATCAGGGTCAGCACCAATGGGTCGTCATGAGGAGTCTGGACCCCTATCAAGTCTCTGTCGGAGAAGGTAATGACTTCTTCCTCCTCTTGTCGTGGGGTCTTCATCGGGTGAGAGTCATAGGACTCTCCCTGTCTGGCTTTGCGGGCGTGCGCCTTACTAGCGGAGTTAGAGTCACCTCCTCCTCCTCCTAACCCTCCGACGATGGTATGAATCTCACCGAGGGGAGGCTGGTGCTCTCGTTCTTCTTGCGGAGGTGCTGGTCCTCGACCAACTACATACTATCTGAGATGACCCCGCTGGATGAGTTCCTCGATCTGCCTTTTCAGCTGAAAGCAGTCGTCTGTGTCATGTCCATGGTTGCGGTGGAAACGACAATACTTACTGGGATTCCTGCGCTTGGGATCAGATTTCATCTTTCCGGGCCAACGGATGGCTGGGTCATCCTGTATCTGGAGTAGGATGTGTTCCACTGATGCATTAAGTGGAGTGAATGGTTGTCGATCCCTCGGAGGTAGTGGTCCGAGGCGGTCCTTTACGGGGACCCTTTCTGCTTTCTTCTTCTTGTTCTCAGCATCCCTTTGGTTTTCTCGGCTGTCTTTCCTATTCTCCCCTCAGGAGGACTCACCTCTACGCGCTTTGGCGATGTCCTCGGCGTTCATATATTTTTGTGCCCTAGCCAGTAGCTCGGGCATGCCAGAGGACGGCTTCTTGATGACTGAGAACATGAAACTGGATGTTCGGAGGCCGGCGATAAAAACAGTCATGGCTACCTTGTCATCTGACTCATCGATCTGGAGCACCTCCTCATTGAAGCGAGCAAGGTAGTCACGAAGGCTTTCATCCCTATCCTGCTTAATGGTGAGTAGGTGGGTCACTGACTTTTGATAGCGGCGTCCCCCAATGAAGTGGGAAACGAAGGACCTGCTTAGCTTCTCGAAAGAACAGACGGAGGAAGGCCTAAGCTTGGAGAACCATTGACGAGCGGACCCCTTCAAGGTCGTGGGGAATACTCGGCACATGATCTCCTCAGGCACATTATGGAATTGTATGAGGGACTTGTAGGTGTCCAGATGATCAAGGGGATCTCTATTGCCATCGAAGGTGTCGATGTTGGGCATTTTGAATTTCGAAGGGAGTGGGTAGTTGACAATATCAGCAGTGAAAGGTGTGTCAGTGCGTCTTACCAGGTAATCCACGGGTGTCGGCGCTTGCGCCTTGATGGCGTTGAGGGCGTCACCGAGTTGATTTTGCACCTCCTTAATTTTCTCGTCCCACTGATTGTGGACATCCTGGTGATGGTACTGATTTTCATGGTCTTCATACTGACTCTCTCCCTCGTCCTCATGCACAGGTACGTGCAAAGGGTGAACATGCGAGTTCCCTGCGCAGTGAGGAGGGATCGGTTGACGAGGGACTCCCTGGCGTGGTGCTGAAGCATTCCGATGAGGGACCTAGAGTCTAGAGAGGACATACAATGGTTCCTCTCCCGTCAGAGGGAGTTGGACTCCTCCAACAGGGTGATGGGTGACTCCTCATTGAGAGAGCATCAACTGGTTGATCTGCTGGTTTTGGTTCACCAGCAGCTACATGGTCTGTAGGAGTTGTTGTTTTGACCCAACGGCGGGAGTCACCGTAGCAGAGGGTCCTTCGGGTGCGAGGGGAGGCGGAGCCTCCTCCCGGTGCACGGGGTTGCTGTCTCTGGGTTGATGAGACCTCGATCTGGTAGTGATTGCCATAGATTACGAGAAGGGTAGGAAGACTACGTCGGTTCCCACAGACGGCACCAAACTGATGATGCACAAAATCGTCTTCGTGCGAGATCAACAGTCACTAGAGTGATTAATGAGCAATCAATGGCAATTAGTGGCAAAACAGTAAATATAGGTCAACACTGGAGATTTATAGTGGTTTGGTCTTAGATGACCTACGTCCACTCTTCGAACGGCGACGGTGGCCTTAGGCGTTTTATTGATCAACGGTGGTACTCCGGAGAGTTTACAATGAGTCTAGAGAAAGAGAGTGTGTAGAGAGTCTTAGAGAGCTTACTGAGTGCAACTAGTGTAGTGTGTGTGTCTCAAGAGTCATCGTGCCCTTTATACAGTGAGGGCTTACATTATATAGGCTCACCAAGGCGGTGAGACGGTGACGTGAGGGAGAAGTCTCCCGTCAATTGGTAAGTACAAATGTGGTAGGAGTGAGCCTCTTTGGTAAGTAGAGTTATGGTAGGAGATCTCTGTATCCCGAGTCTTCCTCCACCTGCTCCTATTTACTCGGATGTCATTCTGGTGTGGAGTGTGCTCATGCTTAGCCTTGGACTTGAGTCTTGAAGTAAGGAGGAGACGAGGAGGAGAAGACAGGATAGGAGAGGGCCAAAGTGGGAGGCGCCCACTTGACCTCCTATGGGCAGTGCCCAATTGGAGGGGAGTGGGCGGCGCCCACTTGGTGTGGAGAGGTGGGCGGCGCCCCATGGTGGGTGTCTTCACCTCGTTGTTCAGCTCTTCCTTCTCTCGGCTTCCAAGTAACCCATTTAGTTTCATAGCTCATCTCTCTCTCCTTCGTACTCCTTGGAGGATGATTGCGAGTTGGATTGGTCTTGATCTTCAGTCTTGAGCTCGGACTTGCTTCAGAGTAGTTTTGGACTTGTATTGAGTTTAGTATTGCATTGAGGCATGAGAAGGTTGCATTGAATAAACCAAGAACTCAAGGAGGAGAGGTCGTAGGAGAGGACGAAAGAGAGGCCGAGCATGGAGCTGGGCGGCGCCCTAGATGCCTTGGGCGGCGCCCCTTGCTGCCTCGTGCGGTCTTGGTCCCCTCCTCCGTTTTTCTTGATGATTGCCACTCGGTTGGTCCAACTACATGGGTCTTTTGGGCTCTTCAATGGGTTTTTTCGACTCCGTTCGGATTGAGACTTAGCTTAGTAAAATTCGGACTCATCAGAACATAGAAACTTAGGACCATTGTTGAAAGATTGATTATAAAGTTTTAGTTTCACACATATTTACGTTCAGGGTAAATTGAGTTTTGGAGGTGTTTAGACTTGAGAACGGTGATTATGTAAGTTTTTAAATATTTTTAGGTCAAAATAAGATTTCCATTGAATCTGGAAGGTCCAGAAACTTTTGGAGAGATAATTGAGGTGTACTAGAACTTAGGAAGTATTACGGAGTTAAAATACATTTTAGAAAGAATTTGGGTATGAAGGAATTTAACATTACCTTATTATTTTAGTCATAACTTTTTACTCCTAGCTCCTATTGAGCTAATTTTTAGAAGTAAAAATTAGACTTCAAGGGCTACAAAAGTGCATTTCACGAAATTTCCTGAATTGACTTCTAAATAGGTGAAAACTGCTATGGAAGTCAGGGCAGAAATTTGACACCGTCCGGACACCCCAAGCACCGTCCGAATGGTACTCCCTATCTTAAAACCTTATATTTCATCCAAAACAATGACTTTGCACCGTCCGGACACCCAAGCACCGTTCGAAAGCTACCCTAAAAATGACCCTAATCAGTTTTAGGGTTTTTCTCCGTTTTTCACCCTATAAATACCATAAGGACGTCCCTTTAGCTGTATTTCATCCTTTTTTAACCCTAGGCAACCTTAGAAAGCAAGAGAGAAGAAGAGAAACACAAGATTGAAGGGGTATTCTCACATTGGAACGGATCAAACACGCTAAGTTTACACACAAACTACAAAATCAAGGTAGGAGTTTTTTCTAAACTTGTTCATTGTGGCTAGGGTTAATATATATGTATATTTTGATTCTAAATCTTATGTATAAATTATGAAATCATTATTTCTTGATTTTCTTGCAAATCATATCATGTCTTGAAACAGGTTATTGTTTGATAGTCATAAAAACTCTCGTTCTTGTTATCAAAACCCTAGTTTTCAAGAAATATAGATTTTACCCTTGATATTCCATTGTTGTTGATTTAAAAACTCTAGTGTTTTATTTGAACAGTAAAAATTATATTTCTTAATGATCTCTTGCATATTTTCTTGAATTGTTTTGTGGGAAATATACTAGTGGAATTATGGTTTTTGGTTTGCCTATGATTTGGTAAATTGGTTTGGTATTGTATCTCTTATGTGAATATTTTGATGAACATGAGTGGCAATTGATCAAGTATCGTAAAGTGGGTAGATGTGTTTCTTACTCCGAGTGGGTTTGAAGGCTTCCTACTACTTGTAGTGAGGTTGGTGTCTTGCGATGACCAAACCACTATTCGTTCACGGGTATAGAGGTTGAGAGCTAGTGTACTATTTCTAGGTTGGATTCGTCACTGCAGATGCGTCGATATAGCCCTTTCTAAAGTTATGTATCCTTATAAGGATTGGGTGGGTGTGTGTGGACCAAGATATTCTCACTGTGTGTATTCATGTTAAATCTTACAGCATACCTAAGGTACAATGTTAGTAATAGTTTGTTGTTTGAAAGTTGGTTTTGCTTCTTCATTTAATTTATTGCTACTAGGTAAACTTGAGATCCGATGAATTGTCAATGTTTTATTTCAAAAGTTATATATATGATATTTTGTAAAATGAGACCAACCTGTTTTATATGTTTTTAAAACCTTGTTTGAGATTGAGAGAATTTTTCTACAGAACTTAGTGCTCACCCTCTACAAACACATCTTTTTCAGATTATGGTTTAGAGGAAAAGCTCGGCTTTGATGAGCATGTACATTGGGAAACTCAAAGTGATGGGAATGTGGATCCTGAGGTGGATATTTAAATTTATTTCCTTTATATTTTAGATTGGGAGGTTGATTATGAGACAATGTTAAGGATAATGTTTTATTTATTTCGTTGCAAGATAATATTTGATTTTTGGATGTAACTGCCATAGTTTGACATATTTATTTTGTATGATGCTTTAATTATTATAGAGGATGAATGTAATTTCTTTTAATTTATATATTTTATTAGTTGATCTCATGATATGATTAGTTAAAGATAGTAATGCCTTTCAAGGTGAATTTTGGGGCATTACAATTAGTTGATTAATGATGGTTAAATTGACTCATCAAATTTTTTGAACGGTTGTAAATCTACTGATGTAATAAAATGTGAATTTTTGAAAATCTTAAAATTTTGAGAAAAATTTGTTCACTTTTTGTATGTATTCTTTCGCTAGTCTTTGCCCTTCTTGTTGAATGATTTTTATTTTTTATTGATTGTAGTTCACTTATTGTGAAATTTTTGGATAGTGAACTAGGAGTTCTATTCTATTAAAGTTTATTGTTTTTGGAGTTCACCGTTTTTTTTAATATTTTTGGGTTTACTGTTTTTAATATTTCTCAATTCAATTTTTTAATATTTTTGTAGTTCATTGTCTTGAGTTCACTTTCTTTAGTTCGCTAGTAGTGTCCGATCGAAGCTGGTCATTTCCAAATTGCACAAACAAGACCTTAAGGTTTAGAGAATTCTTAGTTTGAAATGAGAACGACAAGAAGTTTTCTACTTGTTGTCAGCGAGGTTGGTGGTTTTCTTTTCATGTAAAAAAAGAACGTGCACTTGAGGCGAATTGAAAAATATGGCCCTAACTTTTTTGTTGTTAGATAAAATTATAGGCGGTACTAAACTTGAAGCTATAATTTTTCAAGTGTTTAAATTATACTTCAAACTCATACGATTGACTAGAAAAATTATAATTTAAATGAATTAAAGTTATAGTTTAAAAAATTATGATTGATCATAAAGAATATAAATTTTAAAGATCAAATTATATATAACGAAACATATATTCACAAAAAGAGAGAGGGAGAGACTGCTTTAGTTCACAATCCTAAGTTCATTGTTTAAGTTCACTATCTTTGAGTTCATTGTCTCGAGTGTGCGTATGGGGGATGAAAGATAGAAAAGATAGAAAAGAATTTAGTTCATTGTCTTGAGTGTGTGCGTGGGTAATGGTGGCCTATTTTTCCCAAATGTGGACTTTTGGCATGTTTTCCCAAAAACAATATTAAAGTCTAAGCACCCCTCCACCTTGTCAAGAAGGATGGTTTAATATTGATTATACAAGTAACATCATAGTGACTTGGCTTTGGAGTCCATAAACCCATTGGATATCCTGAGATCATATTATCTTCCTCAAAATGATAAGGGACTTATGGGCATTAGTGTTTAATGTTCCAGAGCATATGAATGATTATTGGGGGCCATTAGATGTCAAGGATAAGGAGGATCCATTTGTGTTTACAACTACCCGACATTACATTACCCAAATCCCCCAAAAGTTATTTAGATGAACAAGAAAGAGCCTCATGTTTGAAAAGCTTAAGGGGGTTATGGTGGAGTTCTTTATACAAGCCAGTCCTACAAACGGTGTAATGGCAAAAGAATGAGATAAAGAGAGTTGGGGGGGGGGGGAGAGACACACACACACAGAGTTATAATAGTAAGAATAAACTAAGGGAGATAAATTACATAGGTGATTAAGTGTAGTTAGATAGGGACTTGTGGATAGTTAAGAGTTTATAGGTGACTAAGGTGGAAAGAAAATGTGGGTATTATAGGTATTTTGCATGTGGACACCAAACCTTACATTCTCTCCTTATACCAGCAGTAGAATTTTGATTCAATTAGTTAAAGTATAACTTTGAGGAATATATATGATACCATTTATTTTGGAGATCGAAAGGTGGAGAAGCATGCCAACATGATGGGATTAATTTGGTCACTTTAATTGTGACGCTCCAAAATTAGAGTCTTTTACTAACCATTGACTAAATGTCAACCCGCGGAAATAACCTTGCTTGTCACAATTCCAGACCTCATGTCAAACGAATCCCCTTAATCATGATTTTAACCCATGCATGTAACCCATGTTCCTTTAATTATTTAATTCACTTGAGGTCCAATATGCCTCAATATAGCTCATTTAGGGTCCATTTTTATCCTTTGAACCAAAGAAACCAAAGTCCCAAAGCATAGAAAAACAGTGTTAAAATTTCAGAAATTTGGAGACAGTACCGTTACACAGTACCGGTACGTCGAACCTTCTGGACCATAGCGTACTGATACTTAGTACAGGTACTGAACTGTACTATTTTCCCAGTATTTGCTTGTTTCTCTTGTTTTTCATCTCCAATCCATCTCAAACCTTTCCACAACCACCCAATACATGTTTAATAAGGTTTTCCATACAAAACATGGCTTGTTCAAGTTACATTACAGGCAATTCCATGAATTTAAACATAAAATATAATTTATTTACAAAATCTTTACAAAATAACCATAAAAGCCACAAGTCGGCTTCCATCATCCTTGGGGCTTGAAATGGGAGCCATCCGTTGGCGTAAATCCCGCACCAGTAATGTTTTTCCCATAAAGGGTGAGCCACACTCAGTAGAATGTTTCTTACAGAGGCTACTCTCTAAGCTAAATGCATATGAAATGTTCACATGCAACATTCAATAGCTCATAACATTCCAAGCAAGATTATTCATCCAATGTTGGAACTTTCTATATCATGCCATGAAATAAGATGAGACTCGCCCATGCAATTCAACCCCAGCCCTTCCCGGCTCCCCAACACATGCAATTACCAATGTGTATGAACCCGTCATCTATGTTACACATCAACTGACATCATCCATTCTGGGTATTTTGTAGGGTGGCTAGTTAAGGACTTATACCAACGGTACCCAACCGACATGGAATTTATGGACTTCGACCAATGGTTCCGCGTACACCGACACACTTTATGGACTTGTACCAACAGAAGTGCGTATCTAAATCACTGGGCCTCGCACCTGAGGGATCTCCTAACCCTTCTTGCTAACCCTAACCCTCTTTACCTTGCAAACTGTGCAACTCAGCCAAGTCATCGACTTAGCTTACTCGAGCCCACCAGTCATCCACCCATGCGGTGTTGACTATATCCATGCCCAACCAGCTAAATAATGCAATGTTCCCGTGCATATGCAATGTAATGCCTCATTGCAAATCTACTTCAATGTTCAATATGCTATGTATGCCATATGAACTATATCCAATACATTTCATACAACCCATGACAAATTATATCAAAGCATATAATTTTCATGATTCTCACAATGTCAATATGTAAACATGCACATATTAACATTTCAACTCGAATTCAAACCCAAGCATGCTATCACATATCAAGCAACAACACACTTAATTTCTCAAGGTATTATGTAGACACATAGCATGCCCACAATTCACATAAGTCAAGAAATTTTATGAGGCAATTTCAACTTACACATTTCAAGATGGATTTTATTCTTTCCAAACTCAATACCCATTTCACCAAAATCCCTTTAATAGGCGAGTGATATACATATCTATCAACCTACCCATTTTAATATAATATCCTAGGTTGTAAATAAACCTAAGTAGGAGAAATTCTACCTCTTGAAGCGTAGAATATTGTTGAGAAGTTCCGAAAATCCAAGACAAGCTAGAATCCTCCCTCTCCCAAAATCCCATCCTTGGAATTTTGCCCAAAACCCATCCTTCTTGGTATGGTTTTGTAGCCCTTGGCGAGGAGAACAACTTTTGTTCTTGGCCTGAGTGAATTTGAGCTCCCAATCTTCGTGGATGGTAGAGATAATGTGGAGAACTCAAGCCCTTTCTCTCTCTTCTCTACTGGCTGAAACGGCTGGGTTAAAAATGGGGAGAAATATGATTTTCTCCCCTATTTATATTTTTTCAATACTTGGCCCACAATGCGCCACATGACCCTCTTATTTCTGGGTTCGTTTTCGTCCAGAAACGATTAAATTTCGCTCCGGTTCAAGTTCAGAATATTTTTATTTTAAATTGTCTTCATTTATTCTCTAAAATTTATAATTTTATTAAAAATTTCGTACCTGGGTCACTCGAGACCCGACTGCATTGTAAAACGTAAAAAATCTGACTATCTCAGAAATTAACAAAATTTGACAAGGTAACTAGATTTCGCGAGACGAATTCAACGGTGAGGTCCGTTTCGTTATCCAAGCTCTAGAAAATTTCAGTTTTACAACCCGAACTATGATGATAATTTACTATTTTGCCCTTTATTCTCAAAAGTTTAAATTTATCCGAGTTTTTACATTATTCCCCCTTAAAAGAATTTCATCCCCGAAATTCATACACACATGCACACTTAGCCACATGCATATGCAATAAGTAACCTTATAGTTAAAACTGTAAACATGTACCTCCATCCTAGAACAAAAATGGATAACTAGCACGAATGGTGTCCTCACGCTCCCATGTCGCCTCCTCCACCCCTCGATGCTGCCACAGCACCTTCACTAGCCTCACAGTCTTGCCTCACAAAATTTACTTTCGGCTATCCATGATACGCACCGGTCGCTCCTTGAGGGTCTCATCCGCATCAAAAATCAGCTCACCCCAATTCACTATATGTGTCGGATCTGGAGTATACTTCCAGAGCATTGAGACATGAAACATTGCGTGAAAACTCGACAAGTTTGGTGGTAATGCCAACTAGTAAGCCACTGCACCCACCTTCTTGAGTACCTCGAAGGGCCCGATAAACCTCAGCGACAACTTTCATTGCTTCCCGAATCTGACCACTCCCCTCTTTGGCGTCAACTTTAAGAAGACGCGATTTCCTACCTCAAACTGCAGAGGTCGTCGTCGTCGTCGGTATAGCTCTTCCGTCGGCTCTGAGTTGTGAGAATACACTTCTGTATAAAGTGCACCTTCTTCGAGGTGTCCCTAATCAATTCTGGACCCGTAGAGGGTCTCTCTCACACCTTCGTCCAACAAACAGGAGAACGACAAGGCCTTCCATACAATGTCTTTTATGGTGCCATATGTATGCTCGCCTGATAACTATTGTTATAAGCGAACTCCACTAAGGGTAAATGTTCTTCTCAGCTACTCTTAAGGTTTAGGATGCATGCTTGCAGCATGACCTCTAAAATTTGGATGATCCTTTTCGACTGACCCTCTGTCTGAGAATGAAAGGTCGTACTCATCGTCAACTGCGTCCCCATGGCTCGGTGGAAATTCTCCCAAAAGTGAGCCGTAAACCTGGGGTCCTGGTCTGAAACTATAGAAATGGGCACCCCATGTAACCAGACTATCTTCTATATATATAACTTATACAACTCCTCCAACCTGAAGGTCATTCGCATCGCCAAGAAGTGTGCCGACTTGGTAAGCTGGTCCACTATCACCCATACTGCATCATGTCCCTGTGATGTCCGTGGCAAGTGGGTCACAAAATTCATCGTGATATGCTCTCACTTCCACTCAGCCACCTCCAAGTGCTGGAGCAAACTTGCTGGTTTATGATGTTCATCCTTAACTTACTGACACTTGAGACATCTACTGACAAAATCGCCACATCAAATGACATCCCATTCTAGTAATACTGGCGATGAAGATCATGATACATCTTTGTGCCACTAGGATATACCGTAAAATGGGAGCAATGGAACTCCTAAAGGATCTCCTCTCTCAGATCTGCCAGCTGGGAAACCATAACTCCTCCCCTATACCGAAGACTGCCATCTGAGTGAATGGTCTAGCCCTCGTCACTGGTGCCTGCCTGCACCCGGTCCTTGATGGATAATAACTCTGTGTCCTGCCCCTAAGACTCAATCACTCTACCTAGTAGAGAAGGGGTCGCCACTAAACTCCCCAAAATGCCCTGAGCCTAACCCGTCTAGCTTAGCCCGAATTGCCCTACAGTCTCGAGCATTTCTCACTCCCGAAAGGTCACATTAGCCAACACTCTCCGTGACTTTCGGCTGAGTGCATCAGCCACCACATTTGCTTTACCGGAATGGTAATGAAAAGTAAAGTCGTAGTCTTCCAGGTATTCCATCCCCCTGCATTGTCTCATGTTGAGGTTCCGTTGTGTAAAAATGTATTTCAGACTTTTGTGGTCCAAAAATACCTCAAACTTCTCACCACACAAATAGTGGCGCCAAGCCTTCAAGGCAAAGACAATGGCCGCCAACTCCTTGTCGCGTGTAGGGTAGTTTTGCTCGTGGTTCTTTCATTATCAAGATCCATAAGCCACCACCTTTCCAGACTGCATCAAAACACAACCGAGTTCGTCTTTGGAGGCATCACAATATACTGTATATATCTGTCCCCTCTCTGAGACTATCAAAATAGGAGCTGAAGTCAGCCTCCTCTTTAACTCCTGGAATGTCTTCTCACAAGAATCATTTCACTCAAACTTAACCTCCTTCTAGGTCAATCTCGTCATAGGTGTAGCCAATCGAGAGAAGTCCTCGATGAACCTCCGATAGTACCCTGCCAATCCTAAGAAACTACCTATCTCAAAGACCGACTTCGGTCTTTCCCATTTTATTACTACCTCAACCTTTATCAGGTCCCCGAATACACTCAAAGTTGACACCACGTGTCCCAAAAATTTTACATCCGTGAGCCAAAACTCACACTTGCTGAACTTGGTGTACAATTGATGGTCCCTTAAGGTTTGAAGAATAATCCTCAAGTGACCCTCATGCTCCTCCTCAGTCTCGGAGTAGATCAGGATGTCATCAACAAATACCACGACGAACTTATCTAAGTAGGGTTGAAACACCCTATGCATGAGATCCATGAATGTCGATGGGGCATTCATTAACCCAAATGGCATCACTGTGAACTTGAAATGCCCATACCGCATTTTAAACGCCGTCTTAGGATATCTGCCTTCCTAATCCTCAACTGATGGTAACCCATTCAGAGATCTATCTTGGAGTAGACCCTCACTCCCCTCAGCTGATCAAACAAGTCATCAATCCTCGGTAAAAAGTACCTATTCTTGATAATGACCCGATTCAACTGTCGATAGTCTATACACAACCGTAGTGTCTTATCTTTCTTCTTGGCAAACAATACAGGAGCTTCCCAAGGCAAAATGCTTGGTCTAATAAAATCTTTGTCCAACAATTCTTGCAATTAGACCTTGAGTTCTTGCAACTCTGCTGGTATCATCCTATGTGGAGTCATGAAAATGGGAGTGGTACCGAGATGCAACTCAATGTTAAAGTCCATATCCCTATGGGGAGGTAATCCCAGTAGCTCATCCAGAAACATGTCCTCATACTCACAGACAACTCAAGGTAGGCCCAATTCTTATCTTATATCCTCCTCCAGAGAGAGGCTCGCAAGCCAACCTATCAACTACCCGTGCCATCGAGAGTCGTACACGGCTAGGGGCAAAGCGTCATGTTTTTCCCCTTGAAATTTAAAACAAATACCATCTGGCGTATAAGCAGTGACCCTCTTTCGATCACAATCAATGACGACCCGTTATGCCGCCATCCAATCCATCTCAAGGATGACATTAAATTCTAACATGTCTATAACCCTAAGGTCCATGGTGAGTAGAATCCTTGAGATCTCTAAATCCTTGACCCGTTACCGTTTTTCCCTTTATTCTCAAAAGTTTAAATTTACCCGAGTTTTTATATTAATGAAATGCCTAATCACATTGATGATCAGTCTTTGTATGAAAAAAATTTGGATTTTATGTGAATAGAGTAATTTCTAATTTAAAAAAACATATCTTTTCAAGTATATTGATTAACATTTGTAGTGATTACATACATGGGATGACTACATATTTGAATTGGATTCTATCTCTAATTTGGTAGAGAGATTAGGTTGATCATCTTTGAATCTGGTAGAGAGATGAGGTTGGTTTTGGCTAATCCTTACATTTAATACACCTCCACGAGTGACGAGTTCCATGGAGAAGACTGAGCTTGTCTTGAAGTAGCTAAAATCTTGGTGTGGATAATGGTTTCATGAGGATATTAACCACTTGGTCTTTGCTGGACAAAAAATTGACTCGGAGATTGCCTTTTCCCACATTATCACGAACAAAATGAAACACAATTTCAATGTGCTTCATGTGGTTTTGAAATACTGGGTTCGCAGTTAAGAATGTTGCACCAATATTGTCACACCACAAGATAGAATGGTGTTGATAGGGAACATGAAGTTTGTTGAGCAGAGATTGAAGCCACAAGATTTTTAAATGCTGCTTCAACTAGAGCTCAATATTCTGCTTCGGTGCTTGGTCGAGCAACTGCTTGCTATTTGCAAGAAGACTAGGAGACCAGATTTGGACCAAAAAAGATGACGTAGTCACTTGTGAATTTATGGTCATCAAGACAACTAACCTTATCTACATCAGAGAAGGCTGAGATAGAGAATGACGAGTGGCATCATATGAGAAGACAAACATCAATAGTTGTTTTGAGATATTTGAGGATGCATTAGACAGTAGTTTAGCGAGCGGTTGTTGGTTGATGCATTTATTGGAATACTTTATTTACTACATATGATAGGTATGGCCTGGTGATGGTGGCATACTGGAGAGCATCGACAATACTTCGATATTGAGTGATATTGTCAAATGGGTCACCAGTGTGGCAATGAAGTTTTATGGATGTCGAGATTGGATTTGGAGTGGGTTTGGCGCCATCCATTTTGGCCTGTTGGATAAGATCAAGGATGTATTGCGGCTGATTTTAACGTAAGCCACGTGGGTTGTAAATGGAGCCGACTGAGGTCCTTGATTGTAAATTCAGAGCCAAGTATATGGAGAAATTATGTAACAAATTCAAAGGAGCTTCCAATGATGATTAAGTCATCTTCGTATATCAATACATAGACAGTGGAGATTGGAGTGATCCAAATAAAGAGTGATGGGTACATTTTAGAAGCTCTGAACCCATGGTCGAGAAGGAAGTTGGTTAAGCGCCCAAACCAAGCACAGGGTGCTTGTTTGAGTCTATAAAGAGACTTTCTCAAGTAGTATACATGATTTGGATGTTGAGGGTCTATAAATCCTCGAGGTAGCTTCATGTAGATTACTTCATCAATGGTACGGTTGTGGAATACATTATTGATGTTGAGTTGACAAATAGTCCAACCATGACTAACGGCCAGGCTTAGAATAGTGTGGATGGTCACTGGTTTGATGACGAGCATAAAGGTTTCAATGTCGTCAACACCATTTTGTTGATTAAGCCCTTTGGAAACTAAGAAACTAAAAGCATCTCCAAAAGGCTGGCTAAACCCTTCTCTTTAGCTATTTTAGATAGCTTTCCCCTAAAATTTGGTTCCAATAGACTAGTTATTCGACTTTGTATTTCCCATATCCTCTATTTCACTTGCTGGTTGTAGCTAGCCCCCTTCTACCTCGCTGGTGCCAAGTTCCTCTCCACACACACTCTCTCTCTGTCTCACTGAAGCTCCACCTACCTCTCTCTGCATCTTCATCGATTGAACTCGAAGCCACAAGCCACACCATTGGTCGAAGAACCAACCATCGCCAATTACACCAGTCATCGCTGAACCAGCCACACCAGTCGTCAAAGAACCAACCCTAACGCCATCACCATCGCTAGGTTTCCATCATCTCTTCTACTCTTCTCCTGGAACTCTTTATCTCTTAACCCTGAAAACAGCCCCACCCAAAATCTCCTCCCCAAGCTAGAAACATCCCTTCATAAAAGCCCCATCTGCTACGTCTATCGTTGGAGGAAAGTGCTAGGCTAATCTACCTTCTACTGAATGCTTTGTGAAAACAAAGTCGAAGACAACAATGGTGAACACGAAGAAGGAAAAATGAGTGTCTGTTCATTGTGATTCTTGCACGATTTTACTTGTATGTCTAAAAAATTCTCTCAATTTCTTCTATTGTTTATGTAATTGCAAAAAAGGTGTGATTTAATGTTGAAATGGGTCTGCAATTTTTTTGGGTTGTGTGATTTGGGTTGATGGGTTGTTCATGGTTCTCTACTTTTGGGTTTCAGAGGGTTTGATCTGAGAGGCTTCATCGTCAAATTTCTAGCAACACCCCCAAAAATGTAGCAAAACCCCCAAAATATTTTATGATATTTACTCTTGTAGCCCAGAATTGATTAAATTTGTACAATGTATAGTTGAATTGCTATTTTTTGAATTTTATTATTGAAAGTTAGTTAAAGTGGTTAACTAAAATAGATAGCATTGTTGGAGTAAATTTGAAAAAGTGGTTAGCTAAAGTAGATAATATAATATTTAAATATATTTTGCGTAGCTATTTTAGATAGCACTGTTGGAGATGCTCTAAGCGTGATTTCTAGCGTTCAATTGTTCCATCAGTATGGCTTTTAATTCTAAAAATCCACTTATAATCCACTACATTATCAGTGAGAGGAGGGGTAGAAGTGTCCAAGTGTCTGTCTGAATTAAGGCATTCAATTCAGTGACCATAGCAACCCGTCAATTGGGATCTTTCATGGCAGTGGTGACACAAGTTGGAATTGGATCCTTGGAGGATTGGGAGATGTAAAATTACGGCAACAAATGTTTTGTTGCAAAGTTAAGCAATTTTTGGTGTTGTGTACCATTTTGGTCAGGTTCCATAATTGGGGTAAGTGGTAGCTCATTCAATTTGGAAGCAACACAATTGTTAATGGCTACTATACAAGGAAAAATTCTCACACTTTTGATTGATGATGTGGAAACTTATAACTTGGTTTAACTGCAACAAACAAGGTACACCTTTTACTGCAAAAAAAAAAAAGCAAACTACCACAGGCCGAGGTTTGAGAGGTATTCTAATGCTTAACTTAGTAAAACGTATGAGATTAAAAAACAAATTCAATTATTAGGAAAGAAGTGTGTACATTTAACTTAAGCCCATCTACTATTCATAAGTGTCTACTTCCATTTTGTAGGGCTGCAAAAGAGTGGCAGATGCACAAGATTGTAGATCAGTTAGGGCTATATTACATGTGTCAAGCTTAGGGCATTATGGGGAATTTGGTGGCTACGTCTTCCCTACTGAGTAGGGTAATCGAGTCCTAGGGATAGGACACTGAGATATTGTCCATCAGGGATCAGATACAATCAGGTACAGGTGATGAGGGCTAGGCTATCCATGCAGATGGTAGTCTTCAGTATAAGGGAGGGGTTATGGTTCCCCAGTCTATAGATCTCAGAGAGGAGATCCTTAGGGAGTTCCATTTCTCTCATTTTGTTGTGCATCCACGTGACACGAAGATGTACCATGATCTCCATCGTTAATACTATATGAAGAGCCACGTTAGAGACTTTGTTAGTCAATGTCTCACGTGTCAACAAGTTAAGGCTGAGCACTAGAGACTGCCAAGGTTGCGTCAGCCTTTGGAGGTGGGTAAGTGGAAGTGCTAGCACGCCATGATGGACTTTATGACCCATTTTCCACAAACATCGCGGGGACATGATGCGGTGTGGGTGATCATGGATCGACATACCAAGTCGGCAAATTTTTTAGTAGTGCGGATGACCTTCACACTGGAGGACTTCTGCATGTTGTATATACGAAAGATTGTCTGGTTACATTGGGTGCTCGTATCTATAGTATCAGATCAAGATCCCTGGTTCATGACTCATTTCTAGGAGATCTTTTAGCATGCCATGGGGACATAGTTGATGATGAACACAACTTTTCTCTCCCAAACAGAGGGTCAGTCAGAGAGGACTATCCATATTTTAGAGAAAATGCTACGGGCATTCGTCCTTGACCTCAACGGTAGTTGGGAAAAGCACTTACCCTTAGTGGAGTTCGCCTCTAACAACAGTTATTAGATGAGCATACAAATGGCACCCTATGAGGGACTATATGGAAGGTCTTGACATTCTCCGGTTTGTTGGACGGAGATATGAAAGAGACCCTCTACGGGTCCAAAGTTGATTAGAGACACCTCAAAAAAAGGTGGACTTGATTCGGAGGTGTCTTCTCACAGCTCATAACCGACAGAAGAGCTACGCTAACAGACAACGGCGATCTCTAGCGTTTGAGGTTGGGGATCATGTCATCTTGAATGTGATGCATAAAAGAGGAGTGGTCAGATTCAAAAAGTGGGGGAGGCTGTCGCCGAGGTTTATCAGGCCTTTTGAGGTACTTGAGAGGTTTGGTACAGTTGCTTACCAATTGACGTTACTGCCAAATCCGTTGAGTGATCACGCAGTGTTCTATTTCTCTATGCTTTGAAAGTATACTCCAGATTCAACACATGTAGTGAATTTGGGAGAGTTAATTGTTGATGTGGATAGGACATTCGAGGAGGGACCGTTGCGTATCAAGGATAGTCGGGAGCAGGTTTTGCGAGGTAAGACCGTGATGCTGGTGAGGGTGCTGTGGCAGCACCAAGGTGTGGAGGAAACGACATGGGAGCGTGAGGACACCATACATACCAACTATCCGTTCTTTTTTGAGAATTGAGGTACACTTTAATAGTCATTAGAGTTATATGACAGTTGTGCATGCATGTGGTTGTATGTATATATGTATGTGAATTTTGAGGATGAAATTCTTTTAAAGGGGAAAGAATGCAAAACCCGAGTAAATTTAAAATTTTTAGGCAAAAGGGCAAAACGATAATTTACCACTACGGTACGTGTTGAAAACTCAAATTTTTCTAGAACTCGGATGACGAAACAGACCTCACCGTTAGATTTGTCCCGCGAAATCTAGTTATCTTGTCAATTTTTGTTGAATTCCGAGGTAGTCAAATTTTTTATGTTTTACGAGACGATCAAGTGTCGGGTGACCTCATAAACAAACCCGGGAATACAATTTTGAATCAAACATTGAATTTTGAGAAACTAGTTCACACACCATAAACATAGTATTAACCAATAGTATTTTTAGGGTTAATTGTTTTCCCCACTATACATAGGTTTAGATTTTCAAAACAACAAACGTTAAGGGATTAAAATAGGTTTTTTTACCCCCAAAAAAATGGATTAGGATTAAAATAGGTTTTTTTTTTACCACCAAAAAAATGGATTAGGAATTTCAAATAATATCTTCAAATCATGTCATGACTTTGCAAGACGTAAAAAAAAAGGTGTTTGTCAGAATCTAACTTTAGTTTCTTTAGATGAGCATTCTTATAGATGCACTTATTGGCTAGAAGCCAGACATGTGGATCCACCAAATAGCATGTACAATTTAATATAAGGATTTTGGCTTCAAATGTGCATTTTTAGGTGATTTTTTCCAAAATTACAAATGAAAAGAGCTAACATGATGCATAGAACAAAATATGAAAATTCCCTAATATGCTAAGCATGAAAACAATAAATTGCCAAAATGATGTGCATGATGCAAAACCTTATTGTTGCAAGCAAGAAATTAAAATAATTGATCTTACCTGGAAAAAACCTTAGTACGTGTCAAAATTAGATAATTCTAACTCTAATGTTAGTTATAGAAAGTTTGAGATGGCAATTATACTTATCATGATTATAAACTTATTGTCATCCTAGATCATCAATCGAGCCCAATGACCATGGATTTCTGGTACCTTAGAATGCAAAGCACAACTTGAAACCATAGACAAAGTTAAACTTAGTAAAATCATTGCACAAAACCATGATATATACAAGGTTAAGAAACCTACCCTAAAGTTTGGTATGCATGTTTCGATGAGAAGATTAACATGAAATGCATAACAATAAGAATCAAACAAATCCACTCGTTAGCCCTAGTTTGGCTAGCATAACAAATAAATAATTAATATCATAAAATAAAACAACATTAAACATTTGAACTAAGTATGATGCCAAAAAAAGATTATTAAGCCTAATATTAGAAAAATCTTCAAGAAAATACGTTTTCCATGAGAAAACAATGAGAAACATATTGCTCAAGTAATTCCTCTAGAAACCACTCAAAACCTAAAAAAGTAGAACATGATAATACATAATGATGTGACGAATATTAATGTATGAACATGTTGAACAATTCCTTTCCATCTAATAGAAAATATGTTGTCGCTGTATCAAATATTTACCCGATTAAGAAAGAAAGTAAGGATGAAGAGGAAGAACGAAATATTTTTTCTTCAAGTTTTCCAAAAGCATATTCAATTGTAAAGATTAAGGGTTAATCACCTATCAATACCAACTGCAACATCTATGTCGGCAATAGAAGAATCCCTAACCCTGATTTCTCTTCACTTAGCCTTCAAAATTGGGTAAAAATAGGAACCAATGTATCTTCAATAGTCCGAATTGGTTGACTTCTTCAATGTTTTTCTTTTTGGTGACTTGTTCTAATTGCCACACATGGACTTCAGGAGACGTCTCATCATTGTGTTACTTAGTGAGAATATAGTTAGTAGGAGATTAAGGGACTTCAGATTGAGAGACTTGAGACTGGGGTATTTGAGAAGATTCTAAAACTAGATCATCATCTGGCTTAAGTATTAGATTGGGCTTGACAGAAGTAGGCTGAGTAGTAGCGAACTCAACAAAAACAAGTTATACAACCAACTTGGTAGAAAAGGGTTTGCATTAGTAGGGTTCAATACAAGGTCTATAAAATTCCTCACAACTCTATCCCCATAATAGGCTGTTTGCGTCTCTTCTGGGGTTTGGAGGTGGAGGCTCTATCCATCCGAATAACTTCCCAATTCTTAGCGAGTCAGATGGTGATTTCTTTGGAATTGCTATGAAGGAATGGTAGCGGGAGTGTAATCGAGCAAAATATAGTCCCTTGATAGTATTGCCTATAACAATTAAGGAGTTAGAAAAAATAAAAACAAGACTCAAACAAAAGAAAACTAAGGCTCTAGAGGTCACCTAGAGCACCGTCTTCATAGGGGCATTTGTAGAAAGGATCTTCACTTGCTCTATGCTCTAATTTCCCAAAAATGAACATAATGTCGTTCTCGTGTCCCTTGTTGGAGTTTAGGAGATAGGTGACCAAGTAGACGGATTTGTTCCTAACTTGAAAATAAAAGTTGTTGTCAGTAGTAGATTTAATGATAGAGCAGTAAAGGATCTCCCAAAGACTAAGATTGATGGCTTGGAGATCGATCAAAGTAGCCACCTCTGTCACTATCTTAAAAAGTTTGGGTAACACTAAATAGAACACAATTTAAAAGTAGAGAGGACCTAGACAAGGGGGTCATGAAGGGGAAACCTAATACCATCTTCAGTGATGGCCCTAGTATGGATAGGTATGGATTCTCTAGAGCTAATGAAAGTCTCATCTATACCAGCAACCCTAATGATGTAGAATGTTGTACTTAGCCTTGAAGCATGGTATATCCTCCTTCATAAGGGGGCCATGGTAGAGGGTTGCAAAGAGGGAAAATGAAGAGGAAAAGAAGAAAAATAAGAGGAGGAGGAAGAGGAGGAAACTCACAGAAACGCTAGAGAAGCTTTCAAGTAGTAGCAATGGTGGAAGAATGAGATATAGTTTCCTTCATATAAAATAAGAAGGTTCAAGAAACAATGCCATAAGATGACAACACACAACTTTTAAAATTGAAATGACCATTTTGATGATGAAAGGACACAATTTTGACTTCTCCTGGAAAATGGTGTCTAAAATTTAATGATGGCCATAATGTTGTAAAGAATTTTAGCCAGTGTGTGTCATGTGGCAGACATTCTCTAGGGGCAAGTGAAGCAGAATCAGAATATTACTGCACAGGAGGAGACGTGATAAAAGACACTGACAAAAGTTAGAGAATAATATTGCAAAGGCAAAGTACATCTAACCAAGCAGTGATGAATCAGCTGACCAGAATTGTAACCTCCCTAATTGAATGGCTCAGTTTGCATAACAACCAAGCAATTTGTAGAGACAGGCAAGAAAATATTCTAAAATCCTTGAAGAACTCTAGTCATGTCTTCTTGAATAGCGGATAGGAAGATTATCACAAATAACTAGAGGCAGTTGCAAGCAACCACTAAAGAAATTGCCTATTTCATAGGTGCATATTATAAACACGTGGCCTAAAAAATCAACTAATGTGAAAGAAAATCTAGAAAGGTGCAAACACAAAATTAGAAAGATGTGGCTAAAACATATGTGTACCACCTTGTTCTAGCCACGAATCTAACCACACTAGCAAAGACTCCTCGTGACTTTTGGCTAAGTGCATCAGCCACCACATTTGTCTTATCGGGATGGTAATGCAAAGTGAAGTCGGAGTCCTCCAAATACCTCATCCACCCTCATTTCCTCATGTTGAGATCCAACTGTGTAAAGATGTACTTCAGACTCTTGTGGTCCGAAAATACCTCGAACTGCTCTC
>CM042184.1:17372931-17384629 GCA_023539305.1 Ilex asprella
AAGCCTATTTTCTGTTTCTCAAATATCTAGAGAGCTTAGAACAAGCCTCAATCCCAATATCCCCAAATGCCAATCCATTTTGATTCTTATATTCAATCTCAAACCTTTGTTGTGGAATGGGGAGAGATATGCAATGGATCTTCTCATACGATTATACACGTAGGCACTCAAGAAAATATTAACTTACATCCACAATTTACTAAAGCACCAGTTTTTTTGGTACAAAACAATTTATTATTAAAAAAAATGTGAAATGCAATAATACTTAGAGGGGGTGAATATGTTAATTAAAATTTAAGCTCAAATGAGAACCAACTTTAATTTAAATTTACTACATTTACCTTGTCACACAATGATATAATCGTAAAGTGTGAGAATCATTTCCAACCACCACAACCCAAAACACCATGTATATTAGTGTATTAATTTTATCAAGTTTGTGATTAACACTTAATCTCACAGCTGGATCACAATTAAATATGTTTAATTGATTAACTTTGCATAATATCTTCTTTTTGTAGTTTTTTATTGAATTTTGGAGGTAAATAAGATGAATTAATGAGTTGAAGGACAAAACACTCCAAAAAAAAGTGATCTGGTGATCAAAAAGGCAAAAAGGAGCAATCTGCCCGGTGCGTCCAAATGGAGAACAAGGTGCATCCGAACGGAAGGACCAGAGGCTATTGAAGAAAATATTGAAGACATGCATCCAAATGGGATATCAAGTGTGTCTAGATAGTACCTCTAGAAAGGATGAGGAAAATGCACTACTAAGTGCGTCCGGACGATTGAAAACATGCATCCGAACGTGATGGACATAAATACCAAGACGCCACAGTATGTTCAAACAGAAGAAACACGTCTTCGGACACGATGACAAAGGATGCTCAGTATCGCTAGAGATTGATGTAATTAGGTTTAAGGTCTAAGGTCTCCTTTAGGGTATACCTTTTCCCAACCTTTGCTCTTCTAGTTTATTGTATTGTTTTTATGGCCGCCTAAAAGCCCAAATAAAACTAGGGAAGATACTTTCAATAAAGCATGGTACTTATTCTTTATCCAATTTTTCTAATGCTTGGCTTATTCTTTTTATTCAATTGTTGTTTTCTAGTAAAAATTTTGCTCTGTATAATTTCTTGATTTGTTGTGCCACGTACATCGAATGCTTGAGATTCTTGCGAGTCAAATAATTGGTTATTCCATACTTGAATTTATTAATTAGAATTTTTATAAGATAATTGACTTATTATTTGAAATAAATTTATGGTTTGTCTATTAGAGAATTTGATTTATCGTAGACTCTAGGGTAAATGCTTGTAATCTTTATGTGAATCCTTAAATTTATTCGAATAATTTATTAGTTATAACTTTTGATGCTTTCATATTATCACCACTAAATATTCTAATTAGGATCACTCCTCATTTGATTCTCAATGAATTTTTAAAACTAGATCATTAATAATTGTTGTGTAGAATTGAAAGGGTATCCCTGATACTTTAGTATTTCGAATTACTGTTTTTGCTCCAAATAATTTACATTCTTTCAAACAAAAAATTTTCTCAAATAACCTTTAAAATAATTTTCTTTTATTTTTCTTGCGTTCTAAGTTTTCCCATATCCCTGAGGTACAATCTTAGACTTCTTTAGTCTATTATTACTTTACGACAACCTTTCCTTGGGTTTGCATTCTTAAAGTTGTAGCTAGTATTTGGCGTCATTGCCAGGGATCTTGTTGGAAGACAAATAGTGCACCGCCACATTGATTGAGGTTTGCTTAGTTAGAGATTCGTCAAAAAATTGGTAACATCATTCCACTTTTATTTTTTAGTATTTAATTTTTTTTATTTAATTTATTGTTCTCTGCTTCTACTCCTTTCTCTCTTTTTTTTGTATGAGTTCTTGGTATCGTGAGCCTAGTGGATGTTTGATTAGGGAGGATACTGAATTGATAATTTATTTAATTCTCCTATGCAATCTCACACACCGAACATGATGACTATTGATCTTCCTAATATTAGGAGGAATAATTCAAAGGATCTTGATGAGATTAGGAGTAAATAGGGTGACAATGAGGTTAATAATGTGCAGGCTAATCAAGCTAGGACTTTGCATGAATATCTGTAATCTACACGACAAACTGCACTATCATGCATTATTTTTCCTCTGCAGACCACTAATTTTGTCTTTAAACCTAGCATGATAGCATTATTTTCCTAAATTCCATGGAATGGATTCTAATAACCCTTATCTCCATATTCGAGATTTTGAAGAAATTTGTACCACATTTAATGACCAGATTGTAACTGAGAATACAGTTAGGTTGAAGTTTTTTCCCTTCTCACTGAAGGATAAAGCTAAGACTAGGATGCATTCTCTTAGACCTAGATCAATTAACACATGGCAAGAAAGAATTTTTGAAAAAAAAATTTCCGCGCACCACATAAATTTTTTAAATAGAAAAATCATAAATTTTTCCCAAAAGGAGAACGAAATTTTTTACCAGAGTTAGAAAAGTTTTAAATATCTTCTTGCATTTTTTCCACATCATGGCTATGAAAGCTGACACATTATACGCTTTTTCTATGAAAGTTTATCACCCCAGATGTGCCAATTTGTTAAGATGATGTGCAATGGAGAATTTAAGGCCAAAGAACCTGATGAAGCCTTTGATTATTTTGATCATTTGGCTGAAAGTGCACAATCTTGGGATACTTCATCCTTTGATTCTTTTAAAAATAGAAATTCAAGTGTTTCATCAGGTGGAGGTAAATACCAGTTGAGAGAGGAAGATAACCTTGGTGCTAAAATTGCCACACTATCTATGAAAGTTGAGGCCATCGAATTCCGAAAGGTTAATGAGGTACAAACTTATCCTCAAGAGGAGATTTGTAGAATTTGCGAGATCCCAAGACATTCCACAAAAGTGTGCCCCACAATTATTGTTTTCAAAGAAGTCTTACATGATCACACAAATGCTGCAAATAATTTTTCTAAGTCATATAATAATCTTTACTCAAAAACTTACAAATATGGGGTGAAAAAATCATCTAAATTTTAGTTTGATGAGTGATTATCTTGTACCACAACCACCTTCACAAGGTCCCTATAATTTGTGCCTTACACTCCACCTTCAAAAAGAAGCCTTTGGGTGGCAATGTAGCAATTTGTGCAAAGTCATACCAACTTCAACACTAGTTAGACTAATTTCAATAGTCAGACAACTTAGACTCTTAATGATATCAGAAGCACCTCACTAAGTTGACCACTGTCCTATGCCATCAAGAGAAAGTTAGATTTATGGCACAACTCCAGTCGATACTGCAAGGTCAATTCAATATGGGTAAGTCTACTTCATCTGATATTGCACATGAGTAGGTGAAGTCTGTTACCACCCTCTATAGTGGCAAAGGGATTGATAAAACTACTCCAACGAAGGCCCAAAAACTCGAGGAATCTACAAAACCTACAAGGGAGAGTGACAAACTTGACCAGCCCGATTCTATAAAGCTCATGAGATGTTTGATTCCTGCTCCTTTCACTCAGAGATGATTAGTTCCATCAAATCCTAATTTGAACATTGAGATTCTTGAAATTTTTAAACAAGTCAAAATCAAAATGCCTTTGTTAGATACAATCAAACAAATACCTTCTTTGGCAAATTTTTTGAATGATTTGTGCACTATTAAGCGTATGCTACATGTGCAAAAGAAGACATTATTAACTAATTAAGTATCTTCCATCATTCAACACAACACCCCACTAAAGTAGAAGGATCATGGTTGCCCTACTATTTCTTGTATGATTGAAAAATTTAGATTTGGGTGCCATTGTGAATTTGTTTTCAGTATATAAATAGTTTGGTCTTGGTAAACTGAAGCCCACCACGGTAGCACTTCAACTTGCTAATTGATCTATGAAGATACTGAGGAGGATGGTGGCGGATGTACTAGTCCAAGTAGATAACTTTTATTTTCCGGTGGATTTTATTATCTTGGACACATAATATGTCGAATAAGAATGCTCAGATTCCAGCTATATTGGGCCGACCATTCTTAACTACTTTCATTGTTATATTTAATTTTTGCAAATGATATGGGGAAGTTGATGATGACTTGCATGAGGTGAACATGATTGAGTCAATTATTCATGATCAATTAGATGAGTCTTCTGGTTCGGATCAACTTGCGACTTTCTTGCTAGACCATTCTTCTTTTGACATTGGTGAATAAAATTCTGAATTTAAGGAACTAACTTCATTTTGAATTCTTCACAAGTTCTTGAATTGAGAAATTAGAAGCAAAAGTTTGAGGAGCTTCCACCAATAACCAATCCATCTACTTTCTCTATTACTATACCCCCAAAGTTGGAATTGAAGCCTCTACCTGCTGATTTAAAGTAAGCATTCTTAGGAGTGGAGGAGATCTTTTTGGCAATAATTTCATCCCATCAAAGTTCAACCCAAGAAGGTAAGTTACTTCACATTCATTTAGAGCACAAAGGTGCAATTGAGCAGGCTATTGCTGATATCAAGGGTATTACTCCTTAGTTTGTAGTCATAAGATTTATTTAGAGGATAATGTTAAAACATCTAGGGAGATGCAAAGGAGACATAACCCTAACATGAAGAAAATTATTAGGAATAAAGTGTTAGGATGTTGAGATCATCTACCCTATAGCCTATAGTAAATGGGTGAGTACCACGCAGGTAATTCCTAAAAACTCTGGTGTGACTGTAGTTTCTAATGACAATAATGAGCTTGTACCAATTGGGATAATAACTGATTGGAGAATGTGTATAGACTACAAGAAACTTAATTATGTGACAAGAAAATACCACTTTCTCTTGTCCTTCATGGATCAAATTCTAGAAAGAGTAGCTTTACATCTTCTATTGTTGTTTAAATGGCTATTCGAGATATATAAAATTGAAATTGCCCTAGAGGACCAAGAGAAAATCACTTTTACTTGTCCTTTTGGCACCTTTGCATATCGAATGATGCATTTTGGACTTTTTGATGCACATGTGACCTTTCAAAGGTGCATACTTAGTATTTTTAGTGACATGGTTGAGCATTTTCTTGAGGTTTTTATAGATGATTTTACTGTTTTTGGTGATTCTTTAGATGACAATTTATCTAATCTTAAAAAAATTTTGACTAGATGTGAAGAGAAAAGCTTCGTGTTAAATTGAGAAAAATGTCACTTCATGATTTGAAAAGGAATATTTCTTGGTCACGTTATCTCATATGAGGGAATTCAAGTAGATAGCGTTAAAATTGAATTAATTTTCAACTTGCCTACTCCTAAGAGCTTTAAGGATGTTACATCTTTTCTGGGCCACGTTGATTTTTATTGGAGGTTCATAAAGGATTTTAGTTCTATATCTAGGCCACTTTGTCACCTCCTAAAGAAAGACACACCTTTCAAGTGAGTCTTTCCAAGAAGCCTTTATTAAGCTGAAAGGAATGCTCACTACAACTTTGATTATGCAATCGTCAAATTGGAGTCTCCCTTTTGATATCATGGGTGGTGTCAATGACTATACTATGGGGGCAGTTTTAGGGAAACACAACATGAAAAAGACACGTGTTATATACTATGTTAGTAGGACTTTAAACAATGCACAAATGAATTATTCTACTACAAAAAAAGAATTGCTAGCAGTATTATTTGCGCTAGACAAGTTTAGGTCTTACCTAGGAGAATCATCTATTGTCATCTGCCTAGACCATGCAACTTTGAAATACCTATTAACTAAGGAAGATGCAAAACCTAAACTGCTTAGGTGGATCTTCATAATTATCGAGAAATGTTGTGGCTAACCACTTTTCTAGACTTGTGAGCGACGTGCCTATAGAGACAATGTCCATGCATAGTTGTTGGTTATTTCTGCATCATCGTGGTTTTTTGATATTGTCAATTTTATTGTTTCAATTGATATGCCTAAATTTGAAGTGCACAAGGCAAGTAAAAGTTTCTGGTTGTGGTGAGCAATTTCTTTTGGGATGACCCTTATCTATTCAAATATTGTCTCGACCAAATCATTCAAATGTGTGTCCTAGATGATGAGGTAAGCAACATTCTTTCCTTTTTTCATTCAGAGGCTTGTGGAGGCCATTTTTCAACTAGCAAAACCGTTGCAAAAATTTTGTGTTGTGGATTTTATTTTCCAACACTATTTCAGGATACACATAATTTATGTAAGGCTTGCGGACGATGTCAAAAACTTAGGGGATAACCCATAGGAATATGATGTCCCTTAACCCTATTTTAATCTTTTAGATCATATTTTTAATTAGCTAATTTTGTGGTGTCTATTGTAGAATCTCAACATATTCCATGGTCCTGATGCTATCAAGTTCAAGATCCAAAAACGTCATTGAAGAAAGGAGATCAAGTGTCAATGCAACATCATTCAACCAGAGAGATATGCATATGTATGCTTAGGACAAAGGTAATAACCTAGACACCTAGGATGAACTCTTAGTTATTTTAACTTACATTTAGGATGAAAATGAAATTGAAAGCGATCCAATTATGACTCCTAAATGATTTTAAATGAATAGTTTTTCTAAACCATTTATATGTTTTGAAAATATAGTTTGAGTCACATGAGATCCCTCTTTGATCAACACCGTTTAGTGATCAAGAGGACACGTTTTTACCTGATTTAATGTTTAAAAATTTATAGGGACCTATTTATGCTCTCTAGCCTTTGCTAAAACAGTCTATTTATGACTTAGGGAAGGAAATAGGAAAATGCCACTGAAGGTAGCATAGGCTTGCTCTATGAGGTCGCTTAAGCGGTCTCATGGTCGCTCGAGCGGTGCCTACCCTAGTTGTGTTTCAAATGTTATTTTCACACCAGTGACAACTACCCTATGACCACCCTCCCATCATCAAGAGGTCGTTCGTGAATCTAAATTTTCTTATTTACTAAGACTATCATTATTCTAGAACTATAAATAGGGAGAGTTATTCCCACATATCGGTTCAGCCTCTTGGGCCCTTGGAAAAATCTCAAAGAGATAAATTCATTCTTCTACCTAGAGAGCTTCCACCACAACCTAGATCCCTTAGATCCAAAGTTTACGACTAGAGATTCTACCCAACCTCACAAATTGGAGTTAAAGTTCTTGTTGGTTTGATAAACCCATTGGTGTGTGCATACCAAGTATTGTTGGTGTGCCTATAATTGTTCAAGGCATAGACGAACTGTGCGTCAGAGAGGTCTAAGTAAAGTTACACTAGACATCGAAGATAGACTTTTGGCGGAGAGACATAGAAAGGAAAGAAGCATCTAACCATGATATTGGATTAGACATAAGTCTCAAATATTTGTATGTTGACTTAGCGAGTAGTGGATTAGACTTTGGTGAACTGAGAAAGTTCCCCACAATTTTTCTCGAGAAGAGTTTTTTGCGTAAATAAATCGCTTACGTTTTTTAATTTCTATCGTATACACTTGTGATTGTTAGCACATACGTGTACTATGTGTGTTTGTTGGAATGATTGATTGAATATCTATCCATACATAGTTGTGCATCGGGTTTGAGGATTTGGAATCGCGGTGAGATAAATTTTGAGTGAATTAATTCGAGTTTAATTAAATCAGTTGTTATGGTTAAGTTGGATTGTAGTAAATAAAGGAGCTGCCATCATTAAGTTCCACATTCGATTGAGAAGAGGTAATTGTGGTAGATATATGTTTTAATTAGTAATCAATTTGGGCTAAAATTGAAAAACCTCTTCACCCTCCTCTAGGCATAGTGTCTTGGCCTCCATATGTATAATTGTGAGAGAAGATACATATTGGGTTCCTCCTCCTAGAACAACATATTAATTGAGTTTTTTTTACTGTTGGCATATTGATTTCATGGGTCCATTTTCTCCATCGTTTGGATATTTGTACATTTTAGGGGTAGTTGACTATATTTCCAAGTGGGTTGAGGTTATACCATGTCGAAATAATGATCATAAGACTGTTTTAAAATTTTTGATGCAAAATGTTCTTTCTAGATTTAGTATACCTAGGGACATCATAAGTGATGTAGGATTGCAATTTTTTAATGGACCATTCAAAACTTTAATGAAAAAATTTAGTGTTTCCATACAAGGTTGCAACTCCCTATCACTCACAGATGAGGGGGCAAGCATAGCTTGCCAATCGGGGGGTTAAAAACATTTTAGAAAAAATGGTTGAGCCTTTTAAGTCCAGTGGGAAAGTAAATATTGAGCCCTTTTGAAGAATATTTTCATTTCTTATATCACATATAAAAAAATCAAGCCAATGAGAAAAAAAATAATATCATTTACTCTTAATTATCTCGAGATTGAGTTTTATTGTTGATGAAATTGGAGGCGGTTGGTTGAAAAAGATGATCAAAGAAAAAAAGGTGTTCCATACTTGTGAATATCTAAATGTGGATAAGCCTAGCTTTAAAAGGACAGAAAAATAGCAAGCATGTTTTTGAAAAAAATACATGAGCAAGTATTGTAATTAAGCTTCTGGAGAATGATGGGTGAAAGGCTATGAAAAAAAAATTGGTTGTGTAATGTATATATTCTGTAGGGATAGTCTTTTGAATTCTTGAATATCATTCATTTCAAGACCCTAATCCCAAGGCCTCATTAAAACCTTAAATAAAGACATAGCAGATCTCAAAAATATATTGGTGATATAAGACTTGTGTGAATATAGAAAGGAATTGTGATTCTTTACTTATTGTTTGTTGATTTCCTTTCATAAGACTATATCAAATCCTTTTTTTTAGATGGCGATTATTTTAATGGAACATATGAGCATTATTTTTGTTTTGATTTAAATATATTTTCTTGACCTTGGAAGTGGGTTAAATAATCAAAGAATTCCCAAGCATAGGGAAGGGTATCGTATTTGTAACTTAATTGATTATCGAGGTCGTCTCCTCAAGGAAAAACGTGATGGTCAAAGAAAATAAAACCCTTGAAATTTGAAAGTTTGTAGGAAGAAATTGATCACTTAAAGAAATAACAAGTAAAAAAGAAAATTGGTTTATCGGTAGAGATCACCTCACCATGAATAGGCATTTTTACTCAAACATTATAACTCAGTTGAGATTGTGGTCAAGCGCACTCAATTGGTAGATATTCATTTAACACCCAATTATAAATAAAAAATATGTATTCAAGACAAAAAAATTGATTGAAGGAATTCACTTCAATTGCAGTGATTACAAAAATTACCTGTGTCAAGTCTTAGTTGCCGAGGGGTAAGCAAGAAGATATACAAATCGATATCGTCTTTAAGTTAAATCATTCAATTGACTCAAATAACTCGACAGTAGACAAGACCTAGTTTTGAGTTAAAATCCCTAATTCATGGATGAGACTAAGGAGCTGCTTGACAACACCACTTAAGACTTAAAACTGAAGACTTTAAGTACTTATTGAATTAAACTCATTTAATAACCAAAAACTCACACTATTTAATATTTTAAGCACTTCTTAAAAATAGGCTAAAATTTTAAGTAACAAGCCAACTACTAATCACTTAATGCTAAATATTTTACTTAATAAGGATTTTATCAATTTCTCATTGTGGACAAATATACTTTTAATGAATTTTACACTCTTAACTTTTCAATACCTTCTATCCACCATCACCACCATTGTGTTGCTACCATCACCACCACAACTATTATGTCACCGCCATTAACATCATCACCACCACTGCCTGCCACCACCATTGTGTTGTCACCACTATTACCATTATGCTACCATAGCCATTATGTCGTCGCTGCCACCACCACTACAATTGTGTCACTGTCATCATCATTGTGTCGTTGCCATAACCACTACCATTGTGTCACCATCACCACCACCATTGTGTTACTACCACCATCACTATTGTGCCACCATCGCCACCTCTTTGTGTCATTGCCACCACCACCATTGTGTGCCACCCATCACCTTTGTGTCACCATCACCACCACTATTGTGCCACCGCCACTCCCATGATTACCACCATAATTGTGTCCCCGCCATCACCCACGTCATTGTTCCACCGCTACTCCCACCATCACCATCACCTTCACCATTGTGTCATCGCCACTACTACCATTATGCCACCACCGCCATTATGTCACTGCCACCACCACTACCATTGTGGCACTATTGCCACCATCATCACTGCCACAATCACCTTTGTGTTAACGCCATCATCACCATTGTGCCACCATCCTCATCACCATTGTGTTGCCCCACTATCATCACTACCATCTCCACCACCGCTACCATTGTGTCACCGTAACCACCATAGCTATTATCACCACCACCAATGTGATGGTGGTGGTGTAACGCCCCCAAAACCACCTTGGACGGCATTACTATCTCAAACTATTAACATCATGAGAACGACTAAATAAATTCCATCAATAAAGAAATTTTATTCATCATATATCATATCCATAACCTTATCCCAAAAGACTAAGTCAAACCATGGCAATTATATCTCAAAAGAATTAAACGTAACTTAACAGCGTAATAACAAAATAATAGACCACACATGGTCTCAAAATACATTCCCTAGTCTAGAACATAGGGGAATCTAACACTACACATTCATCTTGGGATCCATGTTTCCATCCATCGGAGCCTCCCAATGCACCAGCTTATCAGCTCTGAACTCCTTTTCTAGCATATAATCTAAAAATATTATTTGTAGGGGGTGAGCACTAAGCTCTGCAGCAACATTCCTTCCAAACTCGATCAAGGTTTTATAAAAAAATAGAAAAGCAAGTCAGTCTCATTTCACAAATATCATATAGTAATTTTGAAGTAAAACAGGGACATTTTAAAAGATCTCTAGTTTACGAACAACAATAAAGTTAAACTGAAAGGTGAAATCAATTACCGGCAATGAGCCATACAATTTTCAAAAGAAAAAAAATACCTCACACATGATTTAATATTGTCCTCTTTAGCATCCTTACAAGGAACCTCTCACCCTCAAGGTATTGTTTCTTTGGCATGAGCATCCTTACCAGGAAACTCTCACCCTCAAGGTTTTGTTTCTTTGGCATGAGCATCCTTACAAGGAACCTCTCACCCTCAAGGTTTTGTTTCTCAAGCATCCTTACAAGGAACCTCTCAAGAAGGAATGAGCATCCTTACAAGGAACATCGCACTCATGTTCATCCACACAATCATACCAGAAATACAATATCACAATTATATCAAATAACCAACAATTTCCATAAACCCCCAATTTCTCATGTAGTTTTTCAATAGAACAATTGAAGAAATGCAAGAGACCATCATCAATATCATTTTATTACTCCACACAAAGCACTAAGTTTTTCGAAACCAAGAATGAAGTAAGAATCAAGAGAAAAATCCATCACTCTTGAAAACTAGGGTTTTTGATGGCTCTCCAACCATCACTTTGTTTAAAACATGATAAAGTGTGCAAAAATACCAAGATACGAGGAACCCATAGCAAATACATATAGTTAAGAGTCAAAACTTTTATATATAATAACCCTAACTTCAATGAACAAGAATGGAAGAAAACCCCTACCTTGATGTCTTGAAGGACTAGGGCTTTGATCTTAAATCAACCCTTAAATCTCTTATTTTTCCCTTTGATCTTGTGTTTCTCTCTTTCTCTCTTCCTCTCTAAGGTTTTCTAGGGTTAGAAGTGGTGTAATGAAGGCT
>CM042184.1:17384729-17398793 GCA_023539305.1 Ilex asprella
AACCTCTCACCCTCAAGGTATTGTTTCTTTGGCATGAGCATCCTTACCAGGAAACTCTCACCCTCAAGGTTTTGTTTCTTTGGCATGAGCATCCTTACAAGGAACCTCTCACCCTCAAGGTTTTGTTTCTCAAGCATCCTTACAAGGAACCTCTCAAGAAGGAATGAGCATCCTTACAAGGAACCTCGCACTCATGTTCATCCACACAACCATAACAGAAATACAATATCACAATTATATCAAATAACCAACAATTTCCATAAACCCCCAATTTCTCATGTAGTTTTTCAATAGAACAATTGAAGAAATGCAAGAGACCATCATCAATATCATTTTATTACTCCACACAAAGCACTAAGTTTTTCGAAACCAAGAATGAAGTAAGAATCAAGAGAAAAATCCATCACTCTTGAAAACTAGGGTTTTGATGGCTCTCCAAGATACAAGGAACCCATAGCAAATACATATAGTTAAGAGTCAAAACTTTTATATATAATAACCCTAACTTCAATGAACAAGAATGGAAGAAAACTCCTACCTTGATGTCTTGAAGGACTAGGGCTTTGATCTTAAATCAACCCTTAAATCTCTTGTTTTTCCCTTTGATCTTGTGTTTCTCTCTTTCTCTCTTCCTCTCTAAGGTTTTCTAGGGTTAGAAGTGGTGTAATGAAGGCTAAGGAGGCATCATTATGTATTTATAGTTGAAGGGGGACCGGCGGTTCGTGACTTAAAAATTTTAGATTTTTACAGCGACTACCGCTAGGTACTACCGGTAGTTTGTGTACGTTGGATAATCAACTACCTTTTGACTACCGGTAGTTCGGGTACACTAGATAATCAACTGCCTGTTGACTATTGGTAGTTCAGGTACACTAGAAAATCGACTACCTGTTGACTACCAGTAGTTCGGGTACACTAGATAATCAACTACCTATTGACTACCGGTAGTTCGGGTACACTATGCAGTTTTTCTACTAGTAGTTACTATCCAGATTTACCTAGTTCACCCGTTTTTTCATTTCTAATCCATTCATAACCCTTCCAAAACCATCTCATACATGTTTAACAAGGTTTTTCATATAAATCTTGATACCTACAAGTTCTATTGAAAATCTTTTCAAATATTTACAAGTCCAAAACTAAATTTTAGCTGAATATTTATTATTATCAACCTTAACACCTATATTATTATTTAAAAATTAATTAATAAACAATTATATCACTATATGAATATAAACATGTGGGAGTTTACAAGTGGTAGGAATAAGGTAGTTGTGGGGAGATGGTTAAAAAGAAGGGCAAAATTATAATAATAATAATTTTTAGACTTCAGCTTTTTATTTTTGTCAAACAGCTTGATTCAATTCAATATTTAAATTTTAGTTGATGCCAAACAGTTTATGAATTAAAAAACTTAGCATTCAGCGCATAAAATTCAGCATTTAGTTTTCAGTATTCAGCTTTAAGTTTTATCAAACACCACCTAAGTCATCCGATCAAGCTAGTAAACTACTACTCACACATGACTGAATTAAAATTGGATGTATTTTGAGAAAGCATCATTGTAAATGAAATCAAAAAAAAAAAAAGAATTGAAATTTCAAGAAAAGTAAATACCTTGTATTAAAATCACAATGAATGTAAATCATTTGCATAAAAAAACCTAAATTAATTGCATTGCAGAATACTTGAATTGAAAAAAAGTTTGTAAAATAAAAACAATGGAGAAAGCTTAAAAGAAGAAGAAGAAGAAAATCTAAAACCCTATGTAAGAGAAAAGAGAAGAACAGTGGATTGAATGATGGGATGGAGCTCTCCTCTCTCTTACTAGACTTGGGTATTTATAGGTGATTTCTTAGTAATTTTTCTCCATTTAGTCCACCAATCACGCACCTCAAAATAATTCAACCGATTGCCTTCCTTAGGAGTCTTAATTACCGAAATATAGTAACCTACCGGTTAGATGTCGGAGGTTTAGCAAAAGCATTTGAAGTTTTTGAAAATTGAACAAGAGCTACCGGTAGAAGAACTCAAAATTCTACCAGTAGAAGAGCTTTGAAAACCCCCACATGTTAAAGTAATATAATAATAAATTGTTTAGTAATTTAATATATGTAATGGTGTAGAAATGAACCCCATAAGTTATAACCGTAGGAAATACTAATATTGTAAATATTAGTCAAAAATCTGGTTTTAGCTCGTGAATATATGAAATAAATCGTAATAGAACTTATATCAACTGTGTTTGATGTGCAAATGTATGTTGTGTAAGTTCAAGTTGACCTTGGATGGGTTTAGAATCGATTGAAAATGAAAAATGGAGGAAATAGGCAAAATTGGGTAAAACCATACCGGTACTGTATTCTGAAACAATTTGGTCCAGAAAGCTAGACGTACCAGTACTGTACCATACCGGTACAGTGTACCGGTACTGCTGAAAAAGATATGACAGTTTAATGTTGCGATTTATGGTCTATTTTTTCCTTATAAATACCTAGAGACGCCTCCTTAGCCTTTATTTCGGCCCTTCTAACCTTAGAAAACCCTAGAGAAGAAGAAAAGAAGAGAAAAACACAAGATTTGAGGGGATTTGCACCTTGGAGTAAATCAAAACCTAGCTTTTCAAGAACACAAGTAGGAGATTTCTTCTCTTTTTCTTACATTGAAGTTAGGGCCTATGTGTATATATATGTATTGCTCTAAATGTTATATTTATGATATGAAATCATCTTCTCTTAGTCTTATGGGCAAAGATTACATGTTTTTAACAAAGTCAGGGTTGAATACCAATGAAATCTATTTTTGTATTTCAAAACCCTAGATTTTGGAGAGTGATGGATTTTCTTCTTAAATTCTTCCTTTATTATTGATGTTGGAACTATAAAGCTTTGTGTTGAGTAATAAAATGATGTGGTTGTGATCTCTTGTATTTTTCATAATTGGTTATTGGAATTATTACGTGATGAATTTGGGGATTTCTAAAATATGCTTGCAAATTGAGAATATGTTAGTTTTCTTATTGTATGGTTGTTGTGACGGACTTGAATTACCTTCGAGAGATGCCGTAGAGTGTTAAAGGTTAGTCTATCCCAGTGGTGGTGAGATGGTTGCCACTATCGTTCACTGAAGTTCGAACTATGGTTGGTATACCTTACCTGGGAAGGGACTCGTCACTGCCATTAGGATGGTAAACGCCTTTTTCTAAAGTGATTGTGATTTGTTGGTTGTGATAGGTGGACTAGGTATAATCGTTGGGTAGATTCCTGAAAAACAATCAACGTACATGGCACGAGGATAAACCAATATATAAATATATCTATATGAGAACATGTATTGGATTCCGTCGGAATCGGTTCATTGGTATGGGACAATGCAATGGCAGGCGACCTTCCTAACCATTTGGAAATGGTTTCTTGTTGAAAGATGTTTTTTACTGTTTTCATTTAATTATCACTGTTGTGTAAACTTGAGATCTGTTTAAATGTCCCGGTTTTATTTCAAAAGCTATATATGTTATTTTATGACAGAGACCGACCTGTTTTACATTTTCTAAACCTTGTTTGAGTTTGGGAGGATTTTGCTACAGAACTTCGTGCTCACCCCCTACAGTTAAGCATTTTTCAGATCTGATGCTGGAGGAGAACCTTGGAGTGGACGAGCAGGGGCATTGGGAGGCACCACTCGAGGGGAATCTAGATCCCGAAGTGAACATGTAGAAATATAGCTTCTTTTATACTAGACTTGAGAATTTATTTTGAGACTATGTGAAGTCTAGTTTTCCTTTGTTATTTGCGCTGCGTTACATTAGTTGATTTTGTTGGAATGTAAAGGCTTAGATGTGTCTATTCTTTTGGGACAATGTTGTAGACATTATATATATATGATGAATGGAATTCATTTATTAATGGATTATCTTAGTGCTTTCATTATGCAAATGGTTTTAGATCAATGTCGTCCAAGGTGTATTTTTGGGCGTTACAAGCTCACTGGAATTCTTCTATCGGTAGATAACCACCGTTCTACCTGTAGGAAAACTCACTAACAAAGTTCTACTGGTAGATAACCAATGTTCTAATGGTAGATCTCCCTAAATTTCACCCGATTTCATCATTTTTCAATTTCAACTCTTCCAACCTCATACATCATCAACCCAAACTCACATAACATACAATTTTACACAAAATATAATTTATATGAGCTTACTTTACAATTATTTACATACTATTACATGTCCAAAAATATTTACACATTTGTTTTACAAAAACTTAATGTAAAGTCACATCTCGGCTATTCTTAATCAATGAGAGTCCAAGTGAGAGTCATCCACCAACGCTTGTCTTGCTCCTGAAATATTGTCCCCATAAAGGGTGAGTCACACTCAATAGGGTATCTCTTAAAGAGGCTACTCCCCAACCTAAATGCATATGAAATGCTCACATGCAAATTCAACAATCAACAAGTAATCCATTTAAGAATATGCAATTTACAATGGGATTGTCTATGTCATGCCATGTCATGTCATGAGATGTGACTCACACATGCAACTTAAGCTGAGCCTTCACCGGCTCCCATAGCACATGCAATTCCGTGTATATGAATCCGGACACTCCTAGCCCCTATCATTGATATTACACATCCAATGACCATTATAATTTCTTGGGTCTTTCTTGGGGTGGGTATTTGGACTTCCACCAGCGAGCACTCAACCGACACAACATTTATGGACTTCCACCAATGGCTCCACATACCCCGACACACTTTATGGACTCGATACCAACGGGGTGTGTATCCAAAATCACCGCGCCTTGCACCCGAGGGATAGTCTAACACTTCTTGCTAACCCTAACCCTATATTCAATGCAAACCCGTACGACTCAGTAGAACCTCGTTCTAACTTTCTTGAGCCCACATTTCATCCACCAAAAGTGGTGTTTGATCAAAATCGTGCACATACACCCACACTCGTGTCATATGCCCATGAATGCAATGTTTCACGTGCGATGCATTTCATATTATTATGCAACCAAGATTTCAATTGTAATTTCAATACCATGTTCAACATTTCGTGAGCACATATGAACCATGTTTTGTCAACCTTTCCAAGTCCTCAATGTCAATAAATCAGAATGCACATTCCAACATCAAATCCCAAGCATGTTATAATATAATCAATCCAAATAACACTCTTAATCCACATTGGCATTTCATCAAATACCTTCAAAACCGTGTTACACATAATATGCCCAATCAATACATTTCTCAAGAAATCACCAACAAGTAATTTCAACATACCCTATTTATGCTAGAATTGATTTTAACCATTCTTATACCCATTTTCCACATTTTAACTACCATAGATATGTGTCATACATGAGATCACATCACTAACACTCTACCCATTTCATATTTCAACTCTAAGTTGAAAATAAACCTTATTAGGAAAGGAACCTTACTCTTGAAGCATAAAATAAGTGGTAGAAAAGCTCCTTAGACCCAAATCAAGCTCTAACCCTTGATTTCCAAAATCCCATCTTTTGAACTTCCTCAAAATCCATGATTTTTGGTACATAGGTGTAGCCCTTGTCACGTAGATGAACTTTACTTCTTGGCCCAAGTCGATTCGACTAACGAATAGTCGTAAATCACAGAGAGAAGTTGAAGATCTTGATTTATCTTCTTTCTCTCTCCTTCCTCTCTATTTTCAAAAAACCCAGCAGAACCAATGGGGAAAAAATCTGATTTTCTCCTCTATTTATACTCCTTGGAATACTTGGCCCACATTGTGGCATACGTTCGCCTTTCCAAGGTCTGATTTTGTCCCGAATCAATCAAATTTTGTCGCGGTTCAAGTTCAAAACATTTTTATTTGAACTAAATTTATATTATTTTTCAATTTTCATAATTTAATTCCCGGTCTCATTTTTTTAGGTCACACGACACCCGATCGCCTCTTAAAACGCGAAAAATTCGTCTGTCTCGTAATTCAACAAAAAATGACTGGGTGACTAGGTTTCGTGAGATGAATCCAAAGGTAATGTCCGTTTTGTCATCCGAGTTCTTAAAAATTTTGGATTTTCAACCCGTACCATAGTGGCTAATTACCATTTTGCCTTTTTTCCTAAAAATTTAAATTTTTCTGGGTTTTGAAGTAGCAATAGAGTTCAATCCCGATCCAGGAGTGGGGGTAGGAGTAGAAGTAAAAGCAAGTGTTTTCATCTCTCTTGGAATTACCTCTCCAAGAAAGAAAGCTCAAATAGCCTCCTCAACATCCCCATGCTCACATCCATCTTGGACTTAATCCCCTCCTAAACTGTCTTAATAGTCCTCCCCTCACTCTCAATACCACCCAGTTTTTCCTCCAAATTAATCATCCTTTGATTCATAGTGGCACAAGAGGTAGAGACAATCTCTGTAGTAGCTTCAATAGGAGTATAAGGAGTGGCCTTGCTCTTACTCTTTAAACCACTAGCCCTTGACTTAGTCGAGCTCTTCCTCTCTTCCACACCGTTGATAGGGCCTAGCTCAGGAGTTCTCATAGTGTCGAATGCCAATTTCTTCATCCCAAATTTTGGGCAAGGTTGGGTAATCATACTCTCAAAGGGCATGTTCCCTTTTGTTAAATGGCCTGCTAGCAGTGCAATAGTCTCTTAACACTCTCCAAACCATCAAGGCAACATCAATCCTCAACCCTAATATAAACTCGTAAAGCAATACCACCTTTGGCATCCCTGGATGCATCTTAGAGCCCTTGGAATAGACATTATAATGGAGTAACTTATTGAGCAAAAGGTAGTCACCATCAAAATGTCCATGTACAATAATATCCTTGAAATCCTTAGGGGTCTCGTACATCTCTATAACTTACTTAGAGGGATCTTTGGAAGCAAAATTGATGTGGGGGTAGTTAATCTCAGAAGGATTCAGCCTCATAGAGCTCAGATATTCAGTTAATGAGGCTGGGGTAAAATCTATCATCTTTCGCCGGACCTTGGTGTGGCACCCCAAAATCAGGGGTCCTTTATCAATCATTGACCATCCATCAACCCGCGAAAATACCCGTGGATGTCACTTGACCCGACACCACGCCAATAACTTTTTCGTAACCGGGATTTTTGCCCACAATTGTGATATGTGTTTCTTTAATCATTTAAACCCTACCAAGATCCAACGTGCCTCAAAATATCTCATTTATAGTCCATTTACTTCCTTTAACTAAAAGGTTTCATAGCCAAAGGCATGGCAAAATAATTTTTAAAATTTTAGATTTTTAGAAGAGCTACCGGTAGGTGTTTATAGACCTACCGGTAGCTCGGGTCCACTGGACCAAGGGCTACCTGTTGACTACCGGTAGTCATTCAAGTTTCAGATTTTCAGAAGAGCTACCGATAGGTGTCTATGGACCTACCGGTAGTTCGGGCCCACTGGACCATGTGCTACCGGTTGACTACCGGTAGCTCAGGGCCGAAGAGCAAAATTTTACCTGTTAACTACCGGTAGTTCCTACCGGTAGGTTCAGCCCAGATTAGCTACTTTACCTGTTTTTCATTCCAAACATTCCTAAAACCAATCCAACCCTTACATAACATGTATTTGGGCATCCAACATGGTTTATATAAGATCTATTGCAACATTCGCATGCGATTTCATTTAATTACATGCCAAAAATAAACATTTATCGTAATTTAACAAATTATTTTAAATAAGCCACACTCCTGCTTCTTCATCCATGAGGCTCAAAGTAAGAACCCTCCACCGGCATAAACCCCGCACCTGAAATATTTTTTCATAAAGGGTGAGCCATGCTCAATAGAGTATTTCCTAAATAGGCTACTCCCAACCCAAATGCACATGAAATGCTCATATGCAACCAATTCACCATGCACACATTCCAAGCATGAATATGCTATCAATGTTGGAAATTTACAATGCAATGCAATGGAATGAGATGAGACTCACTCTCACCATCCGATTCGAGCCCTTCCTAGCTCTTCGACACATGCAATTGCTAATGTGCATTTACCAGTCATCCATGATCCTGAGCCCTTTCTGGCTCTCCAACACATGCGATTTTTCATGCGTATAATTCTATCATTTATGTTATACATCAAATGATATTATCAATCTGGGGTCTTGTATGAGGTGGGTATTTATGGACTTACACCAACGGCACCCAACCAACACAGGATTTATGGACTTCCTCCAACGGTCCCGCGTACACCGACACACTTTATTGACTAATACCAACAGAAGTGCGTATCCAAATAACCGGGTCTTGCACCCGAGGGATCTTCTAGCCCTTCTTGTAAACCCTAACCCTCAACACCATTTAAACTGTGCCACTCGGCCAAGTCATCGACTTAGCTCACTCGAGCCCACTCGTCATCCACCCATGTGGTGTTAACTACTTCCATGCACAACCACCCACTTAATGCAATGTTCCCATGCATATGCAATGTAATGCCTCATTGCAACTCTACTACAATGTTCAATATGCCATGTATGTCATATGAACTATTCCAAACCCAATTCTCATAATCCATGACAAATTACATCAAAAGCACATAATTCTTATGTTTCACAATGTCAATAAACCAATATGCATTTATCAATATTTTATCCAAAACTCAAGTCCAAGCATGTCATTTCATATTAAGCAATAACACACTTCCAGATCAAGACATTATGTAAATACATAACATGTCCACAATTCACATAATTCAAGAAATTACATGAAGCAATTTCTACATACCCATTTCAAGATAGAATATATTCTACCTAATTTCAATACCCATTTCACCAAAATCACTTCTCTAGGTAAGTCATATATATTTATATTAACCTATCCATTTCAATATAACATTTAAGGTTGTGAATAGACCTAAATATGAGGGAACCCTACCTCTTGTAGCGTGAGGAATATCATTGGGAAGCTCCAAGAAATCAACCCAAGCTCAAATCCCTCTCCTCCAAATTTTTGGTACGTAGGCGTAGCCCTCGACGAGGAGAACGACTTTCCCTCTTGGCCCAAATAGTCTGAGCAGCGTAGCTTCGTAGATAGTAGAGAGAAGTTGGATTTCTCCTTCTCTTTTCCCTTTCTTCTCTATCGACTAGCCGGATGAACAAGAATGGGGGAAAATCAGATTTTTTCCCCTATTTATATTTCTCAATACTTGGCCCACAACGCGTTACACGGCCCTTTTTAATTTCGGGTCCGTTTTCATCTCGAAACAATTAAATTTCGCTCCGGTTCAAGTTCAAAATTTTTTACTTTGTCTTGACTTCATTTATTTTTAAAATCTCATAAGTTTCCTAAAAAAATCGTATTTGGGTCTCCCGATGTCCCACCGCCTCGTAAAACGCGAAAAACCAGACTATCTCGAAATTCAATAAAATTTGACATGATGACTATATTTCACGAGACGAATCCAATGTTGAGCTCCATTTCGTCATTTGAGTTCTAGAAAAACTCAGGTTTGTAACCCGCATCGTAGTGATAAATTACGATTTTGCACTTTATTCATAAAAGTTTAAATTTACCGGGGTTTTACACTTAGTCTTCAACACCATCAAATCTGCATCCACAACACTCAAAACCAAATAAAATTTGTGACGCAAAGTGTAACAACCCGTACTTTCTTTTATATTTGTATTGATATATATAGTAAAATATTGTTGTGAATATGTGGATATGTATAATGAGGTAAGAATAAACCATATAGATTTTAATAATAGGATAAATATTAGAGACGCATATTGATTGGGAAGTTTGAGTTTCAAAGACGTTGAAACTTGAAAATGGTGATTAGATGAATTTTTAAATACTTTTAGGTCAAAATAAGGTTTCCATTGAATCCAGGAGGTCGGAAAACATTGGGAGCGGTAATATGAGATGTATTAGAAGTTAGTAAGTATTTTGGAGTTAAAACACATTTTTGAGAAAATTTGGTTATAAAGGATTTTGGACACTGTCTACTATTTCGCTCATAACTTTTTATTTTCAATTCCAATTGATCTAAAATTTATACCGTAGATAGTAGAAATCTAGGGCTACAAAAGTTTATTTCATGAAAATTTTTCAATTCGACCTCTAAATGGGTCAAACCTGAACTGAAAGTCGGAGAAAAAAATCTGGGCAGTGACTACCGATAGTCAATCGGTAGTCGACAGGGCAGTGCACTCTGACTACCAGTAGTTAACCAGTAGTCAAGTGTACCGAGAGCTTTAGCTACCGGTAGTCGACAGGTAGTCGAGTTCCCAACATACTCGATCTACCGGTAGTCAAAATCATCTACCGGTAGTCGATGCTAAAATCTGAATTTTTCTATTCGCGAACAGCCCAATTTTCTTCTGTTTATAAATACCTTCCTACACTTATTTAAGCCACATTTCAACCCTTCAAACCCTATAACAACATAGAGAGAGAGAGAGAATGAGAGAACTCAAGATCAAAGGAAAATTACAAGAGATTAAGGGTATATTCAGGAATCCAAGCCCTAGTTCTTCAATATTCAAAGTAGGGTTTTCTTCCATTTTCGTCCAATGATGTTAGGGTTATTATACATGTATATTTTAACTCTAAATAGTATGTATTTGTTATGGGTTCATTGTTTCTTAGTATTTTTATAAACATTCACATGATTTGAACAAAATAATGGTTTGAAATCCATCAAACCTTAGTTTTTGGGGGAAATATGGATTTCTCTCTATATTTTCACATCCTCTTGATTTCTAACATGCTAGAGATTTGTGTTGGGTATTAAAATGGTAGTATTGATGATCTCATGCCTATTTCCTTTAAACTTGTGTTTTGTAACATGATTTGCGAAATGAGTATATTTCCTTAAATTGTTTTACTATGTGCAATGCTTGTGAAAGTTGGGAAAGTTATGGAATTGCTTATATATGAGGTTTTGAGTATCTTGTTGGTATGCTACTCTTGTGTATGGTGTTGTGAGGGACTTGGATTACTTCGAGATCTGTCGTAGGGTGTTAGAGGTCAGTCTATCCCAGTGGGGGTGAGATGGTTACCTAATGCCCGTAATGGATTGTTGTTTGTGAGAGCCACCATTATTGTTTACTTTCGAGACAAAAGGGGTTAGTATACTAGATCCTTGGGAGAATTTCGTCAATGCCGCTGGAGGCGGTATACGCCTTTCCTAAAGAGATATAGGTGAACGAGGTAGAATCGTTAGGTAGATTCATGAGAAGCGATAGCCTACTTGAGTAATATCAAATAGAAGTTATTGTTCACTGTACCAAATATTATTTCTCCAAGAGTTTGGGTAGTATGGGATGCCACGATAACTTGTGAAAATGGTGTATGGTGGAGTGGATTATGTTGAAAATTATTTGTCAATTAAACTTGGTTTTATTCTCTTTCAATTCTGTATTACTGTACAAACTTGAGATCTCTTTTAAAATGTCTTGATTTTATTTATTTTAAAAAAATTCATTTATATGTATGTGTGAAATGTGACCTACCTGTTTTACTTGATTTCAAAACCTTGAATGGGTTTGGAAGGATTTTTCTACAGAGTCTTGTGCTCACCCCCTACCTATAAATATTTCAGATTGTACTCTTGAGGAGGAGTTGGAACTCGAGGAGCCTGTACCCAGGGAGATTCAGCAAGATAGGAGTGTGGATCCTGAGGAGGAGTCTTAGCTTGACACTACATTTTGCTCTAGACTAGGATATTATTTTGAAACAATGTAAAGCCTAGTCATAATTTTGTAATTCCACTGCATTATCATAGTTATTAGATTTGGGGGATGTAAAGGCCATAGCTTGGATTGATTTTATGGTAAGTAAATGGACCCGGTGTGGTCATTATAGTAGAATTGCACAGGTTGGGTTTGTGGTAGAGCTCCCCGTACAAGGGAGATTCTGCCTGAATTTTGTTACAATATAAATTGTTGATGTAATGTTGATGGATTACTTAGTGCTCTCATGCTTAAATGGTTATTAGAATGTAATGCCGTCCAGGGTGATATTTGGGGCGTTACACAAAGGCAAAATGTAGCCTTCAATAGGCCTAAAGAAATATTCTAGACCGCCATCAATAATAACTAGTACCGTAGAATTCTTACCCAGACTCTCCAAGTCTACCATTCTTTCACACATCACTCCCCTCGTCTCGATGGTCTCCTTATACCTGGATTTCTTTGGTTTTTTGGCCTTCTTAGTCACAGGAAAAGAAACCACTTCCTCCTCAGAGCCCGACTCAACCACCAACTTTCTCTTCCCCTTTTCCCTTGCTCACGCCCGCCTACTTGGAGAAGCCGTCGCTGGGGATTTGGCTTGAGGTGTCCGTTGGCCTCCCTTAGTTCTTGTCATCTTGGCCATGATCATAGAAGTCATGGAGATGAAGAAAACCAAAGCTAGAAGAGTAGCCCCAGAGATCTCATTAGAGGGACATGGGTTCAACACTTTTCTTAGAGCCATTTTGAAAATCAAGATCAAGAACATAATCAAGGGGTGATTGAAAGGATTTGAGGGTTTAGAGGGTCTTCTTAGGGTTTTTTGGAAGCTAGAGATGGGATTTGGAGAGGATGATCTTAAAGCTTGGAGTGAATGGAATGATTTCTTATCGATAAAATTCCCTTTTATTTTTTCCAGTCCGAACAAGAACCAACCGGCAGGAAGGAACATTCGACCTATCGATAGCTCAGTTCCGTATTTCAAAGATTTTTCCTATTTTTTTCTTCTCTTTTTTTCAAAACTAATTAAACTCTAAATCCTAAGACTTGACATATACCCAATTAAATCATTAATCACATTCTACTCTACCACAAATTCTAAGTATATGCAAAGCAATTTATAATGCAAAATAATAAATACAATGCTAAGGAATTTAAAGCATAATAAAAAATATATATTGGAATGTAAAATTAAATGCAAAATTAGAAATACAAAACCATTTTCGTAGGCAACACAAATGCATTTAGCCTATGCACTAAGTCTTTAAAGCCCTAGGTTTCCCCTAGTGAACAAATGTTGTCTCTTGAAGGTTTCTAGAAAAGATACCTACAAACTTCAATTTGTCTCTGTCTTTCAACTTATTGTCTTCTATTTACAATGAAATCAGGGACATACCACATTTGCTCAAACTAATTGACACGCAATTCTTCTAAAGGGTTCAAGGTTATGCAAGAATATTCACAATCATGTTAGTACTCAAAACGTGTGTGTGTGTGTGTGATATGATCAGATTCAAAAAATAGAATTCATATTTCTATTAGTTATCCAAAACTAGTTTCAATGCCAAAACTCACTAAGGTTTTCATATTCTGAAAAGAAATTCTCTGATTATCATGCATGTTCCACTCATACGTATATGTGAGGATCGAATTTATATAATCAAGACAAATTTTTACTCACATTTCTCAAAAATAAAGTGCATAAGTTAAATGGAACGACCTTGACCTAATCTCATGGAAGGGATATTAAGAGACATAGAAGCAATGCAGTTGGTATATCTCATATACATTAAAGCTTACGTAATCAACCATACCACCTAAAATCAAATAAGGCTTGATCCGGTTGTAATAGGGCCTTGTGTGAAGGTTTAAGAAAAAAATAAAATGGGTGATCCCATAGACAATTTACATATTCAACATACACTTAACCCTTCTTCTTTTACAACGTATAAACTCATATCCTTCAGTCTTCCTTCACAAGCCTTTGGCTTTCTCATTTTTCAACATTCTTTTCACAATTCCCTTCCATTTTCTAAAAAAAAAATTATTTTATTTTCCTCATCATCTTTCTTTTTCATTCATTCATGATTGGAATATTTCACCTCAACTCGCCGCACATATCAACCAAACACACATCTAGGGATAACCAAGGTAAGATATTCACTTATATGTTAAGCTTGGTTATTAATTGAGGTAAAGAAATTAAAACTCATATTATCTCAATCATGAATACTAGAGATAATGCAATGAAAGAACAAGCTTAAGGTTCAAATAGAATTCAAAAATGGCCTAAGATCATTTTTTAGAAAGTATGGAGAAGTGTTGCTCTTTATTGAGATATAACCAACTAATTACTCATATGCTCTT
>CM042184.1:17422314-17444126 GCA_023539305.1 Ilex asprella
ATTTTTGCTTCAACTTCCAGTGCAGCTTTGACCCATTTAGAAGTCGAATTGAAAATGTTTCATGAAATACACTTTTGTAGCCCTAGATGTCGAATATCTACTATCCAAATTTCAGATCAAATGGACATCAATATAAAAATTTATGGACAAAATACTAAGCAATGTCCAAGATCCTTTCTACACAAATTTTCTCTAAAGTGTGCTTTCACTCCGGAATTCTTCCTAGCTTCTAATACACCCCGTATTACCTCTCCCAATGTTTTTCGACATTTCGGATTCAATGGAGACCTTATTTGACCTAAAAAAATTTAGTTTTATGATTAATCCTAATATTCAAGTAAATGTTTACCGAAATTTTTAAAATACGAGGGCTAAGTATATGTTTAATCGATTGGACCGTTCGAGGCCCAATATACTACCATTGGTACTCTATTATTTTTCATTTACAACAATTGACGAATGAAATTCCTAGCCCAAAAGCTTGGCAAACGAGTGTTAAAATTTTGGGTTTTCACAAAGTGTATTGGTACGCGTACTGGTACAACTTGCCTACTGGACCTCAGTGTACTGGTATGCGTACCGTTATGGTTTGCTCAGTTTTACCTTTTTTGGCCTATTTTTCATTTACAATTCATTTTAAAACCTTCCAAAGCCAACCCAAACTTATACAACATACATTTGTACATCAATTATAGTTGGTACAAGTTCTATTACATGCGAGGGTTTACATAAAAATACTTAAATGCACATACATTGATGAAATATGGATCTAAATGCAACACAATTTTCAAATTCAAATTTTAAAATGCACAAAATCTTTAATTTTGAAAATCACACTAATTCATCAATTGATCGTCCCATTCTTAGTTTATCATCTCCACCCATTACTCTAAAGAATATTAAAGAAGTTAGAACCTCGTTCCATGCATCTTTAGAGCAATTTTCGACACTTAGTCTAGTTTCTACAATCACTCACATGTGTTAAAAAAATTCTTTCTTTGATCAACTCACATGTAAAGTGTGTGAACCCAAACTCCGATACAATTAAAAAACCGTCTGGATTGAGACATTAATGTAGTTCTACATGAATTCCCTAATGCATTGTCTAAGTGAAAACATAACTAGTTAGTAAGTGCCCTAATTTGAACTTTTCTTTTTATTCTATTTTTGGGCACTTCCCTAGTTTATTTCATTCATTTCTAATCATTATGGCCTCAATAATCACAATTGCAAATTTCATACTTTACATATGTAACTTCTAAGACATTTGTAGCACAACTCTTTGACCTTTACACATATTGAGCATTCACAATAAATACACAGTACTTTCAAGTCTCAACAATTCAAGTGCCATTAACACTAGTTATTCTTTTTATGCCTCACTTTTGATATTGGTCACATTTGACTCTTTATTTACATTTACCTCTTTGGTATCTTTTAAAGGATATGAGGTTTTACTAACATTCAGCTATGTATTCACCTATTACCAACACTTTAGAGTCATGTAAACTCAGTAATACACTCAAGCTAGCAAAACTCTTAATCAATAAAGGTGATTGACTAAGTGTGCACTAGGATTTATGAATATCACAAAGATAAACACTAACCTAGAATGCAAGGGTGGAAGAGACTTAGCTTCAAGATCATGCTCTAAGAGTTATCCACTAAGTTCTCTCCTCTAATATGACCCATAGTAACGAACTTGAACTTTGATTTAATGATGAGTATGTTAAAAGAATTTTTTTTTTCTCCTTTTTCAAATTTGTTGTATTTTTCCAACATAAAATAAAAGAGATAATATGCATAAAAATGCAGTAAACAAAAGAAAATTTCAAATAAGAGTAAATCCTAGAAAAATGTCCAAAGTATAAAACAATTTAGGGGTCGTTTGGTAATGTTTTTGTTTTTGCGTCTTCAAAACATTAAAAACAGAGACAATTTTTTGTCTATGTTTTGTGATAAACATTGAAACAAAAACATGTTTGGTAGTCATTTTTGTCTATTAAATTATGATAATAAAAATAGAAAACTTGTTTGGTATCCACTTCAAATTTAATCCCAAATAATAATTCAATCAATCCTAAATGATTCAACACAACACATAATCCTAAATAAATTTAATCAATCCCAAATACCCAAATAATAATACAGTGAGATTCAAACCCACTGTAATCAATCCCACATAATCCTATGGTATCCACTTCAAATTTTATCCCAAATAATAATTCAATCAATCCTAAATGATTTAGCACAACACATAATCCTAAATAAATTTAATCAATCCCAAATACCCAAATAATAATACAGTGAAATTCAAAACCACTGTAATCAATCCTAAATAATACACACGCACAAATCTGTGCATATATATGCACAGATCTGTTCATATATACACAGATTTGTGCATTTCACAGAGAAGAGGGAGAGAGGTAGTGATGGAGGTGGGTTTCACACAGAGAAATGAGAGGCAGCGATGGTGGTGGCGATTCATCTAGCGGCAGCGATGGTGGTGGCGCTTCGTCTAGCAGCAGGGGAGGAGGCAGCAATGGTGGTGGCGCTTCGTCTAGCGGCAGCGGAGGAGGCAATGATGGTGGTGGCGCTTCATCCAGTGGCAGCGGAGGAGGCAGCGATGGAAATGGAGGCAGAGAAGAGGGAGAGAAGAGAGAGAGACAGAGAAAGAAAAGTCGTGTGAGGAGAGAGAGATGAAAATGGGTTTTTATAGTTCAACAAAAAAAAAAGCTTGTTTTGCTGTTAAGAGGAGTCGAAGTCCGGATCTCATTAATCCCTACCCTTTTTTGCGCGTGTTGTCTCCGTTTTTTGTGTTTCCTGAAACATCTTTTTTTTGTTCCCATTTTTTTGTCTTTGTCTCCAATACAACAAAAACAAAACAAAATCAAAACAGTTAACAAACATATTTTTGTTTTTATTTTAGACAAAAATTCAAAACAAAAACACAAAACACGGGACAAAAACAGTAAACAAACAGGTTACTCTTTTTCTTTGTTTTTGTGTGCTTTAATTTAAGAAAATCAATGTAAATAAATGAAGAAAAAATATTTACAATGCATGGACCTAGTACATGAGATGCAATGCATGAAAGTGCATTTAGTTCCACACACTCAGCTCACCTACTTCTTATGTGACTCAACTACTTTGGTAGTCCCAAGGACTTCCAAGATAGACGAGATGGTGAGTCTATCAAATTTCTCACTCTTATACCAAACTTTCTTCACCTTCAAATTTTTCAAGTTAGCACGTGGGATGTGTAAAACTCGGGTAAATTTAAATTTCTTTATGAAAAAGGGTAAAACGGTAGTTTGTCACTATAGCACGGGTCAAAAATTTAATTTTTTTTAGAACTTGGATGATGAAATGGGTCTCACCGTTAGATTTGTCTCGCAAAATCTAGCTATCCTTTCAATTTTCATCGAATTTTGAGATAGTCAGATTTTTTGCATTTTACGAGGCAATTGGGTGTCGGGTGACCTCATGAACAAACTCGGGAATAAAATTTTGAAAGTTGGATAATAATTTAAAGTAAATTTAAATAAAAATATTTTAAACTTGAACCGAAATAAAATTCAATCGTTTTAGGATGAAAACGAATCCGGTAATGGAGGACGTGTGGTGCGACACGGACCAAGCATTTAAAGGGTATAAATATGGGAGAAAAACTAATTTTCTCCCCATTTTCTGTTGGTTCTTCACGTTGGAGACAACGAAAGGGAAAAAAAGAGAGTTTCAAACTTCTCTCTACGATCTATGTCTCTCCTTCGCTCGAATCAACACGAGTCAAGAGAAAAAGTCGATCTTCTCGTCATAGGCTATGCGACCATACAAAAAAAAGACAAATTTCACTGAAGTTCAAGAAACGGGATTTTGGGAAAAGTTTGGATTAGAGCTTGTTTCGGGTTCTTAGAGCTTCCGAATATCAGTTTACGCTTCAAGAGGTAGGATTTTCTCCCTAATTAGGTTCATTTCCAACATAGGGTGATTATATGGAATGAGTAGGTTGTTAGAGATATTTGACACTTACCTATTGTTGTTAAATTGATGAAATGAGTATTGAAATTGGGTAAACCAATTCTAGTTTGGATTGGTATTTAGAAATTGCTATTGCTTGGAAGATTATGATAGAATAAATTCTATCTTTAATTGGTTATGTAGAAATTACTTAATGTGATTTCTTGAGTTATGTGATGAAATTGGGTATTCTATGTTATTACATGATTTGGTGTCTTAAAAGTGTTTGATTAAATGCCTATGTGAAATTAAGTGTGTTAATTACATTGATTATGTGGTAACATGCTTAGAAAATTGTTGTTGGATGATAATGTTGATATATGTTTCATGATGTATTAGCATTGTGATGATTATGAAAATTATATGCTTTGGATATAAGTGGTCATAGAATGTGTTACAATGTTCATATGACATTCATTACATATGAGACATGATACTGGTATCGCAATTGTACATTACATGGCATATGCACGGAGGCATCACATTCATGGGCATTAGGCATGAGTGTGAGTGTATGTTCATGGTTTGATCAAACACCATTCTTGGTGGATAAAACGTGGGCTCGGGATAGTTAGACCGAGGTTCGACTAAGTCGCATGGTTTACATTGAAAAACTTGTATCAGGTATAGGAAGAAGGACTAGAATCATCCACAAACTTCAGTTGAATAGATATGTGTATGTAAGATTTCTCATCAGAGTGAGTTAGCACTGTGATCGTTGAGACACCCATCCCTCAAGTTCGAATTGCTTCCCAAACACTTGTTTTTCATAGGTACATAGTCTATGCAAAATAAACACTTGTCACATTGGCATTTGAAATTCCCTATGTGATGAGAATAATCATTCTAGTGACAAGAATCATTATATAACAAACATTCTTTTTTACAACCTTCTATGGGTAGCTTTGATTTCATAAATCTTTCTTAGAATGACCTCAGCAAAGATTCCCTCTAATTATAGTGACTTTCTCTCAAAGAAACATGTGATCAAAAGAAGTTAATCTCAAATTCACATGCACAAAAATTACAGGAGTGAAATGCAAGGAAAACAACATGTTTGGCATAATCTCATGGAGGAATATTGATACAAATAAATTAATACTATTAACATACCCCAAATTTTGGTTGACATCCTACACATGCATCACACCCAAGGTCAATTAAGGCTTTTTCCAAGCTATAATGTGGCCAGCAGCAAGTGGTTAATGAAATAACAGATGAGAAGAGTTCAAAATGGGTTATCCAATTTCGTTATAATTAAGCACATACTCTCCTTCTTTTCTTCATCTTGTCTTTGGAAAACTCATTTGTGCTTCTCTTTTTTTTTTTCATTTCATTTCCCTTTTCTTTCAAATCACAATTCTTTAGCTAGATTGACTTCTTTTGTATTTTGTTTCTTTACTCATCTCCTTCTACCCTCTTTTTTTTTTTTTTGTCTTTTTCCATTTTTCTTCTCTTTTTTCATTTTCAAAAAGTTTTCCTTTTAGAAAACTTGCAAGAAAAGTAGATAACCCATGTAGGGATTTAGATTTTTTTGGCTTGGTCAAAAACTTGGTTGTACCGAAAAGAATTATCATTTTGAGGCTCAATCGTGGCTAACAAGGGATTATGTTGCCAAAGAAATCGATAAAGCTCAAAGAAAAATAAAAAAATGACCTAAAATCCTTTCTCAGACATGTGCACATGTATTTGTCATGTGAACAAATTCTTTGTGGGATACATCAATATACTGCTCTATTTGCATCAATCAAAACAACCTTAATGAGATTATTCAAAGATAAAAAGTGAAAAACCTTACTTGAGTAAGTGTTGATATTCTCTCAAAAGTATCGCAAGGCTCAAAAGCTTACCACAGGATTCTTCGTTATTTCCACTGATTATATTAGGTTTTCAAAGAATGTCAGTTATATCCCAATTCCATTTTCAAGCCTGGTTATTCTTCTTTTTCTTAAGAATAACAAATACCAATGTACATTTGATATTTAAGCATAGAGAAAATACTATTTTTCAAGAAAATGAGGTTTTTCAATTTGGACTTGTTAGATTAAGTGTCAAAACAATCCTGTGCTTAATCAATTTAAGCAGGTAATCTTAATATTTACATCAGTTCCATCGGTCAATAACAAATAATAATGGTATGCTAAAATCTAACACATGCATTAAGAAGACAAATGTAATAAAGCTAACATCATTCATTTCAAAATGTCTCATAGTTCAAAACAAAAATGCTTAATTCATCCAAGGAAAACAAAACACATATTAAACCAAAGAACAGAAATCAATCACAACCCCTCGCCACTCAAGTGTTCGAAGGTCCGGCAGCTCCACCACCCAAATGATGGAGAATCTCATCTTGCTTAGCCTCGATGCTAAGCATGATCTCTCGTAAAGTCCATATGTCGCCTGTCTCAGCATGAGCCCGCTCTGCCTCTCTTTCCTCCTCAGCATCCAAAGCATCCTAGACCTCATCGATGCCCTTTTTAGGTGGCAAGTCTTGCCTCATTGCTTTCCCCCATAGGTTTGAGCACTTCCATCTCTGATATGATCTTCACTCCCCAGTCAATGCATATCTCTGTCACTAGTGTTCCTAAGGGGAGTGAGTTTCTCTTAGCATCGCACCCCTTGATCATCTCAAACAAGATCAAAGAGGGAAGGTCAATGCTATGGTTCTTCCCTATCGCGTATAAAAATCAAGCCATTTCGGGGAGGATCTCATTCTTCCGCCCAATGGGTGCAAAGTTGGAAATGGCAGTCAAGTTTAGCATCTTATACTTGTCGGTCACCTCTCCTTGCTTAAGGAATCGTCTACCTCCCCATTTAAAAGTCAACAGTCCCGTCAACTCTACCCCCACCACATCCAAGTTCACGTCTATCCTCGAAGGGTAGTTAGGCCTCGGTACCCGTGGTACTAGCCTTAACTCCAAAATACCCTCTTCATCCACACTGATATGAGTCCCCCTCACATACATTTTTATCACTCCATTCACCACCTCGACGTTGGACTAAAACTTCGTCACAACCTCCTTCACCGCCTCACCTCCATTTCTCAAATAACTCTCCCAATCTCTGGCTTTCATATTTGCAAAAATCCCTAGCTCAGCAAAATCAAACAACTTAATAGTCATTTCACAAACAATAGCTTGATTTTTGGAAAAAAAAAAATCATACCTCTCGGCCTTGAGTGCATTGGGGAAGCGAGTGCGAGCATATCTATGAACAAGTGGTGGCCTCCCATACCTCTCCTCGATGACCTCCTCCACAAAGTTTGGCTTTTGATTGACCACAGTTTGTTTAGCAGGCATTTTTGGATTTGGGGGGTTCAAAGGAAGAATAAACTTGAGATTCTTCGATTAAAAGTGAGAACTGAGATAGAAAAGTGGTTTGGGTGGTTGATTTTTGATAAAAAAAAATGAGAGGGAAGGAGTTTTGGGTGCTTGGGTAGTGGAAAAAGTAGGCTAGGGTTTGGGTTTTTGAAAGGGTTTGGGTGTTTCTAAATTGGACAAGAAGAACTAGGTATTTATACCCAGACAACCAACGTTCGAACGTTACTGGCATTCGAACGATAGTAGAAGAAATTTTAAAAGCAAGTTCGAACGTAGCATTCGCGTTCGAACTAAGGTTGCTCCCGGGACTTAGGTGTTCTGCAGAGACCAAAAAGTACTATAAGCTCCTCTAGTTTGAACGTGAACTGGCATTCAAACGTGGAATCTATGTTCAAATGTCCAACTAGCATTTGAACTAAGGTTGCTCCCAGTACTTAGGTTTTCTGTAGAGATCAAGAAGTACTGTAAGCTTCTATCGTTCGAAAGTAAACTAGCGTTCGAACGCCAAATAAAAATCAAAATTATATATTTATTTACATACACATTTATATACACCAAAATTGAAAGAAAACTAAATGCATAAATAGGACTTTGAAAAATATGGCATCTCAGGATAAGTCGCTACTCACGCTACAATTTCATTGGTATTTTAGAACATTCTTTACTCGGCCCACATCTTTATTTCAACAAAAACACTTTGTACATCTAACAAAAAAGTATATTTACATTTTTACAAAAGTGGTGCGGACCATTAACCTTCATTCCAAAAATATATTTTTCCCAACTTTGTCAAGTAAAATTCTAATACGAGTCTAACCTTGTCTCCATGTCATTGGAAAAATCAATGACTCTTCTAATTCCTTGTCACACATGATGTGTAAGTATAGGACTGGTATAGGATGGAGTATCAGGAAAATCCTTACTCTGCTCACACACTATCCAATCTAACCGATCGTGTGCGCGACCAAAATTAGTTCAGAACATTGATTGTATTCCTTCATGTGAAAAATCCTGTCACATTATTTACATGCACCAAATCGTTTGGCACGACGACGTTTAGCATAAGTGCTTCTTCCACATAATGGTTTTGCTTGCTCTTCTATGATTTCAATTTTTCTTACCAATCTTGCTCGTCTCATTATCGTAAAATGTACATCAAATGAAAATGTGCATAAAATGCCTAAACTGGCCCAAAAAAATCTTATCATCCATGTTTGCTAAGCTTAAGACACCATATCTAGTTCTTTAACGTCTGTCAGTCACAAAGACGATTTGAAGCTACCTTTAAAAATATGATCATTTTTTTCTGTAAATACGATAAAGACTGTATAACTATGAAATATGATCAAGACAAAAAAAATATTTAAATAATAGAACTGTACAAATACGAAATGTATTTCTCACCCCCAACCTAAACTCAACAGTGTCCTCAATGTTTTGAATTTACCAATATACACAAAGTGGTTTTAGGGTTGAGAGAGAGATTTGTTCATCTGTAGAAGCCCTACAAACAAGATACACATTTTTATTAAATTTAATCATCTTTACATTTTTAATATAGAAAATTTGTTGGAGTCTGTATTGAAAAAGTGAATAACTAAAATAAAAAATGTTACTTTTTGAGCAGCTAAAATAGTTTCTGTTGTTGGAGATGTTCTTAGAAAGCCGATTAAAGTGTTCAGTGAGAAATTTATAAACCTAAACAAAACAAAAAAACTAAAAAAAAAAAACCAAGAATTTACTCAGGAAATTATAGAGAAACAGGTTTCTGATACGAAGCCTGGGAAAGGGCTTAAAGGTAGTAATGCTGTTTCCACCACAATTTTCTCAGTTTTGGGGTTATGATTTATCCAGTTTATTAATATATGCTTTCTTCTCACTTTCCTACTTCCTGAACTTGTCTTTTGTAGATATCTCCCATAAAAACTTGCATATATTGTCTCAGGCTCTGGATCATGCAAAACCAGATTTGGAGAAGGCAAAGGAAACTACACAAAACCGATCCTTTAAGGGCATGTTTGGTATGTTTATTAGGATGGGTTTGGATTGGTTTGATGAAACCCGGGTTTGATCCAAAGATGGGATTCAACTTTCAATGTTGTTCATACCCATGTTTGGTATGCGTAGGGATATATGATTATTATGATAATATATTTGTATATAAATGACTATTTTACCCCTTAACCAATTTGTATATATGAAATATATAAGATATATGGGGGTATAAATGTCAATATATGTTAAATCCCTTAACCCTCATATGAAACCCACCTCCCGCTTGGGTTTCATGAAACCCAAGTATGTGGGTGTTATAACCGGACCAAGACCGGGCCGGAATTCAAATCCTATCCCGACTTTGTGGTTGTCAAACATGAGTTTAAGGGGGTTTATACCCTAACCCATATTTCCAAACCCTTCCAAACCCTCATACCAAACATGCCCTAAAGGTCTGGTTTGTCATAAGAATATCACTGCTTACACTTTTTGTACTGACAATTTGTTTGTTAATTGCGCTTCTCATTTTTGCTTCTAATGTGTATTCTTGTAGCGCCTCAAGGACACACGGAGCAAGTTGAACTGGTAATCAATGGATCACTAGATTCAAGTAGAGTAATGTTGCTCCTGCTGGAATTATGGAAGATCCGTGTCTGGGGAATTGCTTCTTTTTATGAAGAGAAAATTGCTACAGGCATGTGCAAGGGGGATGCATTTCTGTTTGCAATTTTTCTTTAATTAATTTGGGAGACTGCGGCTCATCTTAGGTTAATGGCATTGCTGATTGCATATGTATCACCGATCTGATTCCCGCAAAAGGTTTTAGTATGTTGTATGTGAAATTACCCAATATATTCTGTTCCAGAGAGAGAGAGAGAGAGAGAGAATTTGCCGAATATTCAAGTGGCATCAAATCAGGTCTCGTGTATGTCTAAATGGAAGCTGCATTATACGTGAACGATATGCTGAAATTATTCATTTGCACCATTTTTGAGTTTTTAATCCAAACATCTGTTATTTAATGGAAGGCGTGTTTGGATTTCAACATGAAGGAGTGTTGTATCGGATTTGCTTTTCCCAGCCAATCCACGCCTGTGGACTTCATCAGTTGGATAAGGATGGAAATTTATTTAACCCCTTTTTTTTTGGCAATTCTTGTGAAAGCATATGGGGCCAACAGAATTTGTTTGTGGTTTTTTCTGCGACTGGATTTTAAGCATATTTGACTAATTTACCCTTTGCCCAATTCAATCAAAACCCACCTTCAGCTGTCGATGCAACTTGTAATTGTCCAGCAAGGGACTCCAATTCAAGCAATCATGTCAAATCGCAGGATGCCATTCAACAAAAGCAGAAGTCAATGACTGAACATGCCAGCTCCTCTATAAACAAAGGTGCCATAGACTAGGGCAATCATCGAAGCTGGGGGGGTGTGGAAGGTTTGATGAGAGAGTTATAGCAGAATATTTGATCAAGTAATTGAATATGTTAATGCGGTCAAAACATGTTATTTCGTTTCCTATTCTTGTCACAGCCACGAGTCATCAGATTCAACCCACCAGGTGTTATATGCACTTATCATCCCGAGTCTTGAACTAAATCACTAATGCTTAACGAGCACATTTTTACACACCAATTAAAGTTTTGAAGGACGGATTGGAGTGCAGTTAACAAACCTTACCAGCTAAACCCACCTAAGCCCTCAATCCAAACATGACCCGAGAGACTATTCCCGGAAACATATTAAATAGAATTGTTAACTGAAATCAGGCACTGAAATAAAATCGCCTTCGTACAAGAACAACAATCAAGAGAAAGATAATGTATAATTAAAGAGCAGTAAATAGGCAATCAATGGCAAAACATTAAATAAGGGTAAACACAGGATTTATAGTGGTTCAGTCTCAGATAACCTACGTTCATTTTTGGTAATGACAGCGGTGGCCGGCATTCTTTATTGATGAATGTGGGTACTCTGGAGAATTACAGTGCGTAAGGAAAGAGAGAGAGGTGTGTGTATGGGTTTCAAAGGCCTCCCCTCAATGTTGAGAGAGCTTACATTATATAGTTAGGGTAAAAAAAGGTGAGGCGGTGGCGTGATAAAAAAGGTCTCTATCACTTCGATAAGTCCTATTTTAATAGGACTCAATCTTCTCAATCCCGGTATCTTCTCCCTCGTGTTTCTATTCAATTAGAGGATGATCTTCAGATGGATTGGAGTCACTTTTGCTCTTGATGTTAGACTTATGTTGGAGACAAGTAGCCAAAGAGATGACCACTTAGAGCCATATGGGAGGCGCCCCTTGGAGGAGCATGGGCGACGCCCACTTGTAAGAGTACCTAGGCGACGCCTACCTGGACTTAGACTTGGACTTAGAGTGGACCTGAACCTGGACTTGATCTTAAAGTGGACCTGGACCTAGACTTGAAGTGAACCTGAACTTGGAGTGGAAAAGTCATGAGGAGCAAGGTAGAGCTAGGAGAGGACCAAAGGGCAAACCCACACCCTTGGAGTCACATGGGCGACGCCTCTTAGAGGAGGCATATAGGCAACACCCACCTAGGCTTTGGGTGGCACCTCTTGGTTCTTTGATGCGGGCATTAATTCATTTGTCTTCCTTTGGACTCTTACCCGATGGGTCGACCCAACCTCAACTTTGGCCTCCTTTTAGACTTTATAGGTTTATTTTCATTGGGCCTAGTCCCGTCAAATTCGGTCAGAAATGAAAGGTGGAAACGTCCTGCCAATTTACGCCTGAGCTTGTCTCAACAGTGTAGGCCCCAATTGATGCCTACATACGAAAATTTTTAATATTTTTTTTTTGTTGTTGGCTGGAAACAGTTAGATTCATTTACTCTAGTCTGTTATCCAAACGGAACCACCTGGTATGCACACAGGCCTTTGCTTCACGATACACATAATGTGCAAAGCTCTCGAGTAGGACACATGCATTCAAAGATTAGTTTGCTCGCAACTAGCTTCACCACGTCAGCACTCCACATAACGTTCTTGGTAGTGAACGCACATAACGTTCTTGTAGTGAGCCCACAAAACATTCCTGTAGTGAATTCTTAAAGACTTAAAAACACACGAATCCCATTACACATACATGATGAATTCTGAACTATCATTACAAAGACGTAATAGATTTACAGCCACACAAATCGCATGAATAAATTCCTTCTCAGCCCAAGTTCAGGAATATAACAGGGAAATCGATAGTGGAATGCTTAACAAATGTGCACTGATCAAACCCAAACAAATAGAAGCATCTACAGAATGACGTCAATTTTGGAGATTCACACTGGCTAAGATTACTTAAAGGGAGTTTGGCCAACGTTTTTTTATCTCCAATGAAGCATCAGAAAGCGTGCAATTATGACTAACAAGGCATATTATTGAGATAGTAGAACAGAATTGATATCCAATGCATACACATCTCTGTGGAAAGCATAAATTCCCTCAGAATGGGGAAAAGAATAAAAAAAAAAAAGTCTTATGATTAATTTTGCATTTCTTTTGGGTAGCATAGAGGAAAGGGTGGAAAACTTCAGATGATATTTCTGTTGCCACTGCAAAACCAGAAACATGTTCAGGCGACCCTAGACACAGCAATACGAACATACCTGTAAGCCTCCCACAGCCTTGTGGCCCAGCAATACTGTAAAAACCTAAAAGTACAGAAGGGCAAATATTTTGGAAGTCAGATACAATTATTGAAAGTCACATGCTGTGCACAAGGGAAGTACTAAAAACTTGAAGAAATCCGCCATAAGTTGCCTCCATGCCCATCTATCGAAAGAGCCTTGGCACCGATCTTTTTGGCACCTTGCCTTCAAGTTTTAATCTTCTATAAGCTTCTCTTACGTGGCAGGGCCTTATTGGCCCAGTCTCCTTTCTCTCTGTCATGACCATTCTGGCTGCAAATTCCAGTGCCTTGATATAATAAGTATAACATGAAAATTTTAGTAATTTGCACCGATAGTCCATAAGGTCTGCCACTATTCGAACTTTGGTCCTTAAAGTTTCAATTTCCACAATTGAGCCCTTAAAGTAGACACATTGAACTAATGTAGTCCCTGGTACTAAGTGTCGTTAAAATCAGACGGCAGATGACAAGTACCTGGCACATGAAGAGATTGAAAGCCATTTATGTCATTGTTCAAAGTTCGTACAAACACATCTTTCTCATCCTTTCTTTTTTACAGAAGCACACAACACACTCAAATTCTATGTCCACCCCCCCCCCCCAAACCCCTAATTTTCTGCATTATCTCTGTTTCTCTCTCCAATTCTCCTTCTTTGTACTCTCTTTCTCTCTCAAACACTAGCACACACAATAAAACAATAATTCACTGTGCCACCACCACTATATTACACACACCTATTAACTGCATAATTCATGTAGAGTAACAGACCGCCCTACCACCCCCTCTCTCACATACAAGCACACAATTTATCACAAACACACCACTGATTATAGGTAGACACACCAAACACAATCCAACCAACAACAGTCAACCTTAATGCATTCAACCCTCCGCAATTTAACCCATTCAATCAGCCACACAGGAACTACCACGTGAGCCATCATCTGCACTTCAAGTCACCATAACCCATATTTCAACCCTACTGAAAATCAAATCACCACCTGGTTTAACAACGAAAACAAGAAATAAAACTGAAAATAGAGAGAAAAGAGTTTAGTCCAGATGGTGGAGTGGAACGTGTATAACTGTGCCAATGAGATAGGGATAAGGATAGGGTTTGGTGTGGGAGGGTCGTGGTGGTGCAGAGTGGAGGAGACTGAGAGTAGGAGAGGAGTTGCTCAACTGGGGAGGGGCGAATAGAGAAAAGGAGAAAATGGGGTGGGTAGGGTGGAGGAGGCATCATTGTGGAGAGGTGGAGCAAACAGGGAAAAAATATATATATATATATATATAGAGAGAGAGAGAGAGAGGAGATTAGAAAATAGAGACACAATTTAGTATGTACATAAACAATAAAGAATAATACGTACTAGAATTATGTACATACGTGTTCCGTCTTTGATTTGATTCTAACTTTAGTTAGTTCTAGGAACCACATTAGTTTAATGTGTGAACTTTATGGGCTTTAGTGTAAAAATTGAAATGTTAAGGACCAAAATTCAATTATTGGCAAACCTAGGGACTATTTGTGCAATTTGCCTTGGGCACTTATGAACAGAAACTTTCTGGATTGATTGAGCAAAAAAAAATAGATGTAACTTCGTGAGAGAACTCTAGAGAATGCAATTGGGGAAAAATGATTGCTGCAATCACATCTCCTCCATGAAAATTCGATCTAAACAAAACATTATAATCCTTTCCCTTTTTATTTCAATTAATTTACAATAAATCTATCCCCCAATTTTAAAAGCTTTTTAAATTATGCTTATACCTGTTTCAACAAGCTCACCAACAAACATTTTTGCAATTCCAGATACCACAATTGTCATGGGCACAGATATTTTTGCACTTCCAGTGAGGCTCGCAAGCAACTGCATTCATGTCACAAGAAGAAACTAGAATAAGGTCAATATCTGTAAACGAATCTCTAAATTTGTATCACATGAGATAATTAAAATGGTTAAGAATAAAGGCATAGAAAGTATGCGATTTCTGTAACTTTTATCATCATTCTTTCAATTTATCTCTTTAGTCCCTCGAGTTTCTAATATGTTTTATTTTGGTCCAATAAAAAAGGACGGTTAAATCTGACTAATGAAAGTAGTCACATGCATCACACTTGACAACACTTAAGAAACATTATTTTGAAACTTGAACTAAGTGACAAAATTTTAAAAACTAAGTACCAAAGTGACACAAATTGAAAACCTTAGGCACTAAAGACCCCTCAAGTGCGGTCATGTGACCACTCTCATTAGCCAATTAAACTGCAGTCTCGATTGAACCAAATTGAACCCGAAACCCTAAGGAACTGATTTGGCAAAATTGGAAAAAATAAGGAACAAAATTACACAAAACACATACTTAAGGAGCGCCATTATTTTATTTTGTCGACACAAAAGACATTCAGCTCATGAAGGCCACCTAAACACATGTGGCATGGCGAGTGACTGACATGAAGGTCCCTAATGATCGTGTGAGGCACTCATAGTTTGATTCAATAATGTTATGTATACAATAAGTTTTTATTCAAAAAAAAATATGTAGATGCCAATACATGCAAAGTACTTGAAGGTGCGTATTGAATAAATCCCTCCCTTATCGAGTAACTATTAATTTTGTTTTTCATCATTTGCTTTGCAGGTTACACCTTAGATACACATTATTTCCACTTCATGCTCATGATACCAAGTGAGGTGGTTTGCATTGATTTGAGCTAGTATTTGTGCTCAGTGGTCCAGTGGTTTAAATTCGTGCTCATTACAAATTTAGAAGAGAATTAGGTAGTTGGAAGCCCCTTACAGACTTCCGATGGAGATTAGCCTCGATTAAGAATGAAGGAGTTCACGCACCTTGGGAAGAGTGATGTTAAGCTCAAATTTTGAGAATTGTTAACAATTTGCTTGAGCTGAATACTTAGGTGCTATGGCTTAAATTTTGAAAATGGTTAACAATTTGCTTGAGCTGAATACTTAGGTGCTATGGCTTAAATTTTGAAAATGGTTAACAATTTGCTTGAGCTGAATACTTAGATGCTATGGCTTACGTTGAGTATGAGTCATATGGCAATTAGATACCTAGTCAAAGTTGGTGCAACACCATTGTGTAATCCCAACATAAGCTACATATGTTATTTTAGTTTGGGAATCACCTAGCACATCGGATCTCAAGTAGCATAGTAATATCTTGGAATATCGTTGATGCATTTTTATCAACAAAATAAATATAACCACATATAATGAGATAGTCATGTCCTAATCGTCCATGTATCCTGTTAAGTTTAGAGAGTTAACACAATATTAGAGAAAGACAGCGAGTGGTCAAAAAACTTAACCTATCTCTCACAAACTACTTGTATTTATAGTTAACTCATACCATACAACGGTGTGTGTATCCCTTAGTGGTATACTTATTACAACTAGCATTTACATAACTCCCTCACGTTGGAGTATATATATCATATAATCCAAATTTTGAACAAACAGTTGTAAGATGCATACGACTCAATGCTTTGGTAAACATATCTGCAAGTTGATCCTCAAATCTCACAAATAGAGTTGTAATATCTCCATCTATTACCTTGTTTCGAATAAAGTGACAATCAACCTCAATAACAGCAATATGAATAATTGTCTGATTATCACAAAACAACTGTAAAAGAAGTTGAACTAGAAAGCCAATTTTCTGGAGAAAGTGTAGCAATCACATCAACTCACTAGTTGTATGCGACATTGCTCTATACTCAGCATCCGCACTGGATCTTGCTACTACTATTTCTTTCTTACTCTACCATGAGACAACATTCCCTCCTAAGAAAGTACAATAACCTGTGGTTAAACTCTGATCATAAGGAGAGTCGGCTCAATCAGCATCTGAAAAACCTTCTACTTTTCATTAGCTCGATATAACAACTCAACACCAGGAGCACGTTTAAGATATTGCAGAATACGAGTGACGGCCTCCCAATGTAGTACTTTAGGGCATCCCATAAACTGACTTACTACACTAACTACATAGGAAACATTCAGTCAGGTAATAGTGAGATAATTGAGCTTCCCAACCAACCTGTGAAATTGACCAGGATTCTCATATAGTGCATCATCATCTACCAATAATTTCTGATTTGAATCCATAGGAACATCAATTGGTTTACGCCCAATAACCCTACTCCTACTAGCATGTGAAGTACATATTTTCTCTGAGATAAATAAATATTCTGTTTAGACTTAGCAACCTCAATATCTAAGAAATACCTGAGTTTTCCTAAGTCCTTAGTGTGAAATCAGTCTTGCAAGAAGGTTTTTAACTTAGCAATCCCTTCAGAATCATTTCCAGTAATTACAATATCATCTACATAAACTACCAATATAATATATCCAGCATCCGTCTTTCTATGAAATACAGATTGGTCTGTCTGACATCAAAGAAGACCAAACTCTAAAACTGCATTTGAAAACTTGTCAAACCATGTCCTTGGTGACCACTTCAAACCATACAGAGATTTCTTTAACCGACACACACTCTTACAGCATTCACCCTGAGCAGTAAACCCATGTGATTGCTCCTTGTAAACCTCTTCAACTAAATCATCATGTAAAAAGACATTCTTGACATCTAACTGAAATAAGGGTCAATTAAGATTAGTAGCCAAAGAAATCAATGTGGGAGAAAAATCTCCTCATAATTAACACCATAGGTTTGAGAACAAACCCTTGACAACAAGACAAACTTTGAAATACTCCACAGAACATCCGAATTAAATTTAACAGGTACACACACCAACAACCAACAGATCGTTATCCGAATTAAATTTAACAGGTACACACACCAATAACCAACAGATCGTTAACCAGGAGATAAAAGAACAAGATCTCAAGTGTCATTATGATGTAAGGCATCCATCTCCACTTTCATAATTTTTCTCCAACCCAGATCAGACAACACCTCCTGTAAATGCTTAGGAACACAGATAATAGACAGTTAAGAAGTAAAACAAGATAAGGTACGGGACAAGACATCAAATGAAACAAAATGAGCAATAGAATGCTTAGTAACACACGATCGAGTACCATTTCGAAGAGCAATATGTAAAGTGTTAAAATTACATGAGGGACTAGGATTTGAAGACGGTGAGGTAGCCGATACAGGTACCTCAGCCAATAGTCGAGGACATCGAGAGTATACACAAAGTGAAGAAAGAGATGGTATCACATTAGATAGTGGAATATCCGATGAAAAGGAAAGAAGTGCTGGTGTAAAGGACGACTTAAAGTCCAGATCCTGAGGTTGAATAGGTACTAAAAAATTTGAAACAAATTCATCAAAAATGACATCAACACTAGTGAAGTACTGATGAAGGAGAGGACTATAGCAACAATACCCCTTCGTGTACGGGAGTAACCAAGAAAGACACATTTTGTAGTGCAAGGATCTAATTTATCAACCCAGGGCCCAAGTTATGAACATAGCAAACACACCCAAAAACCTTAAGGATTAAAGATAAGGGCTTATCAAGGAAAATGACAAAATATAGACTGTCTATTTAGTACAGAAGATGGCATACGATTAATGAGGTGACAAACAATTAGAACAACATCACTCCAAAAATAACAGGAAACATTCATATAGAATAATAGTGCACAAGTAACTTCTAATAGATGAAGGTTCTTGAGCTCAGGGGCATTATTGTGCTAAGAGGTGTAGGCACAAGAAATCTGACAAATAATGTCAGTTTTACAAAGATAAGCAAAAAAAGGATCATATTCATATTCACCAACATTATCAGAACATAAAATATGAATACGACAATAATACTAGGTCTTTATTTCTTTACGAAATGACTCAAATATAGAAAATAAGTTAAAACGAGCTTTCATAAGAAACAACCAAGTCACGTGAAAATAATCATCTACAAATGTCACAAAATAAGAGTATTTATTAGAAGAAATATTCTTTATTAGATTCCATATATCAAACTGTACTAATTTAAATGAACTACACACGTGATTATTGACTCTAGACCAAAATAACACACAGTGATACTTACTAAGTTGACAAGTTTCACAATTCATAAACGACCCATAACTAAGAACTTGACGCTTCAAATTCTAAAAAGATAAATGACCAAGACGACAATGCCACTGAAAATGAGATGAAGAGATCTGGAGTGCCCGAGTAGGTGGATCAAGGTCAAAGTAATAGAGACCACCGGCTTCATGCCTCGTACCAATCTTCCTCTTCATCTAAAAAGATCTTGAAACACACAATAAGAGGGATAAAAAATTCTAGAATAATTAAGGGAACGAATAATCTTACTAATTGAAAGTAAACTAAATGAAAACTGAGGGACAAATAAAACGGATGATAAACAATTGAATAGTCCCAAACCTGAAACTTTAGAAGAGGTACCATTAACAAGAGTAATACCGCCTATGGAAGTAACAGACTGATAAGTAAAAAAGAGACCAAATGCACCAGTCATGTAGTTAAAAGCGCCGAAGTCTATGATCCAAGGGCTACAAGTGGAAGAAAATAAACAAATAAAAACGGTACTTGACTGGGCAAAAAGAGTAGTGGAGGAAGATAGAACAGCTTGCTGCTATAATAGGAAATTAGCGTACTCCTCTCGTGTAAGAGTAACTGACCCAAAGTTAGATGAAGTCGACCGAGGTATAAAAGCAGCAATCAAGGTGCCATCTTGTTAGGAAACTTGGTTAGCGACACTCGAACGCTTACCATTTATATCTCAATAATAATCAACAATGTGGCCTCCACGACCAAAATGAGTACATGAACGAGAACCTGAGCACCCTTCACAACCTCTAGTACAGCCTTCCGGACCTCCATGACCACCACAATTACCACGGCCACCTTGAAAACTATCACTATGGCTAGGAGAGACAACAAGAGTAGAGCAATCAGCAAGCATACATGATCCGTGCTGGAGAGCCAATAGAGAAAGTAGCATGCTGTAAGCCAAAGAAAACCTCAAGTAGAGATGAAAGACTAGAGCCACCCAAAATCTGAGAGCGAATAAACTCATATTCAGGTTTCAAACCAACTAAAAACGAACAACATTCAAATCCTCATGCTACTTCTGCCAAACCGTTGCATTAGTAATAAATGGGTGGTAGAGCTTCAATTCCTCATAAACTCCCCGAATATGAGAATAATAGTCCTCAAGGCTCAAAGTACCCTGCTTCAGGCGAAAATACTATTTGTACACCTCATATGCACAAGTAAAATTTCTTGTGCCATAATACATGGTAGCCAAGTGATCCTAGATATCTTTGGTCATGTTGAGATAAAGCAGAGAAGAACTGAGGTAAAGCAAAGTAAAACTGATACTGGGCTCAATGCTATTCAATAATAATAAAATAATCTAAGAATCTTCATGTTCCCACTTGTCATACCCAGGAGTACCTTCCTTGAGTTTAGTGTCCACTAAATATTTCTTAAAGTCTTTGCCTCTAACAAACACTTGAACAAATTGTGACCATAAAACATAATTAGTCACATTGAGTTTAACAGATGTCATGGGACTATTAAGTAGAACCATAGGAGAAAAAGTCAGTGGCATGGGTGGAATAAGAACAGACTGATCATCATCATTTTTATTCGTGGGTTCCATAATAGTATAGCAACAATAGAACCAAAGGAAAAGAAGAAAGGACCACGTTACAACAAAAATCGTTGGCTAAAAGAACACAAAAAAGCTCTGAACTGGACCAGAAAGATTCGTGGTCCGCTGAACTGAGGAATGGATGCCTAAACCGATCCAAAAACAGTGGCTAGATGCTGGAACCAGATGTGAAACACCTACTGGATGTTAGAACCGTAGCAAGGAAGGATGCTGGATGCCTAACCTGGACCAGAAAAATGGTCTGTACTACTAAACCGGTGCAGAACCAGCCTAGAAGGGCTGAGCGGAGGTGAACCGGTCCTAGTTGAGATGAACCGAGACTGAACCAGGATGAACCAATCAAGCTGGCTAAACCGAAACTGATTGGTTGGACTGGACCAATCTGTGGATTGGGCCTGGACTGGGTTGGACTGGATTGGGCGCAATTGGGCTGGACCAAAATGCTGATTGGGCTGGTCTTGAGCTAAGCCGGGCCTGTTGTTGGTTGGGCACAACAGAAATTAGGCCTGGACTATGCTGAGCAACCCAAAAGACATGTATACCTTCTAGCGGTATACTTACTACAACTAGTATTTACATAATACACTTAACATATTCCAATCCTCCGTCGTATGATATTTACCTTGTCTATTTGTATCTTGTACTGCATCTGTGCTTTCTAGGCAAGACATGCAAACTATCAACCTACATAATAACTAATTCTTTATTCATAATCATAATTTTATTTTTTTAGCATAGGTAATAAAAATGTCGGTCAAGGAAAGCATTGCCAAAGGACAACAAATGGCGAGAGTACCACCATTTGAACTCGCAAAAACAAAATGTAAAACTAATACTCTTATCCAACAATACTACACTTACCAAACCTTTGACCAATTTGCCTATCAAATCAATGTGGATAGTTCGATCAATATATTCCATTAACTTTTCCCAATAGACGGCACCAATCTAATCATCCATATTTATTTGGCAACTAAAACTTCTTAAAAAATTTGGTACCGACATCATTACACTTATCAATCAGAATGGGGAAAAATTCAACTTCTTGGGAGAGACATAAAACTAAGTTCAACTATGCACTAATCCAACTTTATTGGATTCTTCTATAAGGAAAACGTGTACATTTCATTGGTTTTGTGTGTGGGGTGTGTATGTGTTGTCTCTCTTATACACATCTT
>CM042184.1:17458033-17481514 GCA_023539305.1 Ilex asprella
ATTATGACTTATCTTGGAACACATTCTACAGTCTTAAATTCATTTATCCAATGATCAAGAAATTATAATTTTTTTCCCTTCCAATAGGTCAACGATTACGACTGATCTTGAAACACAAGATTTTTTCTGACAAAATAATTAAATTGGTCAAATTTATCATTAATATCATATGTATAGTATAACATTTTAAATTTGTATAAGACACAATGATAGTATTTTAATTAAAAAATCTCATAACTTTAAGATTTTAAAAAAAAAGAGTTTTATCTATTATACTTAATAACAGACTCCAATACTATCAATCTAATTGTCACAATACATTAAATCTCTAAATTATGTCTCAATAACATTGGTGAAAAAAAAAATTAATTGAGTCAAACAAGTTGGGTATTAGAACAAAAAAAATAAAATCAAAAAGTCCATACCAAATCTCTTAAAATTAGAAAATTAAACTTGATTCTTTAAAATATTAGTATGATTTGTTGAAATCTCATTTGGTTAAAAATTTATGGAATATATAGCAAAAAATGACTAAAATGTGAAATTTGTAAGAAGATTAAAAATTATAAAATATTACTTCTAATTGTGCCAAATAAATTATAAAATTTGATTCTTAATGTATAGATGTTATCATATTAATTTTTTTTTCAAATAAACCCCTTTTATGTTTAATAAATTTTTTAGTATTAAATTCGATATAAAAATATATTACATTATTTTTATCTATTATAGTTAAAGTGTGTTTACCCTATATTATTTTTTTGCTCCGCCACTGTTATAAGAGATCTTCACTCCTCATTTTTCCAAATTAATCAGTTGGTTTACGTTGTACTGTGCCTTCAGGCACGGGTTATCCCTAGTATACATTCATAACAGGTCAGAGAATTCAGCATATTACGTGAAATTTTCAAGGGAATATTAGGAGGGAAAAAAAGATCTTCTAAACCGAATGGTTTTTCTAAATGACATATTTCTCTTTGCCTCATAAAAAAAATGTGACATTTTGATGGTATTGTATGCCCCGTCATATTCCAAGATTACTGATAGTTTACTCTAAAGTGGCCACTCAAAAAGAACATAGATCCTAAGTGGAACAAGACCCCAAAAACACATTCCGCTAATAGGGACAGTTTAGCTAGAAATTTTTTTTAGGGTGAGTACACTGGCTTGTTTTAATTTTTTTTAATAAATCGTAAAAATTCATAAATTTATATTTATTAAAATTATATTTAATACTTTTTAAACATAAAAAATTAAAAACTGATATACTCATAAACAAAAAATTAATAATTAAATTTTTTTTATCGAGAATGAGACTCATTATTATTACTTACAATTGACTCTGGTATGTTTTTATTATTTGAAAGAGTTACAAATTAATTTTATCAAAAATATTTATTTTATATATATAATCGGGATAACAATCTTATATTTATGATCATATAATTTACTACATAACGACATATATTTTTATACAATAACGAAATAACCCTACAATTTAAAAAATTTATAAAATAACATCAATATGTTCAAAACATATTCGGACATGTTTAAAACATGTCTAAAATATGTCTAAAAGTTAATTAATTATATTAGTTGTACCTAGTTTGAGATTTAATTGATGGGGACTCAATGGTTTGTGACCATTTGATAGATAGCAGAGTTTATTAAATATTAAAACTCACTATTACACTTAAATATTGTAATGTATTAGGTCCTTAAATTAGGTTTTAATAACATTGTTCAAAAAATTAACAATCATTTAGGTAGGGGTTTATTCAAATCAATATCACCAAAACAAAATATTAGGGGTGGGCACAATTAAATATATCTAAATTTATTTTAAAAATACATACTTAATATAAAGCAAAAAAAAAAATTGAGGGGGGCATGTGCCCACTCTAGCCCAAGGGTGGCTCCGCCTAAGGTTTAGCATAGCAATGAATCACATAGTTATCAAAAGCATTCGATTTAGGCACAAAACGATTCACATTTTATATAGGAATTATTCTTAGAGTTGAATCGCACCTGAATCGTACGATTCAATTTGTATCTCACGGTTCACTCACTTTTTATAAAAAACTTAGATTTTTTGCAAAACAATAGCATTTTGTCTATTAAATAGTAAAGCGAAATCGTTTTATTTGCAAAGGAACCCACGGCCTAATAAAAACTTTGCCTCTTTGCTTGTTCTCTCACTATCTCCCACGTCGTCTAAAGCTCACATCATGTTGTCTAAAGGTTGAAGGTGTGCCTCATGCACCCCTTCTTCTTCTTCTCAAGAGTAAGCAAGTCTTAACATGCCCTTTTTCTTCTATTTTTTACATTGGATTTTTCTATCTTCCATCACCATATTTTAGAATAATATTTGTAATCTAATTTATACTAAGTACCACTATTTTGGTTCTTGAATAACCATGGTTCTTTAATGAATTTTTTTTTCAAGTTGTTAAAATTGAAAATGGTTAAGTAAAAGATAAAAATGAAATAAAAGACTAGAGTTTTTTCATTTAGACGATGTGATTATGTCAATTGATTATTTTTTAAAAAATATTCAATACTCAATATCTTGCCTATTTTAAATATGTAGATTTTTTTTTGTTCAAATTTTGCGTTGAATCTACGAGTCACAATTCGATACAATTCACAATTCTCAAATTTAAGATTTCAATTCACGATACGAATCGAAAATTATGGTAAACCATATTCTTGGAAAAAATTTAGTTGAAAGCAATTTATTTGCATGATGTACATAATATTCCATTGTAATAATTGGGTTTATATGTGGTACAACGTTTTTTCCCATAAGAAACAAATATATGTGGCAAGATGTAAACAACTTATCAATGACAAAAATACAATCTGGAGGAAACTTAAAATTATCGTAAGTCCTTTGATGCTTTTAAAATGTCTTCCTTTTACACTACAAGATCTTGCTCTTAGCCTTTTGAGATTCATTACGCAGTGAGTGCTTCCTGAACCAAGCCACGTGTTTCTTGACTGCTGCATCTATAATGAGATTGATCCTTCCTTTATCCTTCAAATGCTAAAAATTGACACCAATCAATTTCTCGACAAATGATCTCTTTCTACCAAATGATTGTGTAAGGGAACATAAAACGTGTCCTAGCAAACAAAGATAAGCATCCTCCCTATCCTTCACTCTCTTTCTTTCTTTGCGTATGCTATGTGTGCGTGCGTGTTGTTTTCAACTTCAATCATTGAAAGTTAATGATGAACACCATCCCACAATCAAATTGAAAATCCTACACAAAAACACCTCAACTTTTGAAAGTTACAATTCTATGGAATTACACAGAAAAGTCAAAAAATTTAAAACTCTAGGTTATTCTAATACAAAAAAATCTAATCTCAAACCTTAATTAAACATATCACCCAACACTCGACCAATGCAAACCCTAATGGTGTAAATTGTACTTAGATCTGGGGTGAAGATGGTGATTTGTTGGTGTGATGTGGAGCAGTGGGGTCATGGATGACTATGGGGTGGTGACAATGTTATCATTGGTCATTGGTGGCGTCGTTGGTGGTGTGGTTCACTGGTTAAGGAAGGGTTTTGGGGGTGGAAAAGGGTGTATGTGTGCATGTGTGTGTGAGAGAGAGAGGGGGGAGAGAGATGGAGAGAGAGCTAGAGGCGAGAAGACAGAGGGTGTGGTGTGTGTATATGTGTTGTGTTATGTACTCTATGTGGGTTGGTGTTTGTGTGTGTGTGCACAATCTGTGTGTCTGTGTGTGTGAGTGTGTCGTGTTGCAGAGAAAGAGAAACAGTGTGTTGTGTTGTAGAGAAGAGAAAAAGGAGATAAGAAAGAAGAGGTTTGTGATGGCGAGATGGAAGAGATGTTTTGGGGGATGAAGGTACGTAGTTGGAGTGGTGTGGGGACCGTGGGATGGTGGAGAGGGAGAGGGAGAGGAGCAGAGAAAGGAAGAAAGAGAGTTACTTGAGAGAGAGCGGCGATGGCAGCGGTGGATTTGGTGATGGTGGCATTGGTTGATAGCCAGCTTGAGGGAGGAAAGAGAGGGGCGTCGTGAATTAGTAGAGAGATGAAGATGTGAGATGAGTCTCCTGGGCAGACAAGGAAAATATCATTAGATTATGTTTGCTGTGGTAGTTTTCTTATGACGTGCTATTACTATTGTAACAAATTAGTCATGCACTAAGAAAATAAACTTTATACTCGAGTTATACAATGCTTTTCTTCAATCAGTTTACACAGAATTTGAGTTTCACATAAAAGTAGTAAGGATTCAATTTAATACTGTAGATCAACTGCACATAGTTCCCGACAATCCTACACCTGTTGGTTAGGCTGCCTCATTTAATCTATGGTTCTATACTACTATAAATATAATATAATATAATATAGTAATAATAATCTATATATATCTATATCTATATCTATATCTACTACTATAAAATGTTAACAAAAGTGAAAACATTTGTTTGACGATATTAACCATAATAATGTAGTTAATGCCCATACTACCTTTTTAGAATTAGAATAAAATATTAATGGAATATTATTTGTTATTGTGACTCTTGAACTACTATTCTATATTTTTATATATATCAATATTACTTTTAAATGTCAATCAATATCTTGAAAAAACTTTTATAAAAATTGTATAACTATTTCATAAAAGTTTATATCTGCCCCTCATAACTTCTATGTTTCTTTTTCTAATCTTTTTTTTTTCTTTTTATTATCTTCCCCTTTTTGAAGTTTACAAATTTCATTTAAGTTGTCGAATTAGACATGATTTTGATGATACCAATATAAATATATATCATAAAATGCAGCTAATTGATATTGCAATTTTCTATCTTTTATATACTACTATAAATTGTCAACAAAAGTGAAAAACTTTTGATTGACGCTTATGTCCCTATTAAAAAGATTAAAGACACTTATATAATTGATTATCTAATATCCAATATTAATAAAATATCTAAAAAAACCCTTCATATACTTTCTTTTCCACAAGAAATATAATTGATTCAAGGTAATGTTCCATTAGTGCTGAATATTCACAACTCAAATTGCATTAAATTTTTTTGCCTGAAAGATTGATATCTATATATTAAGGACCAGTTGAATGACCTAAAAGTCTAATCGTGTTGTTTTGGCTTAGATGTTGAATTCAACAATATTAGTGAAATTTGAATAAAATGAAATACCTAAGCAAGAATCTAACATATAAATAGTCTTGCTTATGTTGAACAAACCTCAAAAAGAAAACAAAATTAGATACAGTAGTACATGCTACAAGATCTCGAAGTGAAATTCAATTACCATACCCCACACAAGGAACTTGTATACAAAAGTTCTCTGGAACACAAATTTACAAATGTTAAGAGACTATTTGTTTTATTCACAATGGCCTACGTGCAACGTGGTTAGGAGTTTAATTTTTTTTTTAAGAACACTTTTATAGTGAAAACAAGTTATCCTTCCTAGGTTTGATCCTAATAGATCAATTAACACATTATTTTCTCTTGTAGGAGTAATATACACTAATCATTGTACATATCATAAAGAAGATATTGTCAATACTCGAATTATAGAATCTCCACTCAACAATGAAAAAAAAAGTGAATGCAATCTTAATAAACAAATAATAAGAGAACCAAAGCATACTCCTATTTCTTTTTTGACAATATCTAGGTGATACTTGGATTTGAGTTTTTTGGCCTTCTTGGATTCTTGAGACAGCATTATGATGTTGGGTAAAGTGGTAAAAAATTATGTTCTACTTTTACTTGATCTCCAATTAAGTACACATTGAAGGTAAGATTTAAAAGAACTATGATGAAGTCAAAGAAAAAAAAATTGAATTAATCTATATCGGTACTACTAATAAAAAAATTAATATGAAAAACTTTTAATTTTTATTGTTTTTTTACAAATTATTGCAACTTGTTAGCTAACTTTTTATTGATTGGATCACATTTGTGTTTTTTAGATAATAGTATATTTCATTTGTTAATCAAAATAATTCACGTGCAACGCACGTGTGCACTGACTAGTACTATTTATAAATATCAATATCTATGAAAAAAATTTAATTTTCTATTTATTATAAAATCAATAATACCCACATTATTACTTTCATTCAAATTTTATTTCCTATAACTATTTGACTTTTAAGTTATAAAGTCAATAATACCCACATATTACTTTCATTCAATTTTTATTCCCTATACTTATTTGACTTTTAAGCTGTTTTCGACTCTTTTATTAAAAAAATGACTTCTAAATTTTTTATTACTTGACTTTTAATTTGTTTTAAACTCTTTTAGTAATAGATTTTAACTTTTAAATTCTTTCGAACTCATTTATTAGTAATACACTTACACACAATTTTTTATATTTATGTTTATGTCTATATTTATATGAAGAAATAAAGTCTAATCTATATTCTATTGTTATAGACATGTAGTTGGCGGATTGAATTTTACGGTCAAATATATATCATATTTGATTTTTTGGTATGCAAAAATATTATATTATTATAATACAAACAATAATATTGGAATTTATTCAATTTTTTTGACAAAAAATATAATAAATCTATAACAAAAATTAAATATGCAAATACTCAATAATGATAATCCGACAATGAAACTTCATTATAAACAAAGAGAAAATGTTTGATAGGTCAAAGAGATACCAACAAATGAAAAATTAAATAATCAAAGAGGGGTATAATAGATCAATAATTAGGTTTAACAATAATTAAAATAAAAATTAATTATTTCACACATAATTTATTATTATTTAATTTAATTATATATTTAATTTAAATGTCTTATAAAAATTATTATTTAAATATATTCACGTGCACATTGTGCATTGCTAGTAATAATAAATGTCACTATATCTGAAAAAATTTTGATTTTCTATTTTATCACTAATTATTATTATAAAGTCAATGATACCCACATATTAATGTCATTAAATTTTTATTTCTTATGCCTATTTGAATTCTAAGTTTTTTGACTCTTTTGTTAATAGTTTATCGTTTCTAAATTCTTTATTAATTTTATCCAAATTTTATTTCTTATACGGATTTGACTTTCAAGTTCTCATGAACTCTTCTATTAATTGATTTCTAAATTTTTTTCAACTCATTTATTATTAGTAGACTTGCATTAATTTTTTTATATTTATATGATGAAATAAAATTCAATCTATATTTTATAATTATATACATGTAGTTGTCAGATTGAATTCAACGGTCAAATATATGTCATATTATCATAATAGAAACAATAGGATTGTAATTTAATCGATCTCTTTGACAAATTATATAATAAGTCTATAATATAATATGTGTGTGTGTGTGACATCCCGTATTTCATATAAATATAAATGATACTAACTTGATATTATTTTTAAAATGATTAAAATGCTGAGAGAAATTTCAAATTATTGTTAAAAGAATAATCGCATAAGTTTGAGTTACATGCGTTTTGACTTTAATGTCAAATTTAATTTTTGAACTGTTTAAGGTTGATAAGGATAATTAAGTAAATTTATTAAGTTTTTTATGTCATAATAACATTACCATTGAATTCAAGAGGTCCAGAAACCTTGAAATAGACGTTTAACTCTTATAATGGTTCAAATGGGTCAAATAGTAATTTTAGAGTTTTTGGTATAAATTGATTTTGATTTTGAGATAAAAAAATAAATAAATATTTTTAGGTTAAAATAACGTTAAAAATGAATCCAGAACAATGATAATAAAGATAAACAAATCATCCAGCAACTATTATATTATTCCATTCTTCGTTAAAGCACGATGATAATGAAAATTGAAAAGTTATGAAGACCTAGTTTAAGTACTTGGAAAGAACCAATGAATTATCATATGTCAAGAGTTAACTTGTCTTAGAAGAGACTTATGATTGTAAAAAATATCTTAGTTTTACTAGATGGATTCAATCATTCAATAAACAATCAAAAGATAAAAACATTAAGTACAAATGAAATACACAAATATAACTTCCGAACGATTTATACATGTCCATTACCTCTTACTAAAAAGTTAGAAAAGTAAGTGATCATCATCCCCCTAAGTAGATAAATTACAAGATAACGTACACTACACAATAAGCCTATCTTCGACAAAAAATGAGTGAAACACTACATACCATTCAAGGCTACAAGAGAGCTAGAAAGGTGAGAGAAGTTCACTCCTCTAAGTGCAGAAATAAGCTTTTACAATGGAAGCTAATGAAACTAATAATGAAGTAGAAGAAAACTAGTTACTTTTGGAGGATTTTTTCACTTTCAAAAGATAATCTTTAACAAGTTCCAAGGGAAGATATTTATAAACAAGAAGGGGGGGGCAAAAGGACAGACCTAGGTACTTAAAGTCTAAGTGAATGCCACAAAATTCAGATGGAAATCTAATCTTCCTATAGCCTGTCTGGGATGTACGTTTGAACGTTACATGGCGTTAGAATGTGGAAGTGGCGTTCAAACGTTGAAGCTTTGTTTCCTCTTTCTTTAATTCTCCTTTAGAACACGTGTGCTGCTTGAAAGTTTGATGTTGTTGCCTTTAAGCCCTTGTAATTTATTTTTCCTGAAATGTTATCATTTTAAACTCCATCAAAGCATAATTAATCTCATAGAAGCATAGTAAGATGTTAATTTTAACTACGCATCACACCCCCCAACTTACATATTACTAGTCTCTAGTAATACAAAACGTCCAAATGAAAATATATTTATAATGTCATTTTCGTAGGTCATTCGGTTACATTTTGCATATGCAACAAGCCGTTAAACCCCTAGATTTTCCCTAGTGGACGAGTGTTGTCTCGTGAGGGTTTCCAGTGAAGCTACCCACAAACTTCAGTTGAATAGATGTGTGTATGTAAAATTTTTTGTCATAGTGAGTTAGCACCATGATCGTTGAGACACCCATCCCTCAAGTTTGAATTGCTTCCCAAACACTTTTTTTCACAGGTACGTGCTTTATGCAAAAATAAACACTTGTTACATTGACATTTGAAATTCCCTATGTGATGAGAATAATCATTCTAGGGACAAGAATCATTATATAACAAACATTTTTCTTTACATCCTTCTAAGGATAGCTTTGATTTCACAAACTTTTCTTATAATGCCATCAACAAAGATTCCCTCTAATTATAGTGACTTTCTCTCAAAGAGACATGTAATCAAAAGAAGGTTAATCACAAATTCACATGCACAAAAATTATGGGAGTGAAATTCAAGGAAATTATGGCATAATCTTATGGAGGAATATTGATACAAATAAAGTAATATTATTAACATACCCCAAAATTTGGTTAACTTCCTACACATACAGACCCGAGATCAATTAGGTCTTTTTCCAAGTTATAATGTGGCCCGGGGCAAGTGGTTAATGAAATGACGGATGAGAAGAGTTTAAAATGGGTTATCCAATTTTGTTATAATTCTGCACATTCTCTCCTTCTTTTCTTCATCTTGTCTTTGGAAAACTCATTTGTGCTTCTTTTTTTTTTTCATGCCATTCCCATTTTCTTTCAAATCACAATTCTTTGGCTTGATTAATTTCTTTTGTATTTTCTTTCTTTACTCACCTTCTTCTACTCTTTTGTTTGCCCTTTTCCCTTTTTCTTCTCTTTTTTTTTTTCATTTTCAAAAAGTCTACTTTTTAGAAAACATGCAAGAAAATTATATAACTCAGGTAGGAATTCAGATTTTTTTTGGCTTGGTAAAAAACATGACTGTACTGAAAATAATTATGACTTTGAGGCTCAATCATGACTGACAAGAGATTATGTTGTAAAAGAAATGGATAAAGCTCAAAGAAAAATAAAAAAATAGCCTAAAATCCTTTCTCAGACATGTGCACATGTATTTGCCGTGTGAACAAATTCTTTGTGGGATGCATCAATATACTGCTCTATTTGCATCAATCAAAACAATCTTAATGAGATTTTTCAAGAATAGAAAGTGAAAAACTTTACTTAAGTAAGTGTTGATCTGCTCTCAAAAGCATCGCAAGGCTCAAAAGCTTACCACGTGATTCTTTGTTATCTCTATTGAATATGTCATGTTTTCAAAAAATGTCGGTTATATCTCAATTTCATTTTCGAGCCTGTTTATTATGCACTTTCTTAAGAATAACAAATACCAATGTACATTCGATATTAAAGCATAGAGAAAATACCCTTTTTTCAAGAAAATGAGATTTTTCAATTTGGACTTGTTAGATTATGTGCCAAAACAATCTCGTGCTTAGTCACTTTTAGCAAGTAATTTTAATATTTACATCAGTCCCATCGATCAATAACAAATAATAATGGTATGCTAAAATCTAACACATGCATTAAGAAGACAAATGTAATAAAGCTAACATCATTCATTTCAAAATGTCTCATAGTTCAAAACAAATATGCTTAATTCATCCAAGGAAAACAAAACACATATTAAACCAAAGAACATAAATCAATCACAATCTCTCACCACTCAAGTGCCCAAAGGTCCAACAGCTCCACCACCCAGACGACGGAGAATCTCATCTTGCTTAGCCTCGATGCTAAGAATGATCTCTCATAAAGTTTGTAAGTCGCATGTCTCAGCAAAAGCCAGCTTTGCCTCTCTTTCCTCCAAGCATCCTGGACCTCATTGGTGCCCTGTATTGGTGGCACATCTTGCCTTGCCGCTTGCCCCTTGCCCCCCACTGTGACCTTGCCTCCTCCTGAATGACACTTTATTCAAAAACTCCATAGGCTTTAGCACTTTCATCTCTGATCTGATCTTCACTCTCCTAGTCAATGCATATCTCTGTCACTAGTATTCCAAAGGGGAGGGGGTTTCTTTTAGCATCGCACCCTTTGATCATCTTAGGCAAGATCAAAGAGGGAAGGTCAATGTTATGGTTCTTCCCTATCACGTATAAAAGTCGAGCCATGTCATGGAGGATATCATTCTTCAGCCCAATGGGAGCAAAGTTGGAAACGACAATCGAGTTTAGCATTTTATACTTGTCGGTCATCTCTCCTTACTTAAGGAATCGTCTACCTCCCCATTTAAAAGTCAACAGTCCCGTCAACTCGACCCCCACCACATTCAAGTTCACATATTTTCTCAGAGGGTAGTTAGGCTTCGGTACCCGTGGTATTGGCCTTAACTCCAAAATACCCTCTTCATCCACACTGATATGTGTCCCCCTCACATATGCTTTTATCGCTCCATTCACCACCTCATTGTTGGAGTAAAAATCCCTCACAACCTCCTTCACCGCCTCACCTCCATTTCTCAAATAACTCTCCCAACCTCTCGCTTCCATATTTGCCAAAATCCCCAACTCAGCAAAATCAAACAACTCAACAGTCCTTTCACAAACAATAGCTTGATTTTGGTAAAAAATTCATACCTATCGGTCTTGAGGGCATTGGAGAATTGAGTGTGATCATATCTACGAACAAGTGGTGGCCTCCCATCCCTCTCCTTGATGATCTCCTCCACAAAGTTTAGCTCTTGATTGACCACCGTTCGTTTAGCGGGCATTTTCATCATTGGAGGCATTTTCGAATTTTGGGGGTTTATAGGAAGAATAAACTTGAGATTCTTCAGTTAAAAGTAAGATCTGAGATGGAAAAGTGGTTTGGGTGGTTGATTTTTGATAAAAAAAATGAGAGGGATGGAGTTTTCGGGAGCTTGGGTAGTGGAAAAGGCAGGCTAGGGTTTGGGTCTTAGCAGGGGTTTGGGCGTTTCTGAACTGGAGAAGACGATCCATGTATTTATACCCAGATAGCCAATGTTTGAACGTTACTGGCATTCGAATGAGAATAGAAGAAATTTTAAAAGAAAGTTCGAACGTAACATTCGCATTCTAACTAAAGTTGCTCTCAGTACTTAGGTGTTCTGTAGAAACCAGAAAGTACTGTAAGCTCCTCCAGTTCGAACGTGAATTGACGTTCGAACGTGGAATCTATGTTCAAATGTCCAACTGGTGTTCGAACTAAGGTTGCTCCTAGTACTTAGGTTTTTTTCAGAGATCAAGAAGTACTGTAAGCTCCTATCATTCGACCGTGAATTGGCATTCGAATGCCAAATAAAAATAAAAATTATATATATATATATATATATAATTTTTTTCTTGGAGATCACTTGTATACTTTCTTGAAGTTTTTCTATTTGGATAATAGTGGAACCATGGAAATTGTGGAAATTATCTCCTGTATGGGTGGATGTGGTGAACGTAGGGTGTTTTCGACCGAATATCATAGGGTGTTTAGATAAGTTTCTTATTTTGAGGAGTTTGAATGTTCTCTGTCATCCATAGTTGGATTGTTTGGTTCCTTACGAGATTCAAGAGTTCACACTAATAGCTCACGGTGATCGAGACAGATGGCTAGTACATTATTCTTGAGAAGTTACGTCAATGCCGATGAGACGGTAAACACGATTCTTGAAAATGGTGTATCTTTGCAAGTATTGGTTGGATGATTTGTGAGGGGTGTGTGTGTGCAGGCTAAAATATTTCTCGATGTGTAGTTTCACGATAGTCAATCTTCTTACATGAGATATACTTGTTGTAAATATCAATTGCTTTGAGAATGGGTTGTACTTCTTATTGAAATTTTCTGTTTGATACCATAAACTTGATATTTCATTAACTATTACTGTTTTACTTCAAATTATTATATATTATTTTACCAATTGAGACTTACCCATTTTATTATTTCGAAACCTTGTTTAGGCTTTAGAAAATTTTTCACCCTACAATATAAATATTTTTTAGATTTTGGAATTGAGCAAGATATAATTTTAAGTGAGCAAATAGATTGAAATGCAGAGGTGGATAATGACGTAGATCCATAAGAGGACGTTTAGAGTTGTTTTCATTAGTTTATAGCTTAGCTCTAATGAATTGATAATGCCATGGACGTTCTTTAGTTAGTTGTTGAAAAATATTTGCTTTAGTTTGGATGTAAACTGAAGGATTTATTTATGTTTTATTTGGGATTTACCTAATTAGATATTGCATGATAAATGATTGTATTTATTTAATGATACTCTAATATGTTTTCATAATTTAATGATTGATAAATAGCCAATGTTTAAATTGTAGATTTTAGGATGTTAGAGCGGCTGTACTCCATTCGTCCTTTAGTCAAGTGGACCTTTCCTTTAGTCAAGGGTCCCCCCTCAAATTTTTTATTTTTTTATTACTTAGATATGTATATTTTATATTTATATAATATATTATTTGTGTCCACTCAAAATAAAAGCCAAAAATATTAATGTACACTTTTATCAAACGAATAATTTTAATTATATCCTCCATATTTTTTTATCACATCAATTAATGTATATTTATATCAAATGAATATAAAATTTTTAACACATTTTGACCTGGTTATGTATCTATCTAGATAAATTTTGAATATACTAGAATTATTTTATATTTTTTAAGACTAAAACAGACACGATATGCATATTCACTAGTTTTCTTGTGATTTTCACATTTATTTTTGCTAATTATGGTAAAAATTATAGAGTGCACATTAAACTATATAATCAATCAAAAGTTTTATAAATACCAAAGTGATAACATGATTATGTATCTAAAGAATAATAAAGTTGTTATGCAACGTTTTAAAAGTATAAAAATTTCACCAAAGTCAATTTTGAATGATTTTAATTAGTTAATATTTGTAAAAAACAAATATTACCATTTGTATATGCTAGGCTTACCAAATTTCCATATGGTGAGTGTAATGAATTTTTATGTATTAAATAAGACGTAATTAAATAAATTATTGTCTTATTTTTATCGATTGTAAAAAAAATAATAATTTATTAAAATATTTGTGCCCACCCTGACACAATTTTCTGGCTTTGCCCCGGACTAATTTATAGTCTTGTAAACTTTCCTGGCTGTTTTTGAATCTGAAAGCACATTACCTTCTACTTTTCGAGAAGGAAGTTTAAATACATATTTTCCCCTCAACTTCATAAATGGATGCTTATTCTTATATCATAGTCTTCACCTCTTTATTGATTGCCTAGTTGACTATATTTTTATGTATTCTTCCCAACTGACTACATATCATCTGAAAACTTAGTTGTTAAACGTAATAAATTACTACTAAAATGAAAAGAAACCTCACATGCATATAAACTTCAAATTATCATTCAGCAAAATCACATTTGCTCACAATAGTTTCTGAAAACACTATTCAATAAAGGGCTTGGACTATACTGCTTGCATGGCCAGGCTCCAGACCCAGTAGGCTTATGCCGCCACAGGCTCAGGCAAGACCCTTCACTTAAATAACCATTATACTAAGACCTAGCTGCAAACTAGTATGGTTTCATGATGGGAATGAGATGTGATAGATTTGTTTTGTGTTCGACACATTCTAATTGACATGCCAACATTTGTTTCACTTCTAAAGGCAGCTTGAAGGCTCAACCAAACCAGAAGCTGATCCCCCCGCGCTAATGCATGATGCTTCAGCTGGTTGATCGTTGTATGTGAGGCTTACATCTTCCAGTCTTATCCCACTGCAGGGATACTTCTTACTGCAATCCAAATTTACAGCAATTGGTGTAGCAGATGTTCCATGAATATCTTGGTATGTCACATCACTAATCTTTACACCAGAAACCTATAAAAAAAAAACGGGAATTAAGCACAAAAAGATGATAAAGTTTTAAAAATATCAACAATAAGAGTTGTTTATATTTTCATTATCATAGCAATAAACACTTTGAACAAATCTTACATGATTGGGGCAATCTTTGTTATCGGGGCAATAATTTTGGTCGATTATAATTGGATTTTGGACATTGATCATAACTGCATGCTGAAAAAGAACATCCCTTACAAATCCATTGCTAGACCTTGCCCATGTCTTTATTCTTACACCATTTTGGGTACCAGTAAATGTGCTGGATTTAACTGTTATATTCTGGACACCAGCTTCTTGCAGATCCCAACCAAGACTCCCAATGCTGCACCGAGGAAAGAAATGCACATGTACAATTAGTGTTTGTATTAGCCAAAACCAACTACTTAAAAAAATAAAAAATAGGTAAGAGAGTGTGATTGTATGCAGGTTATACTAACTTTTGCATAAATTAGTTACCTTATGCCATGACCAGGGCCGCAAGAGACGTTTTCAACCCACAAATTAGTGCTACCCGGGCCTACTGAGACACAATCATCACCAGTTGCAAAATGAGAATTTAGGATTGTGACACCGGATGATGATTGCACGTGAATGCCGTCTGTGTTTGGGCTATTGCCCGAGGCAGAGACACTCACTCCTTGCAACTTCACATTTTGGCATCCGACTATGCCAATGTGGATTATTTGGCTATTCAAAGAACTTAAGCCATTGATAATGATGTTGTTTGAATTGTCAATTGCCAGAGTCTGTAGGAGAAATTATATAATTCAGTACTCACATAAGAATTATGAAAGAGTGAAAGCATAGACCTTAATTGGCGTATCATATCCCTTTTGTTTTTTGATCCAAGCTTATCATATCCCTTGAATCAGGGTTGCAGCTAATTAAGAAGTAACATGGACAATAATCACTGCTGCAAAGCTAAAATAAAATACAGTTCTTGTTTATTTAAATGCATATTTTCAGAAAATTGTTGGGGGAAACCGTAAAATCAGTAAACTATATTTTTTTGATAAGAAATGATGAAAAACTTTATTTATTTAGAGAGAATAACGACAGTTTGTAAATGTCAACCCCTACGCCATAAAAAATTCCCACCTTATTTAAACGGTGAAAATTAAATTGAAGCTGTTTGTTTGACCACCCAGAAAATGGATTAAAATATAGTGAGCAGGAAGGATAACGTAACAGTACAAAGCGATAATTCTTAACATTAACGCCACAAGAAAACCTTTCGACTTCCAATATGAAAAAAATGGTAAAGAACAGTCGGTTAACTGACATACCGTTGCTCCTGTGGGGCAACTCCTGCCAGAGGCTTTGCAAGCCCACAGACCAGTCCCTTGGCCATCTAAGGTTCCACCATAGATGGATAGTCCATTCACTCTTTGGAACTTAATCCAGTAACCGGCATTTCCATTAACATTGTAGTCCGAGGGAGCTACGAGAGTGCCATCGATTTGTATTGTGATCGCACTGCTCTTGCACAATTGCCCATCAAAGAATGCATTGCGAAGCAAGTACCTTCCTCGTGGCACATAAATCATAGTCGGATTTTCTGAGGCGCAAGCAGCGGTCCATGCATTCATGAAGGACTTGGTTGAGTCCGTCCTGCCATCGGGTCTGGCTCCCAAACTCTGCACATTATATGTCAGCGGCGCTGCTAGTGATGCAGAGAAGAACATAAAGAGAAATGGAAGAGCAAGAAGGTTCATGGTTCTCATCATCCTTGTTCTCTGGAGAGAGAGAGAGAGAGAGAATGGGAGTGGGGACGTTGAGGAGTTGAAGCGGTTTGAGGAGGTACTTATAGGCTATGAGTGCTTGTAATGGTGAGCTACAGTTTCGGCAGTTTCTCACAGTTATAAGAAAGCAACATAAATTATGGTCGTATTAAAAAGGTCTGCGTCTTTTCGAAACCATACTAACAGTTATCGAAGATTATAGGCGCAATGAATGCCGCCAACATAAAGAAGAAGAATTTTTTATTAGGAGTATTATAAATAATAGGAACTCATTCAAAAATTTCAGCAAATTACTGACCTTAATGCATGTGGGCATGTGGGCATGTGGGAGATTAACATAAATACAGGTCTGTCACATGCATCGTGTTAGCCACTCTTTCATTGATGTACTGTCTGTCCTAACCAAACTAACTAAATAATTGTAGTTTTTTTCATAATTACCTAAAAAGGATTAAATTTCATGGTTGTTAAAAGTCAAATGAACAGAAAATAAATTTGTGGCTGGTTGTTTCAAATCAACAAAAAAAATGAAAGACCAATCCTATTCGGACCTAATTTACTAACCTATCATCATAAACATTGAATTGATAGTAGCCCTATTATTTGTTGGGATTCACAACCAATCTAATAATTATAATGAATTAGATAAACAAATTAAGTCCAAATAACATTATTAAAAATTAAAGGGGGTACGGTACTAATGTTTATGCTTTAGGTAGGCTATATAAGTTGTTGGGATCCAATTACAAAATAAAAAATTAAGATTGACCTTAAAATGCTAAGATCGATCCTAAAAAAATTAAAATTTGTTGCAAATTGCAATTACTTTGCAGCTTATGGGGTTCAACTTATAACTTTTTGGGGGCTAAGTTATAAGTTTTTAAAATATTTGGGATAAACCCAAATAATTTTAGAGTCAGTAATAAATGTTAGGATCCATCATATTTTCAGACATATGACTAATGTTTCAACATGCGATAATAATGAAACACAGGAGAAAACTGATTTTTCTTGTTTGACATGTAGCTATTTGAGGGTACACTTGAGGTTGTTCGCTGTAGGAATAAAAGTTACTTGGTAGTATATTTAGAATTTATTTACAAATAGAAGCTTATTAAAGTCGAGCTGAAGTACATGTTTCTTAGATTCAACTTGTATACAAAATCAACATAAAAAATAATTAGAAATAATTTTTTTTTTTTTAATTTGAAGGGGCCGAACCGAGTTGAGGCCAAGTCGAGCACGAGTTACACAAATATTTTAAGAGTGGATTGAGACTCTCTCCATTGTAGACAAAATGTAGACCACATACTATAAATTTAAGGGGTAATAATTATTTATAAATGAATCCGTCAACTTGATTTATTGAGTGAAAGTGCAATACAAAACATTTGAATCCTTTAAGAGCCTAATTTGACACTGATCAATTGCTAGCAGGGCGGTATATAAAAGACTAAACGAGAATGCAATTTAGTGGATTGGAAAGAGTGCGGTTTTGTAGAATAAATATTGCGTGTAACAGTGACACTATTATTTTGTTTTAGTATTTAACAATAAACTCATATTTGTGTAAAATGAACCCCACTTAATAGTAATTTTTATATATGAATATTATAATTACTAAATTAAGTAAGATTCAATTGATTATATATTAATTTGTTATTGGATGAGGTAATAATAATGAAGTTGTACATTCAATATTTTCTAGGTTTTGTGGAGTATGCAGCATTTTGTGGGCGTGATAAGTGGAGTAGAAAATGGCGAAGGAAACGGCGTAAAATCCCTAAAATCGTGCGATCTACTATCCAATCCAATTACATGTGGGCCCTTTTTGGTGCACAACGTGACAAGCATATGCCATTTTTGAGGTTATTGTAATCTAGTCACAAATGGTTTAGGCCTGTTCGTTTTATACCTTTTCTCAATGACCAAATGAAAAGTGAAGTGCGCCGTGTTTTCATTTTGAAGGTACGATACATATACACAAACAATTTAGAAAAGAGAACAGAATTTGAAAAACTACTCTTCGTTTTTTTTAAGTTTTATTTGTTTAAGAGTGAATATCATAATTGGTCCCTAAATTATATTTTTGATTTTAATTTAGTCCATAAATTTTCAATTCTTTCAATTTAGTCATTCAAATATTAATTTTGTCTCAATTAAGTTTTTCCATTCATTTTCATCGTTGGATCAAAAAGAAAACATATGCTTTAATTTTTAAAATGGATCAGACTTGGCCAGTCTACGATTTATCTAAAGGTGGAAATATATAGGACTTAGGGTGTGTTTGGCATGACTTAAAAAAAAGTATTTTTAGGACTTTTAACTTATGAAAAATACTTTTTTTTTTTAAATAAATAGTGTTTGACTTAACTTATTAAAAATACTTTTTGATAAGTAAAAGTAATTTGCGCACTTAAATAAGTTAATAAAAAAAATAAAAAAAATTAACTTTTACTTTTAAAAATCACTTCTCACTTTCACCTCTCATTTTCCCAAACCCCCCCCGATGGCCAATACCTCTCTACAAGTCCCCAAGACCTCTCTGCCAAAATCGCCACTTCGACGCCGACGCTGACTCATTTCGCCGTCCAACGACGCCGGAGCTGTATGCTGTACAGTGATCTTTGTTGTATGTTGGTCTAACCAAATCCTTTCAAACGAGGTACAATATCTTCTTAACTGATATTATTTGTTGTAACGATTTCTTTATAATTTGTTGTGGGTTGATGTATTTTGGTTTGTGATTTTTTTTTGATGATGAAATTTGTGGAGATCTTAGAAAGATTTTGGGGAAAATCTTTCTAAGTTAAGCCAAAGTGATCTTCATTTTGAAGATATATTACTCTATATAGCTCTGTATTTTAGATATGTTCTGCATTATTTCTGATAACCTGGCTCTTGATGTTTATTGATATGTGCCCTGAAAATTTCTCAGTTTTATATGCTAAGATATAAATAAAGTTGATAGAATGCCCACCAACGGTTTGATAAAATGACTTACATGTGTTATGAATTTTTTCTTATGCTTGGGGCTGTTATTTTAGTGCCTTCAAAGACCCTTCTACATCTCTCTGTCCACAACTACCTTAAAACCAAAAGCATAGAACCTCTGATCAATTCTTTAAAAAGCATAGTTAGATACTTTTTTGATATATGTATGTGTGATTGCCCGAACTGTTGGACTTTGTTTTTTCGAAGTCTTAGTGTGTTGAATTGGAATCTCATATTGTGTTTTAGTGTATCGTTTTTTCGTTGCTTGAGTGTTTTGATCTTAGTGTTTCCATGTTATGCTCTGTTTGGTTCTAAAAACGAAAAGGGGAGTGTTTGCTTTGGATTTCCAGATGTAGTCTTGTTCATACATAGATAGAGTGGTGTTCTTTTGTTGTTGTTGTTGATCGTAACCATGTTTGTTAGATGATGTTGGACAACTGTTTTAAGAATATGAGAACAGTGGAGTCGGTAAAAGGATTTCAGATGATGAAAACTCTGAAAATTGATGGATTTAGATAGTTAGGATTTGTTTGAAGCTCAGAAAATACATGGGAAAGGAAAAGGAAATTGGATTCAAAATTATTTGTCTTTTCCAGGTACCCATTGGAAAACAAAGTATAAATGTTAAATTAGATGTTTCCGTATCCAAACTCTATTTAGGTCTTAGTTTCTCTAATCTCGTTAAAGAGTTTTATAGATTATGCAGTGGATGTCCCCATTCTATTGTCAAGTCTTTGCTTGTTAAGATTTCAGAAAGGAAACTAAGGTCGTGGTGTGGTATAAAAATATAACACCCCAAATGCCCCCTTGGACGACATTACATTCTAAAGACCATTTACAAGCATGAGAGCAACTACATAACTTCATATCCAAAAAGAATTTACCTCATCATTCAAGCATATTCAATAACATCCAAAAGAATATGCCCAACAATGGCATTTACATCTCCAAAAGAATATCAAAGTAAATCTTGCAGCGGAATACAAAATAAACTAGACTTCTCAGTGTACAAAAGAGTATCCTAGTCTAGTGCAAAAGAAAAGGGGTCGCTCTATGCGTCTACCTCGGGATCCACACTCCCATCAATTAGAGTCTCCCACTAGGCGGCCTCCTCGACTCCTAACTCCTCCTCAAGTACATAATCTGAAAAAGGTTAGCAGTAGGGGGTGAGCACGAAGCTCTGTAGAAAATTTCTCCCAAATCCAAACAAGGTTTAGAAAACATTTAAAATTCGGTCGGTCTCATTTTGCAAATATCATATATAACTTTTTGAAGGAAAACAAGACATTTTAAATAGATCTCAAGTTTAATCGGTAGCAATAATCAACGAGAAAGAATAAAATAAATTTCGTAACAAAAACCATTTCAAACTTTAAGTCATTTAAGAAGGGCGTCTTCCGATGCATTGTCCCATATCAATGCACCGGCAAGAACGACCCACTCACAATCCAATGTATATTGGTTCATCCCCGTACTATGTATGTTGATTGCTTCTCATGAATCTACCCAACAATTATACCTAGTCCACCAATCACAATCACAAGAACTTTAGAAAAGGGAGTCTACCATCCCAATGACAGTGACGAGTCCCTTCCTAGGAAAAGTATACTATCCTTCGTTCGAACTCCAGTGAACGATAGTGGTTTCATTACCAAATGACAACCCACTACAAGTGCTAGGAAACTATCTCACCCCCCACTGGGATAGACTAACCTCTAACACTCTACGACATCTCTCGAAGGCAATCCAAGTCCATCACAACAACCATACAAATGAGGAAACTAAAATATACTCATCTCACAACCATTTCAAGGAATTACCAAATTTCACAATTCCTCATGTAATATACCATAGAATAATTAAAGAACAATGCACAAAAGATCATCATAAAATTATTTTGTTATATAATATCAAACACTAAGTTTTTGAAAGTGGAAACTGATTAGCACACAACTTTGTATATTTTAAGATGCTAATCAACTTAATTCACTCGCTTTTGAGCCGTAAATAGTATAAGTTATGATGATTTAAGTCTTAACGTCAATTTGATGTGTTTGCAGTTGAATGGAGATAAATATGACTTTGAAAGACCCTCCCATACCACTTGGGATGAAAGGAGTTCAAAAGATAGTTTGAAGGTAGCTCGAGAGCAAAGAAATCAAGAAATTCAGATAAGGAAGCAGAACGGTACCGGTACCCAAAACCTACTGAAATCGGGGTACCGGTACTCGGTACTGGTACCATATAGAGGAAAAATCCCTTTTTTTTTCTTCCAACCAAGGTTGAAAAATGAAAAAGAGAAATTTAATAGTTACCCAACCATCAAAATGTTCAAAACATGGCATTTATTGCAAGGATATCAATAATCATGCATTTCATATCATATATATAAGAGTAAGAGTGAAAAATATACATATATAATATCCTAGCCTCAATGTAAGTGAATGAAAGAAAATCCCCTACCTCAATGCTCAAGAGTTTTAGCCAAATACCCAAGCTTCAAAGACTCTTTCCTCTTCATTCTTTCCCCTTTAGACTCCTCCTTGGGTTCTAAAATGTATGGGTGAGAAGGTATGAAAGAGTGTAATGAAAGGTTAGGGGAAGGGTGTTCTTGAAATCTAGGGTTTGATCTTCTAATTTGAGTGTAAATCTCTTGATGTGTGTGTTTTTGATCCTCATCTCTTTCTCTCTTAAGCTTTCTAGGGTTTAGAATGGTGTATGGATGGCTAAGGAGGCGGCCTAAAGTATTTATAGGCCCAAAAATGTGACCTAGATCGCGATCCTAAAAGCAGAACGGTACCGGTACCCGGTACTGGTACCCAAAATCTACTGAAATCGGGGTACCGGTACACGGTACCGGTACACTTTAGTGGACAGATTTTTTCTCTAACTTCCAAGGCAGTTTTAACCCATTTGGAGGTTGAATTGAAAAAGTTTCATGAGATATACTTTTGTAGCCCTAGATGTCTACTATCTACTGTCAAAATTACAGATCAATTGGACATAAGAATAAAAAGTTATGACCAAAATACTAAGAGATGTCCAAAATATTTTCTACCCGAAATTTACGTAAAGTGTGTTTTTATTCCGGAGTCCTTTCAAGCTTTCAATGCACCTCATATTATCTCTCCCAAGGTTTTTCGACCTTTCGGATTCAATGGAGACCTTAGTTGGACCTAAAAATATTTAAAAACTTACCTATTAACTATTTCCAAGCTCATATGCTTTCGAAACGTAAACTTCCCAAATTCATTTGTCTCCAAAATATTTATTTCTAATGTTTTAACCTATGTGATTTATTTTTACATCATTATATATAAAAGAACTACTAAACTATTATATTACTATATTACTATACGCATGTGGGGTATTACAAAAAACCATGGCTTTCTACTTATCAATAGGGTCTTTAGTTTTAAAATTTTACTGCCCCTGGAGTGAGAGATCTAGTGTTGAAGACTAGACTAGGGTTTTATGAAGGGTTATAGGAAGTAAATGACAGTTATAATATCTCAAGCTTTCTAAAAACTTGGCTAACTGTCCAAAGAAAAGAATTTCCAAATACTACTGAAATTGATGGTGGTAATTAGGCCTGTCAAAATTCAACACGACACATTAACCAACACGATTAACTGCTGATTAAACGGGTTTAGGTGAGATCTTACCGGTTCGAGTGATAAACGGGTCAACCCGTTTAACATGTTTAATAAACGAGTCGTGTTCGGGTGAGACATGCTAACTCGTTTATCACCCGTTTAAATAAATTTAATATAATAATAAATTAATAATTATTTTAATAAAAATAATTAGAATTTATTAAAATTAATGATCCATAATATTTGTACTCTCTTAATTAAAAGATTTCCAATTAGTGAACACTTGCACAAACAAGTGAAAAAATTGAATGATAAAAATAAAGGGCTTTCAACCTTTTTATAGGCAAGGGAGAAGGTCTCATTCCCTTGAATCTTCCGATGTAGGATTCAAGTCAAGAAAGCTTTTTATAGGCAAGGGAGGAAGCCTCCTTCCCTTGAATCTTCCGATGTGGGATTCAAG
>CM042184.1:17481914-17533072 GCA_023539305.1 Ilex asprella
AAGATTCAAGGGAATGAGACCTCCTCCCTTGCCTATAAAAAGGTTGAAGCCTTTTCCTTCTTGACTTGAATCCCACATCGGAAGATTCAAGGGAATGAGACCTCCTCCCTTGCCTATAAAATGGTTGAAGCCTTTTCTTTTTATCATTCAACTTTTTCACTTGTTTTTACAAGTGTCCACTAATTGAAAATCTTATATTTAAGAGAGTACAAATATTGTGGATAGTTAATAGTTAATGGAGTTTAAAATTTTAATAGAGTAATTTTTTGGTGTGGGTTAAAATTTTAATAAAATTAAACGTGTTAAATGAGTCGTGTCCGTGTTTAAATTTTTTACCCGTTTATTAAACGTGTCGTGTACGGGTTTGCATATTTTTCACCCGTCACTCGTTTAACCCGACACATAACTTTTTAACCCGACACGTTTGACACCCCTAGTGGTAATGAGAAAGCTGTTGAGGTCAATCACTGCTGAGCTTCCATAAAATCTTATGCAGTGCTTCCGTTATTCAATCTTTGTTGTTCACCATGGAATTGTGTTACGACATTTAAATCTAACTAAGGTCTCAAACCTAAAAAAAAAAGTCGTAATGCAATGCATGATTTACTTAGAGTTTGTGTAGCTAGCAATGTCAGCAACCATAATCATCTGCCTTATTTCATATTGTGAAGGTAGGGTACTTCCATCTAACAATATTTCTGGTCAACTGACCTACAAACATATTTCAATTAACCTCTTCGCCGGCTCCAATAGGACAGTATGGCTTAGTTTGCTGTTACACGTGGATGAAAAATCCGCCCTATGTTTTAGCTAATACATATCTTCTAATGTCAAGGTAGGATATGCTTAGGGATGTGGTGGGTTGGTATATTTGAACTAGTCAAGGTGGATGCATTCAATAATCAGAACAGAGTATTATTTTGCCAATATAAAATTACAAGGTATTACTTTAAGTGAATAATTGATCTAATTTTTTGGTGTTTTACATAAAAAGGGACAATTTGTTATAGTCTCTATATTGTTTCTGGTGCTAGTACCAAATGAGGTCCTGTGTGGTTTTTCTTAAGCATCTGTTTGTACAACAAAAAGTACTCTCCCCTCTAAGACGTACAATTAGCTCTGCTATTGTTCAAATGGTGGATTGACATTTGAACTTACCATGGTTGTTAATACTCTCCCCTCTAAAATTTGTGTATTGTGTGATGTTACTTTAGATGGATTCTAGTAGTTCTAGGAATGACAAAGACAAAGCAAATTGAACTGTGGAGAGATATAAGACTTTTTTAGAGTTATGTGTTAAAGAGGTGGATAAAGGGAATCGGCCTACTAGTACTTTTAATAAGCGAGGTTGGAAGAATATTATAGATGGGTTTGCGGCAAAAGAAAATGTCATGTATGACAAAAAACAATTGAAGAATCACTTTGCAAGTACTAAGGATGCATGGAAGTCATGACACAAATTGACTAATCATACTGGAGTGACTATTGACCCTATAACAGGAGGTGTTTTGTGTGATGACCAGACATGGAATATATTTGTTGAGGTAACATCTAATTAGATCAATTTAAATATTGTAGGAGTTAATTGTTTAAATTTATGGTCATGATTTTTTTCTTTATCACAGGCAAACCCCGATTGCAAGAAATTTTGTAGGAAACCACTCCCATTTGCTGACATGTTAGATATAGTTTTTGGCGGTACAACCACAACCGGGGAGCATTCTTCGGCTCCTTCACAAGGAAGCCACCCTGCATTTGCTCCTACAACCAGTGATGGTGACTATAATGACTTAGAATTGGATACACCTTGTGAAAGTCAGATTCCCGATAGAGTTGAACCAACAAGAGAGGAAGGTAATGACACAGATGGTCGGATACATCACAGACGTGATGGGTCTATATCTTCAAAGCGACGTCGTAAAGTAAGTGGGGGAGAACAATTGGACAAACAACTATCAGAGTTGTGCAAGGCAATACACAGCACTGTTACACAAACATTGTCCACAGTCAAGGAATGCATGCAAGAACTTCACAAAATGCGTGATCTTGTTCCATATGGTAGCCCGTTGTATTGGCATGCTCTTGTTCTTTTTCGGGATGTTATCAATAGGGAAACATGGATGAATTTGCCTGAACTTGGCGTTCCAGCTGCATGGTTGGAGTATATGAGGGATGGAGGGAACACTAGTCATTAGGATGTCTTTTCAAATTTATATGTTTATTTTCTATTATGGACCTGTTTAGGTGCTTTTTTTAGATGAAGTTTTAAATGTTTTGCTTATTTTGAACACTACTCTGTACTATGACTATTTGGTTACTTGAGTATATTTGAACACTAAGTTTTACTGTAATGGTAATACTTAAGCTTTTGTTTTGATGAATTTTTATTATATTGATGTATATGTTCAACTCTTGGATAGACATATGCAACTATAATTTATCTAAATGTCAATACTTATATTTTTTCATTGCTTTGGATGTGTTGTGCAGAATGAATCTAAAAACTATATGTCTTACCATACTTGCTATACAACTTTTGAGAAAACGGGCTGCAATGAGCAAGAATAAAATGCCATGTAGGACTTCTACCCTAACCGGTCATCAATATGTGTTAGAGATTCTTAATGGTCATGATCGGGTATCCCTTGAACAATTTTGAATGGAAAAACATGTGTTTATTTCATTGTGCGAGTTAATGAAAGAAAAGAACTTGTTGTGTGATAGTAAATATGTGTCAAGTCAAGAGAAGCTAGCTATATTTTTAATCACTACTGGTCACAATGAGCAAAATAGAATGATGCAAGAACGATTTCAACATTCTGGGGAGACAATAAGTCGACATTTCAATGATGTTTTATTAGGGATGACCAAACTTTCAATGGAAATCATCAAAAAATTTTAATTGCATCCCTCAAGAGATCAGATTGAATCCTAAATACTATCCATATTTCAAAGATTGTATTGGGGCAATTAATGGTACACATGTTAGCGCTCATGTTTCTACTTCAAAACAGATTCCTTTTAGAGGTAGGAAGATAGTATGCACACAGACTGTTTTGGCAGCATGTTCTTTTAACATGGTTTTTACATTTGTCAATACTGGCTGGGAAGGAACGGCTCATGACTCTAGAGTGCTACTACATTGCATTCGTAACAGGCATTTAAATTTTTCAAAACCACCTCCAGGTATGAATAAAGAATATGCTGATTAATTTTTTTTGCATTCTTAACTACATAGAATATCTAATAATTTTTTCGTTTTTTTAGGAAAATATTATGTGGTAGATGCTGGCTTCCCTAATATGGATGGTTATCTTACTCCTTATAAGGAAACGAGATATCATCTACCCGAATTTCGTAGAGGGGGAAGACCTCATGGAAATGAGGAGTTGTTCAATCATGCACATTCTTCATTAAGGAATGTGATTGAACGATGTTTTGGAGTATTAAAAAAAAGATTTCCAATTTTACAGCAAATGCCTAGTTTTGATTTTACTAAGCAAATGTTTATTGTTGTTTCTTGCATGACTTGCCACAATTACATAAGGCTTCACGGCATTAGAGACGTATTATTTGCAAGGTATGCTAATGAAGACGTGGAGTTAGAGGACGAAGACAATGTAAACCAAACTGCTTTTGAAGAGGATATTGATTTGTCAAATACAAATCCAATGCATAGGAAGAGAGAACGTATTGCTTCAGCAATTCTAAGGGACAATCAAACATGATTTTTGATTGTATTTACTATTAATATGTGTTTTATTGACCTTTAGTATGTCATTGTGATAGTTGGACTATGTAATTTTTTCTTATGATACATTTATTAATATGATATTTTTGTGAATTTTGTTTTTATTTGTGCATCATTGTATGTGTAGTATATGTTTGTATATGTGCATTTAATGCTATTAACAATTGAAACACAAATAAGTGTTTTTACATCCAAACGTGCTTTTTATAAAATACATTAATTTAAATATTTTAAATTTTGAGTATCCAAACAATACTTATTTAATAAAAGTGTTTTTCTTATAAACACTTTTGATAATCATTTATTAAAAAAGTACTTTTTGAATTTCATAAGTTATCCCAAACACACCCTTAATTGAGACAAAATTGTTAATTGAGAGATTAAATTGAGACAGTTAAAAGTTTAAAAACTAAATTAAAATCGAAGGCAAAATTTAAGAACCAATTATAATATGTCTCCTTTATTTAATTACAATATGAGATTTTATCAATCACATTACACCAATTCTCTCACATAACCACCCTTACTGCACCCCCACTAATCAATTACCACTGAATCAGTTGTCTTCGAAAACTTATTTATATCACATTATAATTTACCAATCACATCCCATCACATGTCTCATGTAACCATCCCTAGATCCCATTAATTAATTAACAATAATTTAATGTTTTGATAACATTTATTTGCATCATGCTATATAGCTTGCTGTAATTCTTGTCTATTATCCTAAGTGACGCAGTAAAGACAATATAAAAGAAGTGCCATAAATTGTGTGCATCTCATGCAGTGGTAAATGAGAGACACAAATAGATCACCGTCCTTATGTACATAGAACACACTTTGAATCTACAAAGAAAAAGAAAAAAAAACTATCAAAATATGATATTATGTAATTGATTAATTAAAACTCGTAGTACGCAATAAAAATTATAGGAATCGCCAAACCCTTGGCCCAATTTGGATGGTGGTAATTGTGGTTATGAATGGTAATCACATTCCTAAATCTATGGATTACCATGTTTGGCTGGTTAATGATTCAGTAATATATATTGGGGATAAGACTGCTATTGGAATGAAATTATCAATAATGATGGAAATTTTAAACCATTAATGGTGATAATCTCATACACAACTTAATTGGGCATTTTAAAACAAATAAAAAAATTCAAATTTATACCTTTCCAAAATTTATTTCATTCCTAAATTCAAGCTATCTTCCTAAAATTATGTTTCTTCATAAAATAATATTCATTATTAAAAATAATAATTTAGATACCAATTCCCAAACTAGTTACCGACGATACCAAATAATAAATAATAAATTACTACAATATTTAAAACTCGAATAACTATTTTATAGAAATGAGATACTCATTCCTGATTAGGATTACTATCATCCAAACATGAAGTAAAGTTTTTCCAAAATTAAGTAAAATCTCTAATTTTGCATGTCTAGTGAAATTAGGAAAAATTGAGATGTTTAGGCTGCTAATTACTGTAAAATATTTCTAATTAAATTATGACTTAAACTAATAAAATAAATATAGGAATTTCCAATTGCTTTCTATACTAGAACCTCTCTATTGAAAAAACTCATCTTCGAGTTTTTATGACTTGAAACAGCTCGATACGTTTGTGTTCATCTACATTAGCTTTGTACTTTAAATTAATCTTCTTAAGCACATGTGAATGTAAATCAGCTATGCCCTGCATAGATAATTGTTCCTCTGATGATCTATCCATAAGCTTCTCTTCTGCAACATTACCTGTTTTTCATCAATGTCATCAACCTTCTTTACATCAAGTTTAATTATGATTATTTCAATTGTAGGATCATTAGCTATGACACTGTCGTTATTGTTGTCTTTACCATTTTTCTGAACATTCAATTCATGATAAAGGCATTAAGAGGCTCAATCACATCATCATAAGTTTATTCAGTTTCATCATCTTCTTCAATTTTTTAATTTGTACCTACATGATTTTTAAAGATGAGAGTACTTGAATCTTTTCTTTTCACTTTATCCTTAAAACTAATCGGGCTTTGATATAAGGCTTGAGTCACGTAATACTCATTATAATGTGAAAACGATTGAAACTCAATATTATAAATATTGAGTTGATTACTATAAGCTCAACCCTTCAATTTATATGCTACTACTCCCACCTTCCTCTCCTCATCAATTTCATGATAAGCAAAGAATTGTTCAATTTTGGTCAATTAATCTAAATAATCCTCTTTATGAAGATAACCATAAAAACTAGGCAGTTTAACTTTCACCAAAAAAAAAAAAATCAGACTCATAAGTTCTAGTACAATCATAACCATTGTAACATACATGCAACCTACTTTTCATTATCATCAAAATTTATATCATAAATATGTTATCGTCTGATGGGGACATGATTGAGATTGAGAACACGAGCCATATCGTTGTTTCGGACGTTATTCAAATTTGGATCTGTTGAAGAGTGATCTTAACTGGAATATTTAGCAGTAATAATATTAGAAATATATAAAAGTATAATTGATAAATTATTCGGATAAATCTAAGTATCTAATTGCAAAGTACAATCATTCACCGTGTCTAGAGTTTACGATTAATGAAGTTTTCTAGCAAATAAACCCTATTTTTATCATAAGTAAGAAATCAATTATTTTATGAAAATCCTAATCAATTGCTTCAAACATGAAAATCCAGATATTTGATCATTATTAGTTAGTACGCAAGCTTATTTCACATCACACACAAGTTTTCAGAGGAAATCCAAGTAGATAAAATCAAAATTGAATTGATTTCCAATTTGCCTACCCCTAAGACTCTTAAGAATGTTAGATCATTTTTAGGTCACACAGATTTTTATAGGAAGCTCATAAAATGTTTTAGTTCAATATCTAGACCACTTTGTTACCTCCTAAGGAAAGACACCATTTTTGAGTGGAGTGAGTAGTGTCAAGAAGATTTTGATAAGCTGAATGACATGCTTACCACATGCTCCTGTTATGCAACTCCCAGATTGAAGTCTTTCCTTCGAAATCATGTGTGAAGCCATCGACTATGTAATTGGGGTTGTTTTAGACAACACAAGGATAAGAAGATACAATCATATACTTTGCTAGTGGATTTTAAATAGTGCACATATGAACTACTCTACTACACAAAAGGAATTCCTAGCAATAGTGCTTGCATTAGAAAAATTTAGTTCATTTCTTGTGAGATCACTTATTATCATCATCACAGATCATGCAGCTCTTAAATACCTCTCAACAAAGAAAGATGTGAAACCTAGGCTGCTTAGGTGGATCATCTTACTCCAAGAATTTGACATCACAATCAAAGTTAAGAAAAGAGTAGAGAATGTAGTTACTGACCACTTGTCTAGGCTAGTGAGTAATGTGACTATGGAGACAATGTCGATCAATGACACATTCCCCAATGAGCAGTTGCTATGTATATTTGTATTACCTTGGTTTGCTGGCATTGTAAATTTTCTTATTATAGGTGAGATGCCTACACAGTGGAGTGCACAAGACAAGAAGAATTTATGGTTGAGTTGAAGAGCTTTCTTTTGGGATAATCCATATCTATTCAAGTATTGTCCTGACCAAATCATTAGATGGTGCGTACAAAATGATGATGTACAAAGCGTACTCTCTTTTTTGTCATTCTGAGAACTATGGAGGCCATTTTTCAATAAGAAAAACTGCTATAAAAATGTTGCATTGTGAATATTACTGGCCAACACTTTTTAAAGATGCATATAATTTCTATAAAGTGTGCAAGCAATGTCCAAAGTTAGGAGACACTACAAGAAAAATGTTTTTAGCAGCAAAAAAAGTCGTCACTAACAGTGAATAATTCGCCGCTAAAAGTTTTCTGCAACAAAAAAACTTGGTTGCTAATTTTTCACGGTAGGCTTGCCACTGAATTTTTTTACGACCAACTAAAGTATCGTTGCTAAAGTAGATTATCAGTGATAAAAAACTTAGTCGCATAAAAATTCATCTACTTGTCACAAAAAAACCTTTGTCGCCGAAAGAAATTATATTAAGGTCATATTTTTTCTCTTTGGTGATGACATAATATTTGTCGCAAAAAATCAAGTAAATTTTTTACGATTAACATATTTTTGACGACAAATAACAAATGAATACTCTCACCTTAAAATAATAAGTGACAAAATTTATTTGTCACAAAAATAAGAGATTTTTACGGACCATATTTTACTCATCGACAAACAAAATCATTTCTAAAGAGTGGAATTTTATGATTACTATTTTCCTTGTAACAAATCAAAATAAATTCACTGTAGTGCTTCAATCATTGAAGATCATTATAAAATAAATAATCCATAAAATAATTTCCAAATCATTGGGTATTTATAAATATTAATGGACGTTGATTACGTCTCTAAACGGGTCAAGGTTATATCATGTAGAAAGAATGATCACAAAACTGTTTTATTTTTTTTTAAGGAAAATGTTTGGTATATCTCGATTTGGTATATCTCGCGCCATTATTAATGATGGGGATTGCACTTTTGTAATAGAACGTTCAAATCATTAATGAAGAAATATGGTGTTACACACTAAGTACTAACTCCATATCACTCATAGCCACAATTGAAATGTTAAACACATCTTAGAAAAAATAATTAACCCTAATCATAAGGATTGGTCGTTAAGGTTGACCAATGCATTATTGGTATACCACACTATTTTCAAAACCTTGATTGACATGTCTTCGTATAGACTAGTTTGTGGAAAAACTTGCCACTTATCTATGAACCAACAACATAAAGCTTATTAGGCCATTAAAATGTTTAATTTTAGCTTAGACAAAACTAGTTCTCCACAAAAATTACAATTGAATGAGCTTGAGGAGATTTGAATAAAGCCTACGAGAACTCTAAAATTTGAAAAGAACGGATGAAAGTATTTCATGATAAATTTTTTTTAAGAAAATCTTTTGAACCTTCTCAAAAAGTTACTTTGGTATAATTCTTGATTGCATTTGTTTTTTGGGAAGTTCAAATCTAGAGGGACATGCCTCTTTATTGTTAACCAAGTTTGCCTTATAGGGCAATGGAGATTGAAAATCCCAAGAGTAGGAATGTATTCAAAGTGAATGGACAATTATTGAAACTATTCTTGGAAGGGGGAGTAATGGAAGTGCAATCCATTGAATTGGTGGATCCACAATATGAATAATCAATGCTAAATCAACTCAATTGTTGTACATTATTTTTTTAACCACTTTGGATGTTTTTTTTAAGTTTAATTTTTTGAAGTTGATTCAATGCAGCTTGAGCTATGTTTCATCCCCTTCCTTACGTGTGTTGTATGCATCAAGTTTATAGTTTATATTTAGGATGTGGTAGTAATTTTTTTTTTGGTGGTAGACATGTTTTACGGACCATAGGAAAATTTTCTAAGTCTAGGAGATCAAGTTTTGGTACTTAGAAAAATTTTTGAGGTATAAAAACAAGCCAATTTGACACTTTCAACATGTCCGAACGGCCCTAACCACCCATCCAGACACAATGTCTAGTAGCTTAGTGTCTTTTTGAAATTTTTCTGCTTTTGAAAAATCATGCACACACGTCTGTACGAAAACCCAATCGACTAAAGTTATTTTGAATCTGTCCGAATGGCTAAAAAAGTGCATCTGGGCATGTCATGCATTATTTCCCATATGTCTCTATCGTCTAGACCACTCTAAATGCGCATCTGGATATGGCTTTCAGAACTTCAAAACTTTGGCCTTCAACCAAAAATTTCACAATTTCCTTCTCTTCCAATGCTTAAACTTGAAAAGCTCTTCTTTCACCCATATTCCACCTCAAGTAGTCTTGTGTTTAGATCTTCTTAGAGTTTTAGACCTTTCCACCGATCTTTTTGTGGAATTTCTTACCCAAGAACTCCAAATGGCTCCAACCAAAAGCTCTATTTCAAAGAGGCCTAGGACATCCCAACCTACACCATCTACACAGGGAGAATAGTCAGAAGAGGAGGAGAGATTTTTTTATAAACACTGATTTTAGACTTTGAGGTCAGTAACAGATACTCTAAGTCTTTTGAGAATAAGCCTTTTGCATGTGAGGGAGAGAGAGATTGACTTGGTGAGTTTCGCATGGTTGAAGTGAGTGTGATTATCAGTTTTAGGAGGTGGGAGAGATTTATAGGGTAGACAGGGTTAGGGTAAAAATTCTTGTGAGAGAGTTCTACTGTAATGTTGAAAATAAGGGGACATGGAGCTTTAGTACATTTGTGATGGGAAATTCAATTCGGGTTAACCCCCTATGATTGCTCGGGTAGAGAAGTTGAACCACAATAGGATGACTGACCCTGAGTACTCGAATACTGTGGATGTGAAATTGGTGGCTTAGGAGTTGACAGATGACCTAGATTTTGTGTGGGTGAGGGATGATAGATATTTACTTTAGGGGCAATTGACTAACAAGTATAAGATACTGAATTCGATTTCAGTATTTAATATGATGCCCCTAATGAGAAACAAGCAAGTGTACCCTCATCGGGCTACATTATTATATGCTATGTGCTCCGAGCTATCCATTGAACTCTCTACCTTGATTTTTGAAGATATAATGAAGGGGGTAGTGGATGAAAAGAAAAGCTCCCTACCTTTTGCTAGATTGACTATTGCCATTTATTAGGAGACAAGAATGGCAATGGAGCCTAATGTGGAGAAAATAGCCAAGGTGAATGTTTCGAATTTTGGTTCACTATTGAAGAGTCAAAGTTGAGAGGCGAGACCTGCGAGAGGCCATCCGACTACATATCAGGTGCCAATTGAGGATCAAGTGAATCAGTACCTTAATTTGGATAAAAATTCTAATAATTCTATTGACGAGGATACTGATACCCAAACCAACAGAGAGTAGTTATTTGCACTATTGAGGGGGCGAAGGGAGGCGAAGATGGAAATGAGGTTAATTAGGGCTCAACTGAGCTAGCATGGAGCTTTGCTTAGGGGCATGGTTCACAGTTCTTAGGACCATCCTAGTCCTTCTTCCTAGATCCCTTAAGATTGGCTTTGATGTTTCTTCGTTGGTCCTAGTTTATATCTTTTCATTTTATGCTATGATCTTCTGAACACAATGTCTATTGATCAAATCCTATCATAGTTTGTTGAGTCAAGGCTTGGTCAAATAACATTTGAGTTAATGTTTAGTTTAATGAATAATTATCTTTTTAAGTGTTTTATGTATTTTGTTTTCTTTATGTTCGTTATTAAATATCTAAATTACATTTTTATGCATAAATTGACACCACAATATGGGAATATTTAGCTTAGTTAAAATTTGCAGATGTTTAAGCCTTACATAGAACTTCACTCTATATTTGTGTATTTTATATCATGTTCTTATAAAAGCTCACAATTTGTGTACTTTTTACTTTATCAATTTTGAAGTTTGTTAGGTAATTTTTACCTTAAGAACTTGAAACAATGTTAGGTAATTGCTCTTCAAATGTTTGACTAGAGAGCAAGTAAAAATTCCGTCAAAAGGAATGAGCTTAAATCCTATTACTTAATCAAGAGTCATAATAATGGCAACCCAACTTAGCCGACTAAAAATCCCAAGATCTAAGTTCAAAGGTAAGTTAGGAGACATACTGGGGAGACGTATAATGTATCTGAGAGACTCACTGAGAAGATTTTCAACTCATTCCCATTCCTATGTTTAGACAATACATAACTGCCGAATTAGAATAAGTTACGAATTTAACGATTTTTTTGACTTGGAAAATTCCACGTAAGGTATAGCAAAATTTCCTCAATCACAAATCACCTATGTGAGTAAAAAGGGGTCGTGTATATGAGAATCGTAGGATGATTACTCTAAATTACTTATGAAGACTAAATTACTCATGAAATCAAGTGATGTTCTAGGCCAAAATGAACACAACGTGAGAACCAACTGAGTCCGAAGAAAAATTGTGTGAATTTTATTGTCTTGATTTATATAAACTATTGATAGTTCAATGACATCAAGTCCATTGATGAGCCAAGTAAATCTGGTAGTCTTTCACTACGAAAAGTTCAAGACCACTAGGCTACTTATTCTGATACAGTAACCTTTCAGATTAAAAATGTGTGTTTCTTCAATTCAAATAGGCACAACACACAGAGGCATATCATGCCTCTTTAGACAATCCGAATAGACATAAGAGGGTTTATAAATAAACAGCCTTCAAGCCATTTAAACCCGCAGGGAGTAAGAAACACATCTACCCACTCCACGATACCCGATCAACGGCCACCCATGGTCATCCAAACATCTACAAGAGATACAATACCCAACCAATTTCCTCAAGTCACGAACAAATCCAAAATTCCCAAATCTCATATATATTATTCCAATTGAACAATTTAAGAAAATATGCAAGAGATCATAAAAAATACCATTTTATTGTTCAATACCAAGCACTAGAGTTTTAAAATCAAGAACAAAGGAAAAATTAAGAGAAAAATTCATTTCTCTTGAAAACTAGGGTTTTACAACAAAAAAAAGAAATTTTATGGTTACCCAACCATAGCTTTATTTAAAACATGGTAATATTTACAAGAGTATCAAGAAATAATGATTTCATATCATATATATATAGGATGGAGAGTCAAAACATACATATATTTATGCCCTAGCCTCAAAGGACAAGAATGGAAGAAAACCCCTACCTTGCTTTCTTGGTTTGGGGGAAACTTGAAGATTTGATCTTCCCCAACTTGAATCAACACTTCTAATCTCTTTTTTTTCCCCTTCTTTCTTCCTCTCCAAGCCTCACTAGGGTTAGAAATGTTGAAATGAGGCAAATGGAGGTGTCCTTATATATTTATAGGGTGAGCAATAGTCTCTTGTGCGCGATTCTGAAACCCAAATTCTTAAGTCACGTTTGAACGTTTTTTGGTGTTCGAACATCAGTAGTTCAAATTACTGATTTACATTCAAACATCATTTGGCGTTTGAACGCTGTGTGCTACCAATACTTTTACTTTTCCTTCAGAGGTCTATCAGACACAAAAGTACTAGGACTTATCGTCGTTCGAACGTTGATTCACGTTCAAACTTAATCCCAGTTTCTACTGAAACTTTCAATAAAGTTTTGGCCTATTTAGAGGTCGATTAGAAAAATATTTGTGAAATACTCTTTTGTAGCCCTAGAAGTCTACTATCCACTTTCCAAATTTTAGATTAAAAAAAACGTAAAATTAAAAAGTTATGATCCTAATAATAGGCAGTGTTTAAAATCCTCTATACTCAAATTCTCTCTAAAGTATGCTTTTTCTCCAAAATACTTCCAAAATTCTACAACATATCCTATTACCTCTACCAACATTTTTATTTCTACTCTTGCAATCTACTTAGTTCATTCATACATCATTACATATATTAACATTTCAAAACATAATTACATTGCTATATAAAGATAAGAATGTAGGGGTTTACAGGTTCTCTCATCTTAACCTTCCTCAGTTGGTTATTGAAAGACTGGAGCAGAATATGAGAAAATTTTCATGGAAAGGTATAAAGTTGAGTAGTTCTGGGGCTAAAGTTTCTTGGGAGGATATCTGCGAACCAAAGAAAAAAGGTGGATTGGGAATTAAAAGAGTCAAGGAGTGTAATGTTGCCTTGATGATGAGGTACATTTGGAAACTCTTTACTAAAAAACATACTCTATGGGTGAAATGGGTGCATGCTTATCACCTGCAGAGGCGAAGCTTCTGGGATGTAAAGGCCTCTCAATCTTGCTCTTGGATTTGGCTGAATTTGTTGAAGTTAAGAGAGACTATTAGACCACTAATGGTTCACAAAATTGGTAATGGTGAAGGTACTATAATTTGGTATGATAATTGGCATCCCCTTGGCCCCTTGATGTTTGTATGTAGTGCTGATTTTCTTCTTGACAGGGGACTGCCAAAAGAGTCTCTTGTCAAAAGAATCATAGCTAATGGCTAATGGCAATGGCCACTTTCTAGCTCCCTTACCTCATCTTCTTCTCATGTTATTACCAACACAATGCCCTCATGCTCCCCCAATCCTTCCTCGGAGGACAAGGTAAACTGGATTCTTTCTCCTAATTCAAACTTCTCCACTTCCTCAGCTTGGGAGCATATTAGACAGATGAGTTGCCCAGTTTCATGGTATAAGCTTGTTTGGTCTGGAAACGCAGTTCCTAGAATGAGTTTCATCCTTTGGTTAGTTATAAGGTCGAGGCTGAGTACCCTTGATAAAATTCAATCTTATGCAGCTTACTTAGGCACTAATTGTATTCTTTGTAGAGCTACTGATGAGACACATAACCACCTGTTCTTTGAATGTATTTATTCATCAAGAGTTTGGAACAATATTATGCTCTCTAGTGGGTTTGTCTAGCAACCCAAGCCATGGAATGAACTCATTGAATAGGCTGCTATCAATTAGAAGGGGAAATCAATGCAGAATTTAATACACAAAATTTGCTTGACAACTTTTGTCTACTATATTTGGTTGGAAAGGAATGCTAGAAGATTTCGTAATCAATATAGGGACCCAAATGCAATGAGCCATCTTGTCCTTTAGACTATAAGGAACATAGTGTCTACATTGAAATTCAAGGCTTCCATTTGCAACCTACTTACAGGTCAATTATGGCACCTTCCCTTTTCTAGTTTTTATTGCTTATGAAATGGTTCCTGTGTCTGCTTGCCCATTGTCCCTACTGTGTTTCTCTATGGTCGTCTTTTTTCTTCGTCCTTGGACCTACAGTGAGGAATTCTGTTGGGGTTTCCCTTGGTGTAGGTTGCTGTGTTCCACTGGTGCAGGTTGCTATGTTTACTCTCCATTGTTACAAGTTACTGTGACTGCTTCCCTCTGTTGCAGAGTTGCTATGTTGACTTGCTGCTTCCCTCTGTGGCCCATGTTCCTTTTGGACAAGCTGAAACACTCCAACGCATATTCTTTAATTTCCAGTATTCAAAGGGTGTACTATCCCCTCTGATGGTTTTGGGAGGTGCACCATCCAATTTGTTGACTTGGAATGTTCTCATCCATTGGACTAGCTAACTCTTGACAAGGTAATCTAGATGTCCATTTGGGTTTGGCTTGCTCCAATGAATTTTCCTCTAAAACGAACATCTAGCTTGTGCCGAATTGGAACCACCCCATGTCTTGCCTTGAGTAATTCTGTGTGAATGGGGGCATGCTGTTTGTGCTTGGAACTCCTTGCTTGTGTGAATGTTGCTCCTAGCTCTCTGTTTTGGGATGTTGTTCTTATGTTTTTGCTCCTATCACTCGTGTTTTGTGTTTTGGGGGAAGTGCTGGCTCAAGGCCTACACTTCCTTCAAAATTCAGCTCACTTTTGTCTTGTTTTTGTGTTGTTGTACATGCTATGTCTCCTTGTAGGTTGTTTTTTTGAAGCAGTGTTATGAAATATATTTTTACTTTTCGAAAAAAAAAATCTAAGAGAGTTCTTAATGAGAGTATTATCTGGTGAGATTTGACATTGAGCAGAATAGTTTTAGGGGTGATTACTAGATGAATTGCTGACATAGTATAGTGAATTTACACTATAAATGCGTTTATATAAAAATATGATAAGTGTATACATTTATATAACAATTAGTTCTATGTTTTGCTTTGTTTATGCTTATAAAAAATTTGCAGCTTACAGTTCTTATATTGTGATGGCAATTTATTATTCAGATATTCGATGATAGGTTATAGTTTGTGGGTAATATATTTGAAAACCTTTATGAGACTTCACTAATCCACTAGGGTAATCTGGGGTTTAAAGACTTGTTACATATACTAAATGCAATCGTAAATCCTATGAAAGTGAATATATAATTTAATTTATTTTGTCTTATTAGGGACTAGCAAGAACTAAGTTGAGGGGTGTGATTAGCTATGAATATCACATAATTACTATTATTATAGTCGACTAATTACATTGGGTAATGAGCTATTTGAGTTTAATTAATGTTTTTGGATTTTATTTTGTTTTTGTAGTCTCTCTTATTTTTGTAGGTAAATTGGTTTGATTTAAAGACTTGAGGAGACAAATGCACAAAAAGGTGAAGTTCCAAAGCATTCAAGAATTAAAATAATGAAGACTACTTCATGAATTTGGAGAGTAGGGAAAGAGCGTCTAGCCAATATATCCAATATCTAGAAAGAGAGGTTGAAGACACAGAAGGGCGAATCGAAGAATCAGTGCGTCCGGACGGTTAGAAACAAGTGTTTGGATGCATTCAACAGAAAGGCTAAGACAACAAGGTGTATCCAGAGGCGATGACAAAAGTTGGCCAATTACTTCAGTCTTAAAGTTTAATTAGGTTTTTGGTTCCCTAATGCCTATATAAACTCATGTAAACACTGATTTGGGGTAAATTGATTTGTACTCCTCTTACTTAGTTTTTTGTCTTATTTTTCTTATGGATTGCTAAGGTGCCTAACTAAACTTAGGGGAGAGGCTTTCAATAAAGCTCAATATTTTTTTTGATCCAATGTTTTAATGTATGATTTTCCTTTGAATTTAATTCATGTCTATTAGTAAAAAATTTGCTCTGCAAAATTCATTGATTTGTTGTGTCATGTACATTAAATGTTTGAGATTTTTTGCAAGTCAAATAACTTGTTTTTTTTTTAATTTTTGAATTAATTGATTAATTTTTTTATAAAATAATTGATTTCTTATCTGTAATAAAAATTGAATTTGTTTGTAAAAAAAAACTTATTTTATTGTAGACTCTAAGTACGATGAATGCTTGTGCATTGCAATTAGTTACTTAGATCTATCAGAATAATTTATCAATTATACTTTTAGATGTTTTCAATATTATCATTGTTAAATATTCTGAAAACTCATCTACTAACCCTCCGCCTTGGTCTTTATGTCAATGAAAAATGGGAATCGGTGAAATCTCGGAAGGAACCACACTCATCCACTACAATTGAAAGGAAACCTTGGAACACCTCAAGGTAATAAACTCATACACATTCTGTGATATATGTTGGGTACATTCAAGTTAAACTAAGAAACTAGAGCCAATATCTTTGCTTTTCAGAAGAATACTTTGTGATGGTGTAAACTTCGGGCGGATGAGCAAAGTCAACAGATTCAATATTAAGGAGAGATCGGAGCTGCATGGCTTGTAGAATGGCTTATGGAGGTGAGGGCTGATTTAAATATGGAGATAGCGGCACAGAAGAAATATAGTGGTTCACCAGCCATGGGGCTTGGCTAATCCACTCTTTAATGGAAGCTCTTGCTCCCTTTTCTTTATTAATAATGATGGTATAACTTTACATAATGATGTCCGTGCCACTAGGGTTTCTTGTGGTCTCATGGAGGCACTGTTTAGCATATATATATATATATATATATATATAGAGACTAATTCCTACTTCTAAGGGATCTACACCGAGATCCTTGCCTTGCATTCGTGAGATTTTTCTTGATTTTTGGGAGAGTATCTTGGTTGGTTGAGAGTTTTATGCCTTGACTCTAGCTTTCCATTCTTTTTCCTTTTATTTTGGGATGCTTGTTGTTTATCCAGCAGTCCCCATGTCATTCCTGTCAATACCCTGTTTAAATGAAGCTGAGCTCTGATTCTCTGAGCTCTTCTGTCTTGGCTAACCTCCTGACCTGACCTAAAGATCTGAGCTCACACTTAGAATAATTTTTGGTATCATCAATTGCCCCTCAGCCCTTGGCCCAAGCAGGCTTTGGCAAGGGCTGAGCTATAAAAGAAAAGAGCTGGGTCTGCATGTGGCTGTCTTTGAATTGCATGTGGGAGTCGTTTAAGGCGGTTTTGATTAATCATGGCTTCCTCGATTCTCGCGCACGTTACAGCCCCTGTCTTTCAAGCTATAAATGCCAAAAAAGCTATTGAAACTGACTCGAGCTTGAGATGGTTATTGCACTTTTGGGATTTTTGCTTCTTTTACTTCTGGAATCGGGATTATTGCTTGTCCCCCCTTCCCCACTTAGTTGATTGGTCCGTTATCGTGCGAATTCTTAGTGTTGGAAGCTACTGTGCTGATCTTAAGGTTACTAAGGAGTGTTTAGTGAACATCTCCCATTTCTATCATTCCTTTAACCTTCTCTATTCTTGTCCCCATATGTTTGCCCCTTCCGAAAATCCTTTTCCTTCTGTCCCTCCGATGGAAGGGAGGTCTGCCGAGGAAGATGTTGATTTGGGTGAGGTTGGCGAGGAGATTGATAACTTTCCTGGAGTTGAATCTATTGAAGCTGGGGAAAAGGGTGTGGAGCCTCCCTCCTCTTCTTCATCTAAGCCCCATGACAAGGGTAAGACTAAGGAGAGTGAAGGTCTTGAGGGTTCAAGTGCGGCCTTCATAGCTGCAATGAGCTCTGGTGCGAGTGAGCTAACCCCCTTCACCATAAAATTCCTTAGCTCTCGCTTTGGCTTTCCTCCGGGTGTTGAATGCTAGTGTCTAGACACCTATACCCCTATGTCTTTTCTATCCCAAATAAGGTCTGTTTCTTCACTGTCGCTTTTGAGAACGACCTTCGCTTTCCTCTGCATCCCTTCATCAAGGGCGTCTTGCAACATTTCAATATTTGTCCTGCTCAAATTACTCCCAATTTCTGGGGTATTTTGGTTGGTCTCCTCGTTTACTTCAAGCAACACTCGTTAGGGGTCTCCACCGTTTCTCTGCTTATGAATTATTTCGATGTGAAATATATCCCAAAAATGATGGCTTCTTATATATTTCGAAGCGAGTAAGAGCCAAACTGATCATCTCTAACGTCCCCAACTCTCATAAGGGTTGAAAAAAAAATTTCTTCTTTGTCCATGGTAAAAATTGGGAATATAATCCTGCTGATAAATCTGACACTCTGCTAGTTCCTCAGACATGGAATGCCCCTAATAATTTGTGTAAGCACCTGCTTTAGAAAATCAAACTGATCCCGACCTTCCCCATGCTTATGCTGATCTCATTTATTGTGTGTTATTCCTTTGAGGGGAGAGGCCTGATCTTAGTGCTGAGGATAAGCAAGTTACACTGGCCCTCGAGAATTATGGGCCATCGAGGTATTCTGAGCTCATCAAACCTTGGGTGCTGGTTGAGATAGGATTCAGCCCCCCTGGAGTGGTTATAGAAGCTCCAATACCGGTCTCTGTGGAAACCCCTATTCCCTTTGTAGCTGGAGAGTTTATAAGCTGCAACTCTGCCCTTCTTATTTCTTCATCAATGGATCTTTCTACAAGAGACCGCCTAGCTCGGGTGGAGCAATTGAGGAGGGGAAGAAGCAGGAGCAAATGTAAGGCTGAGGTTGGGACTAGTAGTGGATCCACCCCCTCAGATAAAGCCCTAAAGTTGGAACTGACCTCCACCCTCCCCTATTTAACTCCAGTAATCCCTGTCATCGATCTGGGTGTTCAGATCTCTGTGAAGGCTTCTCTTCCTCAAAAGAAGGCCCTTTTGCTTTCTGAGGGGGTCATGGCATTGAGTTTTAAGTCGACCTCCCCCTCTCCAACAGAGGTTGAGAGGGCTTTAGAAGCAGTTGCCAAAGTTTCTCTCCCCATGGGCCGAGCTGGGGGCGTTTCTTAACCACCTCTACAAGAGCCAGAAGGGGAGAAAAGAAAGCCCTCCGCAAGCGCTGCAGCTGGGGATTCTCTCATCAACAATGTCAAGCGTTCTACAGAGGCCATTGCTTCCATCCTCCCTAAATCCGAAATTCAGAGGTCTGTTTCTTTGCCTCTTAGGGCTTCTATTTCTACAACCCTGTTTGGGGTTACTTCGGTAAGTGACTGACTCCTAATGGCTTTCCCTTTCCTGTTATCTTGTTTCATACTCGTTCCAGCTCTTGTGGTTTAATTTGGATTTCAGGCGGCTATTCACATCAGTGGTCTGTTGAGGTGGATTCAAGCTTTGGAAGGTTCTGCCAAGGTTTTCAAAGATCTTGAGCTTAGAAACGCTGAACTGATTTCTGCCAACAATGCCTTTCAGTCCCAGATGCAAGATTTGCAAACGCAAGTCAACAAACAATCTTCCTTTATCAAGGAATTGGAGACTGAGAACCAGCAAGCTAAGGATGAGCTTGGGATTGGGAAGGCCAAGGACGACCTTTTGGAGACAATGGAAGACCTCAGGGTAAAGAGCGAAGGGTGGATCAAGGCCAACTGCGACGCCCTTGAGGCTACAAATTCGTATGAAGGCATAAAGTGGGAGTATGACATCCTGATTGAGGTTAACGATGTTATTCGGGAGGAGCTTGAGGAAGGGAGAACTGCTGCCAAGAAGAAGGATGATTTGATCTCTAAGTTGCCTAATGATGTTATTACTGAATAGGCCAAAGGGTGGCTGGCCTTTCAAGAAAAAGCTAAAGAGGTCTATCTTGACCTGGACTTCTCATTTGGCATCCCTACTGAGGAGGAAAGGGAAACGGTCTAAGAAAAAGATGTACCTTTGACCTCTCCTACCTCTGTGATTGCCCCTACTGTCATTGCAAGTTCTGAAACTCCTCCAATTCTTGTGCCCGCTGATCCCCTTGCCCCTGCTCCTTTGCCTGAAGCTTCAGACCCTGGACTGCCTGCAATTCTGCCTACAGTGTCACTTAGGACATCAGCTGCTGATCTACCCAACTCTCCTCCTCCTGCTCCAATAGATTCCCAGGATTTTTTTTTAGGCTTCTGCCTTAAGTTATTCAGGCAAATGCTGAACATACTTTATTGTTGAAAATACTTGAATGTTTTTGAAGACACTTGAAGATAGTTAACATGACCTTGATGTAACTTCTTCCTCTGATTTTTTATATGAATTTTTCTTCTTGCACGCTTCATATGACTCCAATGTATGATCTCTACGTAATTTTTCTCCTCTGACCCAAGCTATCTTTGTTGCTGTGCTCATTATGATCTCTACGTAATTTTTTTCCTCTGACCCAAGCTGTCTTTATTGCTGTGCTCATTTCTTTGAGCTTTGTATGTACTTGTACTTAGCCCCCTCCCTCTGTTTTGAGGAGACCTTTAAGTTTCCTTGAAACAATTTTACTAAACTTGTGACGAGGTCTTGTGGCAGATAGCCTTAATAACTTTAGTTTAGAACTCCTCTATAGGGGTCATGCTGAAAAGTCTGAATTGACCTTGACCTAAAGAGGTCTGACGTATTTCCCCAAAAAGATTCGTTGAATTATTTTAGCTGAGTTGGAAAATAATGGTCTGGAGAGTACCCAAAGAAGGGTTCACGCAGCTGCATCTATGACCTTCATCAAAGCTCAAAAGTCAGAGGCTTACTTCAAGCATTTCCAAGTCAAATCCAAGAGAAGTAAGCAGGGTGAGACAGGTTACCGTGTCAGGGGCCGTGTTAGGATTCGCTTGATTAATCAGGACAAGAACAAGCACAACACACCCTAGCATCGGCTTGTCATGTGTTTTACTAACAAGGATGTAATTGCACAAATCACACTTGCTAGCATTGCTGGTGATATGATTCATACAGCTACATATGCCTACGAGTCCCCTCATCATGGACTTTTAGTTTACCCCTGAAATTGGAGCTGCAACTTATTGTACTGGACTTTCCTTTCTAATGCTCGAGGTGGATAAGGAGTATTAGGGACCTGGTCTTACTAAAGGCAAGAGGTCTGTCCGAGCTCTTTAGTGCTGGCAGTTGTGTCTTTGGTATCCTCGAGGGAGCATTGGATGGTGTCCATGTGTCCATCCGAGCTGACCTCAGCCAAGCTAAATGCCAAAAAATCTCCTTAGGAGTATGTATGGTCTAACCCCGGGTCAGGTCGGGTCTCGAGGTCAGATGTTCTTGATTCTCCTACTATTCATGAGGATGAAGTCGAGGAAGGTGATGATGAGTGAGCATTGCTGCTTGTACCTTCCTTTTTGTTCTAGACTGTTTCTTCAGTCTCTGTAAGCTTTAATTGTTTGGAGATTCTCCATGTATTATTGACGGAACAATCTATATCACTCTACTGCTTTCCTAAACCATACTTGTCATCATAAATTTGGAAATCTAAAGAATAGCCAACCTTTGACGTGGTTCTTGGTCCTTCTAAAACTTGCCAAGGTTTTAAATTTTGTGTCTTCTCTTTTTTCTTTATAAATCTTGAAGATTTTCTTGAAACTTTTTCAATCCTTTGGTCCTTTGCTTGGGGTTTCTCATGGCTGTTCCAACTTCGTCTCTCTTTCATGACCGTTCTTCTTTCGGAGTTGACTGGAAATTTCAGCCTCGTTACTTGGTTCCTTCTTTCCTTATCTCCTCTTATTTGGAAGGGAACAAGAAACGGTTCTTTCAAGAACTGGAATTGCCTCTCCAAGTTTCCACTCTAGACGAACCTCCTAACTATCTTACCCGGGATAAAGTCTGCTTTTTTGAAGGTGCCTTCGAGATGGGCCTTCGTCTCTCTATCCATCCCTCTGTAGGGTGTATTCTAACGTATTATGGTCTGCCCCCTCCCATTTATCTCCTCGAGGGTGGGCTTTGCTAGTCAGCTTCTTTTGTTCTGGCGCCTCCAAGGCAATGACCAGTTCCCCACAACTATCGAGTTTCTGTACTTTCATTGTCTTGAAGACGACGATGTCCCTTGTTTCAGATGGAGACATTTTTTCGAATGCCGGTTGGTGCTTGATATTCCTTCCCCATCCCAAGGGTGGCTCAGCCGCTTTTTCTTTGCTTCTAGGGATTCTTGGAGGTACGTGAGGACCGCCGTCAAGAAAACAAAATTTCACGCTCTTGGAGGAAATTTGATCACATAAGTAAGGGTGTCGACGGTTTTCTTGATCATTCCCTTTCTTTTTTTTTTTTTTTGTTTTTGTTTTTAGCATTCTGTTCTGACTTTTGCTTTACTGTGCAGTTGCGCCTGACCCAGATTTGCTGGAGGCTATAAGGATTGAGCAAGTGAAGCAATCCGCCCCCATGTCCTTCTCAGAATTGATGACGTCTGGTAACCTTTTCTTATTCAGTGTAGTGGTAACTTCTATTAACTTCACTTCTATTGCAGCTCGCCAGATCTCTCTTCCTCTAAGTTTGAGGAGGACGAGGGGGTGGGACTGTCCTCCAACAGATGCAATTTGTGCGAGTCTCCTTCATCTTCTGATTCCTCTCTTAGCACAGTTTTTTTTTCTTCTGCTGGAACCAAACTTCTCAATGCACTTTCGAAGGTCGAGAAAGAGAGGGAAGAATTGAGGGAAGAGAACGCCCGTTTGAAGGAGGAGATGGTTGGGTTGAAGAAACGCTTGGGGGAGAACTAGTAGTTCTGCCTAGAAACTTCAGCGGTCTTCTTTATGCAATTTCTTTTTACCAATTACTTTAGCCCTTCGATGTAATCTGAACAACTTTTCTTTTTTGTTGTTGATCTGCTATATTCTGGACACTTCATGGCATACCATTTGTTCATCTTGAAATATTTCTGTGAATCTCATGGTTTGGATAGCTTATCTAGATTCCCAAGGCTTGTTGGGCTCCTCTCCCCTTATAGGGCTCATCGGGATTTGCATAATTTATCACCACTTCATGAGCTGAATAGTCCGTCCCGAACCGCTGAGCTCTTTCCACGAACTATGTAGTTTGTGGTTAGTCGCAGAGCTTTTCTCTACTGAATAGTTCAACGTGAGCAATAATGCTCTATTCTGAGTTATGAACTGGGAAGTCTCTCATGAGCTACGGAGCTCTTCTTTATTTTTATGAACTGAATAGTTCATCGCGAGCTATGAAGCTCTTCCTCATCGTTATGAACTGAATAGTCCATCGTGAGCTATGGAACTTTTCTCTGTTTTATAAATTGGAGAGTTTTTCGTGAGCTACTGGGCTCTTCTTGCGAACTTATGAGTTCTTACTGAGCTGCTTGGCTTTTTTTTTGAGCTGTAGAGCTCTTTAGCCATTTTTATGAGTTGATGGGCTCATCTCTAACTATAAAGCTCTGTGTTTATTTTATGAGCTGATGAGCTCATCTTGAGCTATGAAGCTCGCTAATTTATGAACTGAAGAGCTCATCTCGAGCTATAAAGCTCTTTGCTATTTTATGAGTGGAAGAGATCATCGTAAGCTGTAGAGCTCATCTTTGGATTTTTAACAACTTCAGGGAATCATACTTGTCTAAATAAAAAATTTGCCACTTTATTAGAATGATCCTATTACAAAGAATACTTACTGAAAAAACTTTATGAGATGTTTTGCATTCCAGGAATGAGGTAGGACTTTCCCTTCTTCGGTCTGCAGCTCGTAATTTCCAGTTCTTATCACCTTGGATACGATGAAGGGACCCTCCCAATTTGAACCTAGCTTCCCGTGGGAGGGGTTCTTCCTGGCAAGTAGGAGTTTTCTAAGCACCAAATCTCCCATCAGAAAGCTTCTGTGCTTGACTCTTTTGTTGTAATATCTTGCGGTTTTCCTCTGGTAATCCTGGATGCGATGCAGAGCTCTGTCTCTCCTTTCATCCAAGAGATCAAGGTTCAGTAAGAGAAACTCATCGTTGTGCTCTGGATCTATGAGCTCGGTCCTTGGAGATGGGATCTTGATTTCTATTGGAGATACCGCTTCTGTTCCATAAGCCAAAGCGAACGGTGTTTCCTGGGTTGCCGACCTTGCAGTTGTTCTATAAGTCCATAAAACCTCTAGAACATGCTCCACCCATTTTCCTTTCAGAGCTTCAAGCTTGGTTTTTAGCGCGGCTTTGATGGTTTTGATGGTTACCTTCACTTGCCCATTGAATTGTGGATGAGCTAGGGCTGAAAAGTAGTTCTTTATTCCCAACCTAACACAGAATCTTTTGAACTTGGGGTTGTCAAATTATTTTCTATTGTCAGAAACTATTACCCTGAGGATTTCAAATCTACAAATTATTGACTTTCATGTGAAGTTCTGGACTTTTTGCTCCGTGATCGTAGCCAAAGGCTCCACCTCTGCCTATTTAGTGAAGTAGTCCACTCCAATGATGGCGAATTTGCACTGTCCCACGCCGATTGGGAGGGGCTCGAGTATGTCCAAACCCCCCTGCTGAAAGGGCCAAAGACTAACCACGGAGGTCAAGAGCTCTGGTGGGCAATAGGGGGAATTAGCGTTCATTTGATAGACTGTGCATTTCTTGACTAAATCCGCGGCATCCTTGAGCATTGTGGGCCAATAATATCCCTGCCTTAATACTTTTCCTGCCAGGGCCCGTGCTCTAATGTGGTTGCAGCAAACTCCCTCATGAATTTCTCTGAGTATGTAATTGGCGTCTTCATCCTCCATGCAATTAAGGAGAGGTGTTGAAAAACCTCGCTTGTAAATGCTTTCTACAAAATAGAAAACCTGGCTGACCTGGTTCTTAGCTTTCCTGTTTCTTTGGGGTCCTCTGGCAAGATTCCATTCCGAACGTATCTTAGAATAGGGTCCATCCTGCTCGGTGAGGTTTGCATAGGGAGTATTTCTTCATTCTCAATGTCGATGGACGGTTTCGCTAGATGCTCTACTGGAATTAACCTCTCTAAACTTTCCTGCAATGCGATCGCAAGCCTTGCCATGGAGTTTGCTCTTGAGTTCTCAGATCTGGGAACATGCTTGACCTTAAGTTGTACAAATTTTCTAATCAATTCCTGTACCTTTCTGAGGTAAAAGACCATCTTCTCTCCTTTAAATTCATAAGACTCTATTTGTCTTACCACAATCTGTGAATCACTGCAGATCTCTAACTGTTCTGCCTCCATCGAGTAAGCCAGATTGAGCCTTACGATAACAGCCTCATACTCTGCCTCGTTGTTCGAGGCTCTAAACCCAAATATGAGGGCGCATTCGACGTCTACTCCATCTGGTGAGGTCAAATAAGACCCGCTTCGCTTCCTTGGGCATTGGCTGCACCATCTACCGAAAGTTTCCATATTGGGAGGTCAGGTACTAGCTGTGCGGTCTCCATGGGCATTCCGGTTGTAAATTCTGTGGTGCAATTTGCCAGAATCTGACCTTTTACAGATGTTCATGGTTTATATCTGATGTCAAATTTGTTGAGCTCAATGACCCACTTTACCAATCTTCCTAAGGATTCAGGCTTGTGTAATACCTGCTTCATCGGTTGGTCAGTCGGAACCTCTGTGGTATGGGCCTGAAAGTATGGTCTGAGCCTTCTGGATGTGATGACCAAAGCTAAGATAAGTTTCATCTTCGAGTATCTCTCCTCTGCACCCCTTAGAGCTCTGCTACAATAATACACTGGTTGCTGAGCTCTATCTTTTTCTCTTACAAGCGCTGCGTTGGTAGAGAAATCTAAGACAACCAAATATAGGGTGAGGGATGAACTGACCAGAATGAGGGATGAACTCAGATAAACCTGCAAAGACGTAAATGCCTCTTCACATTGGGCATCCCATTCAAAAGCTTTTTCAGTACTCAAAAGAAAGGCTAGCACTTGTCACTCGACCGAGATACAAAACGGCTCAGGGCAGCTATTCTTCTTGTCAGTCGTTGAATTTTCCTTGTATTTGAGGGTGGTTGCATATCTAGCATTGTCTTTACTTTGTCAGGATTGGCTTCTATCCCCATACTATTTACTATGAAGCCTAGAAATTTCCCTGCTGAAACCTCGAAAGCACATTTGGTAGGGTTAAGCTTCATCTTATATTCTTTGAGAACCTGGAAGGATTCCGTCAAATGCTGGATATGGAGCTCGGCCTTTAACGACTTTACCAGCATATCATCAATATAGACTTCCATGGTTGTTCCAATTTGCCTTTGGAACATTCTGTTCATCAAGCGCTGGTAGGTAGCTCCTGCATTCTTTAAGCCAAAAGGCATGACTTGATAACAATACGTTCCTTGTTCTGTCATAAATGATGTCTTCTCTTGGTCACTGGGTCCATTCTGATCTGGTTATACCCCGAGAAGACATCCATGAAGCTGAGGAGCTCGTGCCCAGCAGCATCATCTACTATCAAGTCGATCCGAGGTAAAGGAAAACTATCCTTGGGGTAGACTCGATTGAGATCATTGAAGTCTATGCATAATCACCACTTACCATTGATTTTTTTAACAAGGACCACATTGGCCAACCAGATAGGGTAATCTACTTCCCTGATGGCCTTGGCTTAGAGAAGCTTGCCGACCTCCTAATTGATGGATTTCTGGCGTTCTGGGGCGAAGCTTCTTCGTTTTTGTTTGACAGGCTTACAGGCAGGATATATGCTTAACTTGTGAGTGATAAGTGAGGGATCAATGCCCTCCATGTCCTCTTGCTTCCAAGCGAACACTTCAGCGTTTTCTTTTAGGAATTGGATGAGAAGGCCTTTAATCTCCTCGCCTAGCTTGGACCCGACGTAGACAAGATGTTCTGGTTCATCATCGAGTTGAACAGGTTCCAGCTCTTCTGATGGCTTTGGTCTAGTTTCCAGCTCATCCCTCATGTCGAGCTCGTCCAATTGGATGCTTTCCACCTCTTTCTGCTTCATAGAGGCCATGTAACATTCTCTAGCTACACGCTGGTCTCCTTTGACAATTCCAATTCCATTTTCTATCTGGAACTTCACGACAAGGTGATATGCCGAGGGATGACCTTCATTGCGTTGAGAGAAGGTCTTCCCAACAGCATATTGAATGCCGAAGGAGCATCAATCACTAGGAATCTTACAGCTGTGGAGGCCTGGCAAGGAGAGTCCCTTGCCAATAAAATATAAAAACTTATCTTGCCAATAGAGGGTCTGAAGAATATATTAAAGAATTCGATACCCAAACACGATCCTTTGACATATCACCTAAAGAAACAAGCACTTAAATTAGTTAAATCGCCCAAACATTCACTTAGTGAAAGGCAACGGCTGCCTAAATATATAGCATGTGACTCGAAAGTATTTGGCTTAAAAAGGTGAGTTTGCCTTAATCACTGGCACTAACGTAAAGGGCGTTGAAAAATACTGATTGAATCATTTGCAAGTTGAACTTTCCTTCAAAAGCAAGATGGGGGTACTACTAAGTACAAACCCATTGTTGATTAATATTTTTTGAATAGTCTTAAGTTTTAATGCTTCCCCAACCATTTCTTCCTTCCAAACAATAGATAAATCTTTAACCCCTACCCTTTTGAACTATCGATTTACGTCACCTCGGCTCTCAAAAAATGATCATTTTTTATTCTTGTCCAATTCGATTTTATGTACCCAATCAATTTGACAAAGTATCTTTGATATGCCCTTCTTTGGAATTTAATCAAACTTTGAGACTAGTGGATTAGGTTAGGTACACTGTAATTCAATAATTTTTTCCATCAAGAGATATACCTTAGTATCAAGATGTAATTGACTTAAGAATTTTCATTTGGCTGAACAATGACATATATGTTTGTCGTTTTCTCAAGTTAAGATCCACTGTAGTATCTTAATTCTAGAGGACCCTCTAAAATGCAGTGGATCTATTAGAATTCATAATATCTATTTTAGCATTAACATAATCAGTATTAGAGTGATACAAAATCCTCTTTTTTTGTGAAAAAAAAAAAAGAATCATCCTTTCTTCTTAGTGATCACATTTGTTGGTGGCATAATTTTTCTTTTAAAAAAAATGAGCTTTTTGGTGCACAAAATTCCTATGGTAGTGTTGTCATATATACCCAAATTATTTATGATATGACCAAATTTTCAACATTTGATGAGGAACCAATTAATGGTGAAATGCACCTTCTTATTAAATCATTTCCATAAAATAACAGAAAGTCATAATTTTACGAGTCATGAGTGGTAAAATTCATCCTTGTCAACTCACCAGGTTGGGAAGTCTGATTATGACTCTCTCTCTCTCTAAAGTATGGGTAACTTAGTTGTGCCAATTCGTTACTTGGCTTGTGCTTTTAATTTTAGGGTTAGTTATAACTTGTTCACTTTAAGTTTGAATCATTTTTAATTAGCTCCCCTTTGAATTTCAAAAAACAAGTCCTTACAATTTCAACATTGTTACAATTAACTCTTGCGGATAATTTTGACCGTCCAAATTATTGGCACTAAGTCACCATAAATTTAGTCTTCTAAAGTCACTTCAATAAACAAAATTACCTTTTTCTCTCTCATTTATTTTGAGTCAATTTTTCTCACATTCTTTTTATCACTAGGGGGGTTCGTTGGCCGAATTGCCCACGATTTCTGTTACTTGGCTGGAAAAAAATAAGTATGAAATCCGGCCAAACAACCCGCCCGCAAAAAATCCCACTAAAACCCGGTCCAAGAACCCGTCCGTCCGCCCACCCAGCCCAGTCAAAACATGGAAATAAGTCCCCCATTACTAGAATTTGAAGTTTTAAAATTTTAGATATTACAAACAATGTATTTTTTTTTTATGTATTAAACATCCACGTTTTAAAGAGTAAAGTTGTGCAAATGATAGATAAGTGAGTACGTGCAAACCTAATTGGAATGTGTTCATTTTATTCTGATGCAGTTCCTCCTCTATTTATAAATAAAATTATTTATTATTTACTTTTTATCCATTTTGACTCTACTTTTAATTTTAAAATATAATTTACAAAAATATTAAGTTATAAAAATATTCATTATTTATAAATGAAGTTGTATATAGAAAGCTCTTCCAATAGGTTCGCCCGCAGGCCCTCCCAACAGGCCTATAGGCCCGCACTAAAAGGCCCACCTTGTAAGTGGCGGGTTGGGCTACGGGCAATCTACCCTTATCTGAGACCTGGTCTAGATCGTCCGATAACTCACCGGGAACTACCTTACCTAGGCCCAACGCGAAAAAAAATTTCAGGTCGAGCCCATGCCGACCAATGGACACCTTTATTTATCACTATCAAAAAAAACCTAACTACTAATCCCCACTCCCCTAACCCATCCCAAAATAGTGAGGATTAAGGACCAGACCCTACCCAGACCGGTGACCACTCCTCTCCCCTAAAAAAGAATCCATCCCCTGCTGCCAAACACTCTCCACCTCTAGTAAAAGCCCTTACGCTCTGAACAAAATCCATCTTCTCCCAGCAGCGAAAACTCCATCCTTCCTTTGGCATAAAAATGAATCCCACCCACAGCTCCATTAGAAAAACCCTCCATCGTCCCTCCAATAGAAATGACGTCCCACCAACAGCGGCCCTCTACACAACCATGCCTTTTATAATCACAACAACTGTCTTAACACTCCTCATTTCTCAAGATCATGTCACCCCCTTTCCCAATAAAAACTTTGTTTAGATCATATTTGTAATTAATTAATTTCGTAAAATCTTTATATAAATTTCAACGTATTTCATGGTCATGATTCTACAATATAAAAAATCTAAAAGCATCAAATGAAGGGAGGAGTTCGAACTACAACAACATACCAAGACTCTCCGTATGCACCTTCATGCTTAGGACATAGGTACCCTACAAGAAAAAAGACCACTTGCTTCGACAAAAAAGGTGTAATAAAAAGTGCCCAATGCAAAAAGTTATTTTCAGCCTATTGCCAAAGCAAAAACATTTTAGCATCTGTAAATTATCGAAGCAAAAAACCCAAAACAAAAAGCAGGTATTTGCTTTGGCATTTTATGCCGAAAAAATTAGTCATTTTTTTTTCTTCGGCATTTTTGTGCAGAAACAAATAGTCACGTAATTTTTAATTACAATAATATTTTCTCTGAGAAGTATACATATTTAATAACTGATTAGATATAAAAATAATTTGTAAGACAACACAAAAATAATAAATAAAAATATTTCAATATTCATAAATTGAAAAATTCTTACAAGTACATGATAGCCGAAGTTTTCATGAGTACTAAAAATTTAAATAACTCCTACTGAAATTTTCAGATTGAAGAAAAAAAAAACTCTCTCCTAACGCAACCAAAAAATATTATCTCCCAATGCAGCATCCGCCCTTGACGATAACTTGCAAAAATAAGGGAAAAAGAATCCTTTATAGAATACAACATTTATAGAATCCTAGAAAAAAGCCAACATTTATAGAACATTTGCATGTCCTCAATTAAAATTGGTATGTCAAATTTTATTTAACGCTAGACACAGCCTCAAAATCTAGAAGAAAACAACTATCTATTTTTTTTCATAAACAAACCCTTAGAATTATGACCATTCCATTGACAATGTTCAATGAGTAAAACAACAAAACCGTGCTGAATGATGGAAAACAACATCTTAAGTATCTTGGCATGACAATCCTAAATTTCCTTTCTTCTGGAGATAAGACTAATTGATCGCTATCATGGATAGAGTAAAGATGTTTGATAACGCTGGAAGATTCCAAGTCATATTCTATAGTTATGGCATTCTAGGATAGTTGATGAATATATTCAAAAAGGCCATCCGTTTATCATAGTCAGGAAAGCATGAAGAATCAGTACCCCATCTCTTCCAATTTAGCCACATTCTACTTTCAGTTTCGACTTTGTTAGCCTCTTATATCACTATCCACATAATAGCTTCCTTGCTTCGTAATATCGATTTACCTCTATTGTCCTGCTTCATCAATTTAACTATATTCAAAACATAGAATTCACACAAAACCAAATACTAAAACAATATTACATAACTTATCCTGAATGGAACGAAAAATGAAAGACCATAATCTTCTTAATGTGAAACCAAAATAATTTGTTCCAAAATAGGAATAGTATCACTGTTGATGTCAACACACACACACATACACTCACATATGTGTAAAAGGCATTCAGAAAGCTCACTATCTGGATGAGGATCCATCATGTGATAAGCATCACAAGTGAAGCTTCACTTAGCATAATGACACGAAAAATAGAACATAGAAACACAAAGGCTAGCAGTGCAGGAACGTGGTATTGGCCAAAAGCTTTTCAGATTACAAACACACAATATCAGAAAATCTGATATTAAATATAGCTGCTACAATTACTCCAAATTTTCACACTCAAATCTGTGTGCGCATAAGAACATAAAATTGAGAGTAAATAGTCCTCATAGATTCCAAACATACGTAAAACAACAAAATATATACTTAACATAAGAGCACATATACTCTAGCTAGGATTTTATAAATATTAGTAATATATATGTGAACACATATATACATATACCTATCTTCTAGCCTCTATAGGTTATCGCATAGATCACACATGGAACATCAAGCAAACAGTAACCAATAACCAAATTTAAATAAAAAATCATATCCAAATACGAATTATGATATTAAAAACAAAATCAAACAAATCAACCCTAATTTCAAAATGAAAATAGTAACCCTACTTTCAAACCAAAAAAAATCAATATCAGACAAAAATTAACTTCAATTTTCAAACTAAAAATGTTTACACTAGTTTCAAACAAAAAATCAATTCAGTCCAACCTTTGGCTTGTGTGGTCTTTAGAAGAGAAAGAGCAAGAGACGATGGGGGTCTTGGGGTGGTGGCAGACGTTGGGGGTGGTGTGAGACAACAGAATTAGAGGGAGGGAGGAGGAAAAAGAAGAGAAGAGGAGCAAAGAGAGGGAAAAAGAGAGAGAGTTACCTGAGTGAGAAAGGCGATGCCGCTGAATTTGGAGGTGCTGGTGGTAGATGATAGCAGTGGCAAACAATGACAGTGGTGATGAATCTATTGGTCGAGAGTGTGTGTGTGTGTGTGTGAGAGAGAGAGAAGCAAATGAGAGAAAAAGGGGGAGAGGTTGTGCGAAAGTGGAAGAGTGAGAGAGGATAAGGGTGGTTGGCGGTGGTGTAGCTATCATTGCTTCAGATTGTGAGAAAGAGAGGGTAGATGAGAAGGTTGGAGAATGGGGAAGATGGGGAAGAGAGAAATGTAAGGAGGGAAAGGAAGGTTGGATTATTTTGCTTCAACTCAATCCCGAAGCAAGTACCCATATTTTTTGCTTCGGACCTCTTGCCGAAACAAATACTAATTTTTTTGCTTTAGCAGAACGTGCCAATGCAAAAAAAAAAAAAATAGAGTTTTTGCTTTGGCATTTAGCCTAAGCAAAAAATTCCGACTCAAAAACCCATTTTTCTTGTAGTAAATTTTTGCTTTGGTTGAATGCTAAAGCAAATTCTCTTTTTTTTTTTTTCTTTGGTAGATTATGCCAAAGCAAAAAATAGAGTATTTGATTCAATATTTAGCCGAAGCAAAAAAAAAAATTGAATATTTGCTTTAAATTTTTTTGATTCAGCCTAATGCCGATGCAAATATTCTATTTTTTGTTTCACCTCTCTAAGCCAAGAAGAGAAGATTCCCAAGAGACTAAATACTGGAGAAAAAATAATCATAGAGAGAACCAAGAAGATGCTTGGAAATGCTTTATTATAGAAAAACTCAATAGCAGGTTGAAGCGATCTAAGCATAAATCTTCTAAGATATTTGCAAGAAAAACAACTGGGGAATACATCGACGGGGTAGAAATATCTCCCTTTTTCAAGTGGATCGAGTGCGAAATGATACCAAATAAATTTACCGTTATGAACTTCAAATTGTATGATGGCAAAATGAACCCAACTACCAATATTCGATATTATAGGTAAATGATAGTTCACGGGAAGAATGAGGCCTTATTATGTACCATATTCCGTAGTAGCCTGGGAGAGTCGACAATGACATGGTTCGACGGCCTGGCTAGGGATTCAATTGATAGATGGGGATAACTCGCCGAACAGTTCACTACTTAATTCATAAACTAGTAACTGGCAGCATAAGAATGTCGGGGCACTGTTGTCACTAAAAAAGAAGAACAGGGAAACACTATAGGAGTACGCTCACTACTACTAGGAGACAATGAACAATATTGAAGGTTGCAACCCTGAGATTGTACTAGCATCTTTTAAAATTGGTCTACCAAAGGAGAATCCATTGTACTAATCATTGACAAGGCATCCAGCGTTAAACATGGAGGAACTTATGGCTAAAGTTGAGAAATACGCAAAGGTCGATGACGATCTTGGTCAAGAACCGCACTAAGATCAAGTTGGAAAATGCCCAGTTGCGAAAGAGATGTCAAACATTCAATCTCAAATTGGAGTGAGGGGGGAAGGAGAAAGAGGGATTCATCTCCAAATCCTTGTTTATAGGAGTTAATATAGTGCTTAAATAACCGATCAACAAGATCCTGTCTCAAATCAAAGGTAAACAATTTTTCAAATGGCCAAACAAGTTAGAATGAGATCCAGCGAATAGGAATCCAAATTTTAGATGCTCATATTATCGTGTTGTGGGGCATATGACTGAGAACTATCTCTCTCTTAAGCAGCACCTCAAGGAAATTTTCTAAGCAGGACACCTCTAACAGTCATAGAAAAAGATGAGAGAAAGTTTGTTGAGGTTGCCTAAGACCACCAACGGACATAATGCAATTGGGGTAGTTGTAGACTTACCAAGACTTTTCATTTCTTTCCTATGAAAACAATGAATATATTGTAGACTTTGAGTCAATTGTATATTTGGGCGATAGTGAATCTTAATGGGATGCCTTTATCCATTATGTCAAACTGTGATAGTAGGTTTGTGGACAAGTTTTGGCAAAGCCTGTAGAAGGCTTTGGGAACAAATTTGGATTTTAGCACCGCCTTTCATTCTCAAATGGATGGCTAATCCAAGAGGGTAATTTAAGTTGTGGAAGGCATGTTAAGGGGGTTTGTGTTGGACTTCAAGGAAAGTTGGAGTGAGCATTTACCTTTGGTGGAGTTTGTCTATAACACTAGCTATCAAGTTAGCATTGGAATGGTTCCTTATGAAGCATTGTATGGGAGGTCACGTAAATAATCGACAAGTTGGGTGGATGTCGAGGAAAGTAGCCTGTTTGAACCCAAAATAGTGAGAGAAACCACCAAGAAAATTCAATTGATTCGGGAGAGGTTGGGTACTACTCAAAGCCTATAAAAGAGTTATGTGAATCGGAGAAGGAGGCCGTTGGAGTTAAAAGTGGACGATTATGTATTTTTTAATGTGTCACCTAAAAAGGGAGTAATGTAGTTTGGAAAGAAAAAAAAGCTAGCCCTAAGGTACTTGGGACCCTTCGAAGTAATTCGAGTGGTTGGGAAAGTGGCATATCAACTCAATCTTTTAGCTTAATTGTTGGGAGTATATGATGTATTTCACATGTCAATGCTACGAAAGTGTGAACCCAATACAACACAAGTGGTGGACTTGGAAGTAACTGAAATTGAAACAGGAATAACTAATGAAGAACAACCAGTGAGAATCCTAGACACTAAGGAAAAGGTACTACCCACACTTGTTTACTACTTGATTTCAATTTCGAGGATAATTTTTTTTATGAGGTGGATTGTAAGCCTCCCCCCCCCTCGTATTATTTTCAATTACGTTAGACTATCATGTACTACATTGATATAAAATGAATTAGAGATATGTCATGTGAAGTGTAATAAAAGTTTGAAAGTATTCAGGAGTTTAGATGCATTTTTGAGAGAAATTGGGTATAAAGGAATTAGCCAGTACCTTAGTATTTTGGCCACTACTTCTTCTATTGATATTCGATCGATCTGATTTTTGGGCATTAGAAAGTAGACTTCAACGGCTACAACAATATATTTCTTAAAAATTTTGTGAATCGACGTCTAACTAAACCAAAATTGCTTTGGAATTCAGGAAGAAAACTGGAATATGTTCAAACACCAATTCCTGGTTGAACATAGCTTAGCCCTAGAAGTTTACTCCTGGTAGGCAAAATTGATAGAAAAGGAGAAACTGGAATTGGGGCACGTTCGAATGCAACTTGAGTGCGCGCTTTGCAATGGTCAAGCTCACTCTGCCTGAACTATATTTAACCCTATAAATACTCTAAGGACTTTCTTTAAGTCAGATTTCAACCATAGGGAGCCAAGAGAATGTGAGATGGAAGAAAAGGGCAAGATAGTGAGTAATTAATGCCTAGAAAAAAAATCAACGCATGCTAGAATCGATTTAACTGCGAATCAAAGTAGAAATTCTTTATTAAATTCACTCATTAAGGATTTCGTTTTATATTATCTATATTTTAATTCTTTTTTGCAATTATATTTAGATAATCAATTTTTGAATTTTCAATCACTATTTGTAACGTTTTATGAATAAACACATGATTTACATCACTAATCTTATATTCTTGATTTAAAAACTCTAGTTCTTTGTTATGATCAATTCAAATATGTTTCTTGGAGATCTCTTATATGTTTTCTTAATTTTTTTTCTATTTGGACAATTGTGGGACCATGATTCGTGATAATGTGGATTTAATGGAAAATTATATAAATTATCTCTTGTATGGGTGGGTGTGAAAAACGTAGGATTTATTCGACCAGATATCGTAGGGTGTTTAGATAAGTTTCTTATCTTGAGGGGTTTGAATGTTCCCTACAACTCATAGAAAAATTGATTGGTTCCTTTCGAGTTTTAAGAATTCACACTATTAGCTCACGGTGACCGAGGCACATGGCTAGTATTTTATTCTTGGAAAGTTACGTCAATGCCGATGCGACTGTATACACAATTCTTGAAAATGGTGTATCTTTGCAAGTATTGGTTGGATGATTTGGGTGTGCATGTGTGGGCAAGCTAAGATATTCTCGATGTATAGTTTCACGGTAGTCAACCTATTTACATAAGATATACTTGTTGTAAATTTTAATTGTTTTGAAAATGGGTTTTACTTCTTATTGAAATTTTTTGTTTTATATCGTAAACTTGATTTCTCATTAATTGTGTTTTACTTCAAATTATTATATGTAATTTTACCAATTGTTCGTTTTATTATTTCGGTACCTTGTTTAGGTTTCAGAAGATTTTTCTATTGCGCTTGTTTACTCACCCTACAATATAAATATTTTTCAGATTTTGGACTTAAGCAAGATATAATTTTAGGTGAGCAGGAAAATTGGAATTGTGAGATGGATTATGATGAGGATCCGAAGTGGACATTTAGAGTTGTTTTCCTTAGTTTATAACCCTAATGAATTGGTAATGTCGTAGACTTTCTTTAGTTGTTGAAAATATTTACTTTAATTTGGATGTAATCTTGAGAATTTATTTGTGTTTTATTTGGAATTTATCTAATTAAATATTGAATGATAAATGATTGTATTTATTTAATGATACTTTATTATGTTTTCATAGTTTAATGATTGATACATAGTCAATGTTTAAATTGTAGATTTTAGGGCGCTAGAGGGGCTGTACTTCATTCGTCCTTTAGTCAAGTGGACCTTTTCTTTGTTTGTAGAACTAATTTATAGTCTTGTAAACTTTCCTGGCTGTTTTTGAATCTGAAAGCACATCACCTTTTGTTGATTGCCTAGTTGACTATATCATCTGAAAACACTAAACGTAATAAATTACTACTAAAATGAAAAGAAACCTCCCATGCATATAAACTTCAAATTATCATTCAGCAAAATCACATTTGCTAACAATAGTTTCTGAAAATACTACTCAATAAAGAGCTTGGACTACACTGCTTGCTTGGCCAGGCTCCAGACCCAGTGGGCTTATGCCGCCACACGCTCAGGCAAGACTCTTCACTTCATTAACCATTATACTAAGACCTTAACTGCAAACTAATATGGTTTCATGCTGGGAATGAGATGTGATACATTTGTTTTGAGTTCGGCACATTCTAATTGACATACCAACATTTATTTCACTTCTAAAGGCATCTTGTAGGCTCAACCAAACCAGAAGCTGATCCCCCCGCGTTAATGCATGATGCTTCAGCTGGTTGATCCTTGTATGTGAGGCTCACATCTTCCAGTCTTATCCCACTGCAGGGATACTTTTTACTGCAAGCCAAGTTTACAGCAATGGGTGTAGCAGATGTTCCATGAATATCTTGGTATGTCACATCACTAATCTTTACACCCGAAACCTATAAAAAAACGCAGGAATTAAGCACAAAAAGATGATAAGGCTTTCCAAATATCTACAAAAAGAGTTGTCTATATTTTCATTATCATAGCAATGAACACTTTGTACAAGTCTTACCTGATTGGGGCAATCGTTGTTATGGGGGCAATAATTTTGGTCGATTATAATTGGATTTTGGACATTGATCATAACTGCGTGCTGAAAAAGAACATCCCTTACAAATCCATTGCTAGACCTTGCCCATGTCTTTATTCTTACACCATTTTGGCTACCAGTAAATGTGCTGGATTTAACTGTTATATTCTGGACACCAGCTTCTTGCAGATCCCAACCAAGACTCCCAATGCTGCACCGAGGATAGAAATGCACATGTGATTAGTGTTTGTATTAGCCATAACCAATTACTCCAAAAAATATGAAGATAGGTAAGAGAGTGTGATTGTATGCAAGTTATATTTACTTTTGCATAAATTAGTTACCTTATGCCGTGACCAGGGCCGCAAGAGACGTTTTCAACCCACAAATTAGTGCTACCTGGGCCTATTGAGACACAATCATCACCAGTTGCAAAATGAGAATTTAGGATTGTGACACCGGATGATGATTGCACGTGAATGCCGTCTGTGTTTGGGCTATTGCCCGAGGCCGAGACACTCACTCCTTGCAACTTCACATTTTGGCATCCGACTATGCCAATGTGGATTATTTGGCTATTCAAAGAACTTAAGCCATTGATAATGATGTTGTTTGAATTGACAATTGCCAGAGTCTGTAGGAGAAATTATATAATTCAGTATCGACATAAGAATTATGAAAGAGTGAAAGCATAGAGACTTATTTAAACAACAAGAAACCTTTCGACTTCCAATATGAAAAAATTGAGTACCATTGAACTAATTGTTTGTACTTGGTCATTTGTTAATCCCTTGAAGGTAAAGAACAGTCAGTTAACTGACTTACCGTTGCTCCTGTGGGGCAGCTCCTGCCTGAGGCTTTGCAAGCCCAAAGACCAGTCCCTTGGCCATCTAGGGTTCCACCATAGATGGATAGCCCATTCACTCTCTTGAACTTAATCCAGTAACCAGCATTTCCATTAATGTTGTAGTCTGAGGGTGCCACGAGAGTGCCATCAATTCGTATTGTGATGGCACTGCTCTTGCACAACTGCCCATCAAAGAATGCACTGCGAAGCAAGTACCTTCCTCGTGGCACATAGATCATAGTCGGCTTTGCTGAGGCGCAAGCAGCAGTCCATGCATTCATGAAGGACTTGGTTGAGTCCGTCCTGCCATCGGGTCTGGCTCCCAAACTCTGCACATTATATGTCAGCGGCGCTGCTAGTGATGCAGAGAAGAACATAAAGAGAAATGGAAGAGCAAGAAGGTTCATGGTTCTTGATGATGCACAAATCGGTGCAAGATCAACAGTTAAGGAGGTGAATAGTATCGTGGTGATCAATTAATAATTAGTAGGCAAGTAATGGAATAATAACAAAGAAATAATTAACACAGGAGTTTATAGTGGTTCGGCATTTGCCTACATCCACTTTCAATGGCAACGGTGGCCGGTATTCTTTATTATAGAACAATGGTGCTCTCCTCCGATAGAGGTTTGCTCCGGGGAGCTACAGTGCCTTGGATCAGGGGGAGTGGGAGAGAGCTAGAGAGCAAAGTGTAGGAGATGAGTGTAGATTTTTTGGGAGGCGTGCCCTAGATGTGAGGAGGGCTTACTATTTATAGACTTAGGGTTTGGAGGTGAGGCGGTGGAGTAGGCAAGGGGTTTCCTATTTTGGTAATTTCCAAATATAGTAGGGTATCTCCGTGCTCATCTTCCAATTCCTTCGGAGGGGGGGTTTCCAGCTGGGCTTAGTAGGTTTTTGTAGGACCGGGCTCTTCAAATGAGGGTGGACCCCTTTTTCATAATTTGGACTATATGGGCTTGACCCATCAGTTCTCATCATCCTTGTTCTCTGGAGAGAGAGAGAGAGAGAGAGAGTGGGGGAGTTGGGATGTTGAGGAGTTGAAGCGGTTTGAGGGGCTACTTATAGGCTAACAGTGCTTGTAATGGTGAGCTACAGTTTCGTCAGTTTCTCACAGTTATAAGAAAGCAACAAAAACTATGGTCGTATTAAAAATGTCCGCGTCTTTTGGAAACCGTACTTACCGTTATTGAAGATTACAGGCGCAATGAATGCCGCCAACATAAAGAAGAAGATTTTTTATTGGAGCATTTTAAATAAGAGTAATGTTACACTGATTAAATTTTGAGATTAAATTTTAAGACTAAATTTTGAGCTCAAATTATATGACAGTTGAGTTGGGTTTCGTTATTTCGTGTCATGTCATTTGAGTTTCAATAAAAACTTCAAATAATATCCTACAATGTCATTTGAACTCTAAATTTTGTCACTGTAGTATTATTGTTTAAGTAATAGGAACTCATTCAAAATTTTCGGCAAATTACTGACCTTAATCTATGTGGGCATGTGGGAGATTAACATAAATACAGGTTTGTCACATGCATCATGTTAATCACCCTTTCATTGATGTACCTAACCAAACTAACTAAATAATTGTAGTTTTTTTTATAATTACCTAAGAATTAAGGATTAAATTTCATCGTTGTTAAAAGCCAAATGAACAGAAAATAAAATGGTGGCAATCCTATTTAAACCTAATTTGCTAACCTGTCATTCATAATCATTGGATTAACAATAGTCTTGTTATTTATTGAGACTCACAAGCAATCTAATAATTATGATGAATTAGGCACTGTAAGAAAAAAGACATTTACCGGCATTTATTAAACGTCGGTAAAATGTAAATAACACCGTAAAATATTATTATTGACGTTTGTTATTAACGTAGTCGAAACCTTCGTTGGAAAAATTATCGGCGTATAATTAAACGCCAAAAAAATTAAAGTGACATTTATTAAACGCTGAAGCGACTCTTATTTAATCGACGACTTCCTTGTAAAATTCTGATGACCAGAGCTATATTACGGCATTTATTTAAATATCAATAATTTTTATTTCTAAGTTATTGAGACACAATCATCACCAGTTGCAAAATGAGAATTTAGGATTTGTGACACCGGACGATGATTGCACATGAATGTCGTCTGTGTTTGGGCTTCTGCTTGAGGCCGAGACCTTCACTCCTTTCAATTTAACATTTTGGCATCCGACTATGCCGATGTGGATTATTTGGTTATATAAGTTGTTGGGATATAATTATAAAAATAAAAAATAAAAAATTAAGATCGACCTTAAAATACTAAGATCAATCCTAAAAAAATTAAAATTTGTTCCAATTACTTTGCAGATTATGGGGTTCAACTTATAACTTTTTGGGGACAAAGTTACAGTTTTTTTAAATATTTGGGATTGAGCCTAATAATTTTAAAGTCAATAATAAATGAAAGTATCGATCATATTTTTAGATATGTGACTAACGTTTCATTGGGGGAATAAGACTTATTCGGTAGTATAATTAGAATTTATTTACAAATAGAAGATTATTAATGTGGAGATGAAGTACATGTTTCTTAGATTCAATTCGTATACAAAATGAGCATAAAATTTGATGATGTACAAAATTGGACTCGTGCAAAATCAACAGTTGAGTGTGTAAAAAGGTGTAATTGATGAACAATAAATAAAACAATCACTGGCAAGACAATAAATATTGAGTCAACACACAGATTTATAGTAGTTCGGTCCGGATGACTTACTCTATTCTCAAAAATAACAATGGTGGGTGGTGGCTCTTTATTGATAAGTGGAGTAACAGGGAGAAAACTCATGAGAGATATATGTTCCAGCAGAGTACAACAGTCAGGAGAGGCCCATTTAATAGTAATGTTCATATATGGATATTATAATTACTAAATTAAGTAGGATTTAGTTGATTACGTATTAATTTGTTATTGGATGAGGTAATAATAATGAGGCTGTATATTCAATATTTTCTAGGTTGTGTGGAGTGTGCTGCATTTTGTGGGCGTGATAAGTGGAGTAGAAAATGGCGAAGGAAACGGCGTGAAATCCCTAAAATCATGCGGTCTAAATCCAGTTACATGTCTCGCCCTTTTTGGTGCACAAACATACGCCATTTTGGATGTTATGGTAATCTAGTCACAAATGGTTTTGGCCAGCTCGTTTTATACCTTTTCTCAATGACCTAATGAAAAGTGAAGTGCGCCGTGTTTTCATTTTGAAGGTACTACACATATACACAAACAATTTAGAAAAGAGAACAGAATCTGAAAAACTACTCTTCATCTTTTAAAAGTTTCATTTATTTAAGGGTAAATATCATAGTTGGTTCTTAAATTTTATTTTTAATTTTAATTTAGTCCCCACACTTTCAATTCTCTCAATTTAGTCATTCAAATATTAATTTTGTCTCAATTAAGTTCTTCCATTAATTTTCTTTGTTGGATCAAAATGAAAACATATGATTTAATTTTTAAATTGAATCAGACTGGACTAGTCTACAATTTATCTAACCGTGAAAATATATAAGACTTAATTGAGACAAAACTGTTAGTTGAAGGATTAAATTGAGACAATTAAAAGTTTAAAAACTAAATTAAAATCAAAGCCAATTATAATATTTCTCCCATATTTAATTAAAATATGAAATTTTATCAATCACATTACACCAATTCTCTCACATAACCACGCTTACTATAATTCTTGTCTAATATCCTATATGATGCAGCAAGACAATATGAAAAAAGTGTCATAAATTGCGTGCATCTCAAGTAGTGGTAAACGAGAGCCACAAATAGATCACCGTTCCTATGTACAAAAAACGCACTCTCTAAATATACATAGAAAATAAAAAATTATCAAATAGATATTGTGTAATTGATTAATTAAAACTCGTAGTACACAATAAAATTTATAGGAATCCCCAAACCCTTGACCCCGTTTGATGGTGGTAATTGTGGTTCGTAATGGTAATCTCATTCATAAATCTATGGATTACTAAGTTTGGGAGGTTAATGGATCAGTAATTTCCCTATTGGAATCAAATTACAAATAATGATGGAAATCTTAAACCAACCATTAATGGTGATAATCTCGTACCCAACTTAATTGGGCATAACAAATAAAAAAAAATCAAATTTAAATTCTTTCCCAAAATTTAGTTCATTCCTAAATTCAAACTATCCTCCTAAAATTATGTTCCTTCATAACATAAAATTCATTACTAAAAATAATAATTTAGATATTCATTATCAATCTAGTTATTGAAGGTACCAAATAATAAATAATAAATTACTACCATATTTAAAACTCGAATATCTCTTTTATAAAAATGAGATAGTCATTTCCATAGATCATTATTGCTCTCCTAGTCTATCCATAAGCTTGTCTTCTGTAACATTACTTGTTTTTCATCAATGTCACCAATCCTTTTTACATCAAGTTCAACTATGATGATTTCAATTGTAGGATCATGAATTATGACACGGTCATTATTGTTGTCTTTACCATTTTTCTGAATATTCAATTCATAATAAGCTTTAAGAGGCTCAATCACATCATCATAAATTTATTTGGTATCATCAGCGTCTTTAATTTTTTAATTTGTACTTACATGATTTTTAAAGAGGAGAGTTCTTGAATCTTTTCTTTTCACTTTATCTTTCAAAGTAACGGGGGCTTCGATATAAGGCTTGAGTCATGTAAAAATCATTATAAAGTGAAAACGATTGAAACTCAATATTATATTGAGTTGATTGCTATAATCCCAACCCTCTTTGTTGGCTCACAGGTTGATATGCATCATACGTGTACCTTTCATGTTCATAAGCATTGTAATATGAACGCGAAAATACCCCTTTTAATAATTATTTCTTTTTTTTCCAAGAATGAATTTTCATATTTATTTTTTTTGGTTTGCACGTGATATATATACATGTTCCCACCAATCAATAGCTCAACCCTTCAATTTATATGCTACTAGCCCCACTTTCCTCTCCTCATAAATTTCAAGATAAGCAAAGAATTGTTCAATTTTGGTCAGCTAATCTAAATAATCCCCCTTACGAAGAGAACCACAAAAAAATGGGTAGGTTAACTTTCACCAAAAAAAAATTTCTTGGACTCATTACTTCTAGTACAATCATAGTCGTTGAACATACATGACACTACTTTTCATCATCATCACCAACATAAGAATTTATATCATAAATATGTTGTTGTATGATGGGGACATGATTAAGATTGAGAACATGAGTCATATCATTGTTTCGAACCCTATTCAAGCTTGGATCAGCTGAGAAGTGATATTAATCAAAATATTTAACAGTGATAATTGAAAAACATATAAAGGTATAATTAATAAATTATTCGAATAAATCTAAGTATCTAATTGCAAGGTACAAGTATTCACTGTGCTCCAAGTCTACGATTAATCGAGTTTTTCAGCAAATAAATCCTATTTTTATCACAAGTATGAAATCAAATATTTTATGAAAATCCTAATCAATTAATTCAAACATACAAAATTAGTTATTGTATGATTATCAATTAGCGCACTTGGTTATTTCACATCACACACAAGTTTTCGGAGGAAATCCAAGTAGATAAAATCAAAATTGAATTGATTTCCAATTTGCGTACCGCAAGACTCTTAAGGATGTTAGATCTTTTATAGGTCACGTTGATTTTTATAGGAAGTTCATAAAATATTTTAGTTCAATATCTAAACCACTTTGTCACCTCCTAAGGAAAGACACCACTTTTGAGTGGAATGAGCAATGCCAAGAAGATGTTGATCAACTAAAGGGTATGCTTACCACTGCTCCTATTATACAACCCCTAGATTGGAGTCTTTCCTTTGAAATCATGTGTGAAACCAACGACTATGTAATTAGGGTTGTTTTAGGGAAACGTAAGGATAAGAAGCTACACGTCATATACTTTGCTAGTAGACTTTAAATAATGCACATATGAACTACTCTGCTACATAGAAGGAATTCGTAGCAATAGTGTTTGCATTAAAAAATTTTAGTTCATATCTTGTGGGACCACCTATTATCATCTTCACAGATCATTCAGCTCTTAAATACCTCTCAACAAAGAAAGATGCGAAACCTAGGTTGCTTAAGCGGATCCTTTTACTCCAAGAATTTGACATCACAGTTAGAGATAAGAAATGAGCTGAGAATGCAGTTGATGACCACTTGTCTAGGCTAGTAAGTGATATGACCATGGAGACAATGTTGATAAATGACACATCCCTGATGAGCAGTTGTTATCTATATTTGCATTACTTAGGTTTGCTGACATTGTAAATTTTTTTATTATAGGTGAGATGCCTACATAGTGAAGTGCACAAGACAAGAATAAATTTTTGGTTGAGGCGAAGAGCTTTTTTTGGGATGATCCATATCTATTCAAGTACTGTACTGACCAAATCATTATACAGTGTGTACCAGATGATGATGTACAAATCATACTCTCTTTTTGTCATTCTGAGACTTTTATTGGCCATTTTTCAAAAAGGAAAACTGCTATAAAAATGTTGCAGTATGAATTTTACTGGCCAACACTTTTTAAAGATGTACATAATTTTTGTAAAGCGTGCAAGCAATGTCAGAAGTTAGGAGGTATAACTCATAGGAATATGATGTCCCTCAACACTATTTGATTATTGAATTTTTTGAATGTTGGGGTATTGATTTTATGTGACCATTCCCTCAATCTTTTGGATATTTATTGATATTAATGGCCTTTGATTATGTCTCTAAATTGGTCGAGGCTATACCATGTAAAAACAATGATCACAAAACTCTTTTAAAATTTTTGAAGGAAAATGTTTTGCCATGATTTGGTTTACCTCGTGTCATTATTAGTAATCGGGAATTGCACTTTTGTACATCATTAATGAAGAAATATGGTGTTACACACAAAATAGTAACTCCCTATCACCCACAAGCACAATTAAAAGGTTAAACACATCTTAGGAAAAATAGTTAACCCTGATCGTAAGGATTGGTAATTAAGGTTTACTGATGCATTATGGGTATACCACATTGTTTTCAAAACCCTGATTGGCATGTCTCCGTATAGACTAATTTATGAAAAAACTTGTCACTTACATGTGGAACTACATCATAAAAGCTTATTGGGCCATTACAATATTTAATTTTAACTTAGACAAAACTAGTTCTCTATGAAAATTACAATTGAATGAGCTTGAGGAGATTTGAAATGAAGCTTATGAGAACTCCAAAATTTGCAAAGGACGGATGAAGGTATTTCCTGATAAAAACATTTTAAGAAAATATTTTAAACCTTCTTTTGTATGATGCTAAATTGCATTTGTTTTCTGGGAAGTTCAAATCTAGATGGACAGGGACCTTTAGTGTTAAACAAGTTTTTCCTTATAGGGCAATAGAGATTGAAAATCGCAAGAATGGAAATGTATTCAAAGTGAATGGACAAAAATTCAAATTGTTCTTGGAAGGGGGAGTAATGGAAGTGGAATCCATTGGGATGGTAGATCCACAATATGAATAATCAATGCTAAATCAACTCAATTGTTGTACATTATTTTTTTAAACCACTTTGGTTGTTTCTGTTAAGCTTTATTTTTTAAGTTGATAGCATCGTAGCTTGAGGTATATTTCATCCTCTACCTTACGTGTGTTGTATGCATCAAGTTTATATTTTATATTTAGGATGTAGTAGTAATTTTTTTTGTTTTTGTGGCAGACATGTTTTATGTGCCATAGCGAAATTTTCTAAGTCTAGGACATCAAGTTTTCAAGTTTTGGTACTTAGAAAAAAAAATTTGGTTTAAAAACAAGCCAATATGACACTGTTCAACGTGTCTGGATAGCTCTAACCACGTGTCCCTACACAATGTCCAGTAACTTAGAGTCTTTTTCAAAATTTGGTGCCTCCGAACAATCATGCACATGCGTTTGAACGAAAACCAACAGAGTAAAGTTATTTTGAATCCATCTGAATGTCTAAAAAAGCGCATTTGGGCATGCCATCCATTAATGCCCATTTGTCTCTACCATCTGAGCCGCTCTAAATGCGCATCTGGATGCGACTTTCAGAACTTCAAAACTTTAGCCTTCAAATAGAAATTTCATAATTTCCTTCCTTCCAAAGCTTAAACTCAAAAAGCTCTTCTACCCACCTCTAATAAACATCAAATTTCACCCATATTCCACCTTAAGTAATCTTGTGTTTAGATATTCTTAGAGTTTGTAGAGCTTTCCACCGATCTTTTTGTGGAATTTCTTACCCAAGAACCCCAAATGGCTCCACCCAAAAGATCTATTTCAAAGAGGCCTAGGACATCCCAATCTCTACCATCTACATAGGGAGAACAACAGGAGGAGGAATAGGAGCATTTTTTACAAACTGATTTTAGACTATTGAGGTCAGTGACAGGTACTCTAAGTCTTTTAAGAGTAAGCCTACTACATGTGACAGAAAAATTGACTTGGGGAGTTTTGCACAGTTGAAGTGAGTGCAATTATCAGTTCTAGGAGGTGGAAGAAATTTATGGGGCAAACATGGTTGGAGTAAAAATTCTTGTGAGGGAGTTCTATTGTAATGCTACAAATGACGGGACAAAGAGATTTAGCACATTTATGAATGGAAATTCAATTCAGATTGATCCCACTATGATTGCTCGGGCAAGGAAGTTGACCCACAATCGGGTAAATGGCCCTAAGTGCCTGAATACCATGGATATGAAATTGGTGGCTAAGGAGTTGACAAATGACCCAGATTTTGATTGGGCCAGGGATGATAGATATTTACTTCAGGGGCAATTAACTAACAAGTGTAAGATACTAAATTCGATTTTAGTATTCAATATGATGCCCCTAACGAGAAACAATCATGTGTACCCTGGTCGGGCTAGATTGGCATATGCTATTGGCACCAAGCTATTCATCGGCATCTCTACCTTGATTTTTGAAGAGATAATAAAGGGGGTAGAGGATGAGAATAAGAGCTCCCTATCTTTTGCTGGATTGGCTATTGCCATTTATTTGGAGACTAGGGTGGCAACGGAGCCTAATATAAAGAAAACGGCCAAGGTGATTGTTTCGAATTCTAGCTCACTGTTGAAGAGTCATAGTGTGACTCGAGAGGCAAGAGCGGCAAGCAGCCAACCGCCTGCATATCAGATGCCAATTGAGGATCAGGTAGATTAGTACCTAAATTTGGATGAAGATTATGATGATTCTATTGATACCCGAACCAACAAAGAGTTGCTATTTGCATAGCTGAGGGGCAGAGCGAGGCAAAGATGGAGAGAATGTTGATTAGGGCTTAACTGAGCTAGCATAGAGCTTTACTTAGGGGCATAGGTCACTATTCTCAAGACCATCCTGGTCCTTCTTCCTAGATCCCTTAAGATTGGCTTTGATGTTTCTTCGTTGGTCCTAGTTTATATACTTTCCTTTTAGGCCACAGTGTCTACTAATCAAAGCCTACCATAGTTTGTTGAGTCAAGGCTTGATCAAATCACATTTGAGTCAACATTTAGTTTTAATTTTTAGTTTAATGAATAATTATCTTTTTAAGTGTTTTGTGCATTTTTTTTCTTTATGTTGGTTATTAAATATCTAAATTACATTTTGATGCATAAATTGACACCACAATATGGGAATAATTAGCTTAGCTAAAATTTGCAAATGTTTAAGCATTGTATAGAACTTCACTCTATATTTGTGTATTTTATATCACGGTCTTATAAAAACTCACAATGTGTACACTTTAGACTTTATCAAGTTTGGAGTTTGTTAGGTAATTTTTACCTTCAGAACTTGAAATAATGTGAGACAGTTGCTCTTGAATGGTATTATATTCATTGACCACGTAAAGTCAAAGGTTAATATCGCGGATTTGCTTACAAAAGGTTTGACTAGAGAGCAAGTAGAAATTTCATTAAGGGAAATGAGCTTAAATACTATTACTTAATCAAGAGTCACCATAACACCAATCCAACTTAACCAACTGGAGATCCCAAGATCTAAGTTCAAAGGTAAATTAAGAAACGCACTGAGAAGACGTATAATGTAACTCAAAGATGCACTGAGGAGGTTTTCAAATCCTACCCATTCCTATGATGTGACAGTAAATATCTGCCGCCAGAACTAGGGCAAGTTACGCTTTTAATGATTTCTTTGACTTGAAAAAGTCCTAGTAGGTTATAGCAAAATACCCTCAACTAGAAATCACCTATGCGAGTAAGAAAGAGTCCCTTTTTTGAGAATCATAGGATGATTACTCTAAATTACTCATGAACTTTAAATTACTCATGAAATCAAGTGGAGTTCAAAGCCAAAAAAAACACAAACGTGAGAACCAACTGTGTCTGATGGAAAACAATGTGAATTTTATTGTCATGGTTTTTATAAACAGTTGGCAGTTCAAAGACATCAAGTCCACTGATGAGCCAAGTAAATCTGATAGTCTTTTACTACGGAAAGTTCAAGGTCATTAGGCAACTTATCCCGATGCAATAACCTTGCATCTATACTTGAATTGGTGTCTGCATTTTCATACATTGAATTTTTATTCATGTGAGGGATTATTGGAAATAATAGTTTTTTAACAAGTATTTTTTTATCAACATTGGGCTTAAATAAAAGTGGGACTAATACCTCAAAATTGGTGGGACCAAGTTTAAATTTGTTCTCCTCAACGAGGAGATTGACATGGTATATTTATTGGTTTAAAACTATTAAGTATTGAATGAAAAATTATGTCTCAAAGTGACCCGCTTGAATGGTTGGAAGACTCAAGTTTAATGAAGTGCAGTGTAAAAGGTTGGTCCCACGTTGGAAGAAAACCAAAAACTTGGTGAGTTAATATACTCTTAGTTTGATTCATGGGTTGGTCTCTAAGGGATTCAACACTTTTGTAAACAAAGTAAGCACCTACACAACCTTTGATTATCATAAACATGTGCATTGCTCGCCTGCCACGACCAACCCGGCCGGGGCTTTGGCCTTGGCTCAAAAAGATATTATCTTTTTGCTAAAAGTGTATTTGGTGCGGTATGGGTTGTGGGTTAAAGCAAACGGATCCGAACGCGGCACAAACTTATTCTTCAAGCTGAGATTTAAAATTTATGTTCATTATTTTTTAATTTGGCGCCAAAATTAATTATGATCGTTCACACTCTAGATGTGCCTTTCTTTCCCTTTCACTACTGTTCAAATTAAAAGAGTGTGTTTCTTCAATCCGAATAGGCACAACAAATAGAGGCATCTCGTGTCTCTTCAGGAAATCCGAACAGACACAAGAGGATCTATAAATAAACTGTCTTCAAGACATTTCAACATATGAAATAATATAGACAAAAGTTCTTATACACTGATACATTTATTCTCTCTCTTTCTGCATTACATTTTCTATTCAGTTCAAGTACAAAACACAAGTTGTCATTGTTGGTCTTTCAGGATTAAAGTTCTACTTCTTCAGAGACAAAATTTGTTCTATCTTGGGAGACAATAACTTATTAACTTTGAATACCAAGGGAGAGAAAATTTGTCTTAAGGAAACTGTGAGTACATAGGGCTCCGATTCTCATTTGTACTATTATCTTTCTTATTCATTGTTTTCTTCAATCAAGTAAGTGTGTCATTTTAGTTTAGATTATACATTCTTTTTTATTTAATAGTTTACAAATAACAATATACTTAGTGATTTTAGATTTGCTACAACAATTAGTTTTATTATTTAATTATGATTATATATTTTGGATGACATATTTTAGGACATTTTTTATATAAAATTTGAGTCCTAGCCTTATTCGTTGTGTTAATATTATCTCTAGAAGATGTGATTGAGTCTTTATTGGAGTTTCTGTTTCTCAAGCCGCATAATATAACTCAACCAATAATATGATAAAATATCATTATCCTTGGTTATTTTGAGATTAAAATTTTATTATTTATATAATTGGGAATGATTTGGGTGAGAAATATCATAAGAAAGTTGAAATCTCTGTTTACTCATGAATATCTACAATTGATGACTTTAAAAAATGTTAGATCACATGAAATTGAAAATTTTATTCACCCTCTCTAGGTAAATTGTCTATACTTGTGTAATCATGAGGGAATATCCACATCAGGTTCTCCCTCTTGAAACAATAAAAAAAAGAAAAAATCACGCTAAAAAGAAAGGAAGAAAATATGTCTTGCATTGGAAAAAATCAGATTGAAAAAAAAGAAGATAAAATTAGCAAACATGTGTTTGAAAAGAAAAAGAAAAACATGAGCAAGTGTGGTGAATTGAGCTTCTAGAGAATAATGCGTGAAAGGTTAAGAAAAGAAAATAATGTTCTCTCGGAAAAATGTTTTGAACTTCTAAGTACCCTTCATTTCAAAACCCTAATCCCAAGGCCCCATTACAATCTTAGATAAAGACCTATGTTATCTCAAGAATGTTCTCTCAGGATAATGCATGACTTGTGTGAATAGGAAGAGAAATGGTAATTGTTTGATTATTTTGTGTTGATTTCCTTTCATGAGACTATGTCAAATCCTTTTCTTTTAGATGACGGTTATTTCAATAGAGCATGAGAGCATTATTTTATTTTGATTTTTTTTTATATATATATATATATATATATATATATA
>CM042184.1:17533472-17547441 GCA_023539305.1 Ilex asprella
ATATATGTTATTCTCACATGTGTAAGTTTGAGGGAATTGTTAATAAAATCTGAGAGAGTTCTTAATGAGAGTATTATCAGGTGAAATTTGGCATTTAGCTGAATAGTTTTTGTGAGATCCTGGTATCCCACATCGGTTAGGGGGAGGAAAGTTGCTGGGTTTATAAGTAAGCCTCTTACCTTACATGATATAAGGCCTTTTCCCAGGGGTATTAGGAGAAACAAAACCGTGAGGGCCAGTGGGCCCAAAGTGGACAATATTATGTCATGTGAATGGTGGAGTGTTACAAATTAGTATCAGAGTCGACTCTCGCCTGAACCGAGTGTGGGGCCCTACCGTGCTCGCTTGTAATGGGCGGGTAGATAGCTGGCAGGCTACTGCACGGGGACGTGTAGCCCTAAGGGGGTATATTGTGAGATCCTGGTATCCCACATCGGTTAGGGAGAGGAAAGTTGCTAGATTTATAAGTAAGCCTCTTACCTTACATGACATAAGGCCTTTTCCCAGGGGTATTGGGAGAAAAAAAATCGTGAGGACCAGTGGGCCCAAAGCGGACAATATTATGTCATGTGAAGGGTGGGGCGTTGTAGTTTTAGGGGTGATTACCCGATGAATTGCTGACGTGGTATAGTTAATTCATACTACACACGAGTTTATAAAAATATGATGAGTGTATAGATTTATGTAGTGATTAGTTCTATGTTTTGCTTTGTATATGCTTATAAAAAACTTGGAACTTATAGTTCTTATATTGTGATGACAATTTATTATTCAAATATTTGATGAAAAGTTAATGTTTTTGGGTAATATATCTGAAAACTCTCACAAGACTACACTAGTCCACTAGAGTTTTAAAGACTTGTTATGTAAGCTAAATGCAATCGTGAGTCCTATGAAAGGATATATATAATTTATTTTATTTTATTTTATCTTACTAGGGACTAGCAAGAGCTAGGTTGAGGGGTGTGATTAGCTATGAATATCGCATAATTACTATTATAATAGTCGACTATTTACTTTGGGTAAAGAGCTATTTGAGTTTAATTAATGTATTTTTGGATTTTATTATCTTTTTGTAGTGTTTCTTATTTTTGCCAATAAATTGGTTTGAGTTAAAGACTTGAGGAGACAAATGCACAAAGAGGTGAAGTTCCTAAGTATTCAAGAATTAAAATAATGAAGACTGCTTCATGCATCTGGACAGTAGGAAAAGAGCGTCTAGACGGGATATCCAATAGCAACAAAGAGAGGTTGAAGACACGCGTATAGACAGACCAGAATGAGTGTTCAGACACCATCTCCAAAAGCTGCAAGGGAAAATCAAAGAAGCAGTGCATCCAGAGGATTAGAAACAAGTGTCCGAACGCATTCAACAAAAAGTCCAAGAAAACAAGGTGTGTTTGGATGCGATGACGAAAGTTGGCCAATTGCTTTTGTCTTTGAGCTTAATTAGGTTTTTGATTCCCTAATGCCTATAAAAACTCTGGTAAACACTAATTTGGGGTATTCTCATTTGAACCCCTTTTCCTTAGTTTTTTGTTTTATTTTTCTTATGGATTGCTAAAGTGCCTAACTAAACTTAGGGGAGAAGTTTTCAATAAAGCTCGATATTTATTTTTGATCCAATGTTTTAATGTATAATTTTTCCTTTGAATTTAATTCATGTCTATGAGTAAAAAAAATTCCCTTTAAAATTGATTGATGTGTTGTTTCATGCACATCAAATGTTTGATATTTCCCGTAATTCAAATAACTTGTTTTTTTATGTTCGAATCAATTGATTAGGATTTTCATAAAATAATTGATTTCTTACTTGTGATAAAATATGATTTATTTGTAAAAAAAACTTGTTTCATCGTAAACTTCGGCATGGTGAATGTTTGTGCTTTGCAATTAGATACTTAGATCTATCCGAATAATTTATCAATTATATCTTTAGATGTTTTCAATATTATCATTGTTAAATATTTTGAATACTCATCTACTAACCCTCCGCCTCGGTCTCTGAGGCTACTAAGAGAACGTTTTGGAGGAGGACCATCCACTTCCTAAAGACTAGAGATTCTACAGAAAAACTTTGCTATCTTTTACTTAGCTTTTACATTATGCACTTTTATTTTATGCATTTAAACTTTAATTTATGTTTTGCATGTGTTCGTTTTAGACTTGTTTGTTTTGAACTTTTGTATATGCTGATCTTATTTGTTTGAACTAATGTGTGTTTTAAGTTTGTTTTTGTTACATATGAAACTGATATTTTTAAGTTAGGAAGACTATTTCATATAATTCACGGTTAAATTAAGTTAATATTTTAATGACTTGCAAGAATAATCTTAATCTGATCACGTGAGATTTTCATATTATAGTTGTGTATTATATTAATATTTTAATTTTAAACTTATTTTGATGAGCACAACATAGAATTCTTTATTTTAGAAAGCTTGTGAAATATTACACTCTTTGCATATGTAGTGGAGATGTAATACCTAGTGCAGATTTTGAACCAATCTTTCTCGGAGAGAGATTCTACATCTACTCAAATAAGAATCTTTGATTCATCAGTAAATGTTCCTTGAATAATCTCATTAGTTTTGTTTTGATTAAATACATATTAAATTATATTGTTAGCATTATCCTTGAATTTTTATTTAGGAGAAATACAAATATATGATTTTTGGAAAATAATCTTAGGCCATGTTTGATTAATCTTGAGCCTTAACCATTTTTTTATTAAATTATATCCTTAGTTAGTCGTGATTGAACCTGAAAAAAATATGAATTATATCCTAAATGCACTTGTGAAAAAATCTATGAAAATGATTTAACCTCTGTTTGTATTATCTTTGCTAGGGACTAGCAAAGTTTAAGTTGGGGAGTGTGATTAACCCTAATTAGTATGTAAATTAGAATAGTTAAATAATTCAAATTGGTATGATAAAATAACTAAAAACTATCAATCAAAGTCAATCAGCGTTTTGTGTGTAAATTAGGGTTTTAGTTGTGTTATGTTTAAAATTTCAGGGATCAATGCTTAATCGCTGAAAAATAAGAAGAACAATGCGTCAAAACTTGAAAGAACAAAGAAGCAAAGCGTAATATACATAAAAGAAGAGTCAACACGCCAAAAAGATAATGATCTAGCAAGGCTCCACCGTCTGGATGGCGGAGGGGTGTCCGGACAGTGGCCCTTGGCGGTTCATCATCATCCCCCCACCTCCTACTTTCCTTTGCTTATAAATATTGCATGTCTTTTTCTTCTTCACACGGCTGGGCTTAGAGAGTTCCAGGGAGAAGTTCCAAATAGAAAAGGAGAAAAACAAAAAGAAAAAACCAAAAGAAAAAACGAAAGAAAGAAGAAGTCAGATACAAATTTGGTCCGTCAGATACTCCCGGTGAAACTCTGTATTTCTACATTTCTGTTATATGTTTCTATTCGGATAGTTGAACTATAGCCACTTTTTTGTCTTGACTGATAATAAAAATGGTTGTGTTTCAGTTGTTCCTTGTGAAAGAAGTGTCCAAGTCTGTATTTCAATTATAGTTGTAATGAAAACTACCCGCACTCCTTGCTTGTCTATAGTAATGGGGTGTGAGTAGTCACTTCTATCCTCTAGTGAGAGATAAACATATGTATAATATTGGTTAACTTCTAAAATTGTTGATGTTTTATTCATAAATATATATATATATATATTATACACTTCATGCATGATACATCGATATACGTAATTTCAGTGCTGTGCCTAGAATTATATCATTGGTGCATCATTTACCTTTCGGTTATATATTATGGTGTTCCTATCGGTATGACTTGACCTCCACCGGAGCACTGAGGATGTTCTACTCATGCATGGTACAAAATCTAAATGATCCTCATGAATGACTTGTCCTTATGAGTTATTACGGTTGTTTAACTTATATACATAATAATATTGCCAGTTGAATATCTACGATTCCATCGGTATGGCTTGACCTCCAAAGACATTGAGAATGTTTAACTGGTATATATATTACAGGTGACCTATTGAGTAATTCAAGTATTTCTCATGAATGACTTGTCCTTCTGGTTTACTCAAATTAGTCAATTAACACATCTATAACTAGCTAACCTAAGAATTTGTTATGTTATCGTTTATTATGTACGCACTTACTATCACAAAGTCAATTGAATAATTCAAGTGATTCTTCATGAATGACTTGTCCTTCTGGTTCACTTGGATTGATCAATTGTCATGGATACCACCAACTAACCTAAGAAGTTATGGTGTGATGGTTTATATACATCAAACCTACCCGCTGACTTGCCACTAGCATGGAAATTAATTGTTATAAGGTAGCATTTCCAGTACTTGACCAATATAACGCATATGGGATCCTTAAACTGAAGGGTACTTTTTATATTACTGTCTTTAAACAGTCTATGTGCAAATATACGTTTAATTAAACTAGTTATCAATCTAAGCTCACATCACAAGATATCTCATTCTATCTTAGTTTAAATAACAACTTAACTATTTTTATTTTATTTCCTAATTATTCAAACTCTTCGTGGAATCGATACTTAGACTTAAAGCCAAGAAAACTATAATTTGACCACTTATACTTAGGTGTATAATATTAATCAAATAACAAAAAAGAAAAAAGTGAGAATCACTTCCTCAAATTTCTCATCCCATTGGAAAAAGGCCTTCAGTGCCTTGAAGAATGGCTGACATTTGTCACTGAAGCGTGAAACAAACCGATTGAATGTCGTTATTCTCCTGGTGAGGCGTTGTACTTCCCTTGTATTAGTTGGTGACTTCATTTCTAGGACAACCTTTACCTTCTCAAGGTTTGCTTCAATGTCTCGGCTGTTGATTATGAATCCTAGAAACTTTCCTGTAGACACTCTCACAGCACATTTGGCTGGGTTCAACTTCATCTTGTATTGGCGCATGATCTCATACAATTCCCGGAGATGCTGGATATGGAGCTCAAACTTGAGAGATTTGACTAGAATATCATCGATACACACTTCCATTGTTGAATCGAGCTTTTTCAGGAACATTCGATTGACCAGCCTTTGGTGAGTGGCTCTAGCACTCTTTAGCTCAAAAGGCATGACATGGTAACAAAACATTCCCTACTCTATAACGAAAGAAGTTTTTTCTTGGTTTTTGGGATTCATCTTGATCTAGTTGTACCCCGTGAAGGCATCCCCAAAACTAAGGAGCTTATGCCCTGCTATGGCATTAACTATGATGTCAATCCTAGGCAAAGGGAAACTATCTTTGAGGCATGCGTGGTCAGGTTTGTGAAGTCGATGCATAGGTTCCATTTTCCATTGACCTTTTTAACCAACAACACGTTGTCTAGCTAGGTCGGATAATGGACGTCCCTAATGGCCTTTACTTGCAACAGTTTGGTCACTTCTTTGTTGTTGAATTTCTGTCACTTTGGGGAGAAGCTCTTTCTTTTCTGCCTAACGAGCTTGAAGTTGGGATCTACGATAAGCCAAGCACTATTACCCTGGATCATTTCCTTCCATGTCCTCTTCTTCCATGCAAAAACGTTAACGTTTTCTTTCAATAAGAGAATAAGTCTTTGTCCAAGGTCATCATTGACCTGCATTGGCTCTAACTGCTCCGATGGTGTAGGTCGAGTTTCAAGCTCATCTCTCACATCTAGATCTTCCAATTGAACATATTCGACCTCTTTCTGACTCATGGATGTCATATAACATTCTCTGGCGAGGCGATAATCTCCTCTTACCACCCGACTTAGTTTTTTGTTGAAAACTTCATGACCAGGTGATATGCTGATGGAACAGCTCAAATGGAGTTGAGGGAGGGCCTCCCGAGTAGGACATTGTAGGCAGAGGGTGTGTCTACCACCAGGAAATGGACTTTGGTGGCAATTTGGCAAAGGTGGTCTCCTAATGTGAGGACGAGCTAAATGGACCCTACAGACAGGACTCCCTACCCTTAGAAATCCATCAGATGGGTTCTCACAGGTTCGAGCTTCTACTTGTCTATACCGAGCTGATCAAAAGAAGAGAGAAATTATATCAGCTGAATTGCCATTGTCGGCGAGAACATGGTGTACAATTTTGTTTGCAATGATGGCGTTAACAACCAAAGGGTCATCATAGGGGAGCTAACATCCTTCCAAGTCGGCATCTGAAAAGGTTATTTCCATGTCTCTGTGCGGGATTTTTTGAATTGCCTGAACATCAAGAAAATCATCAGATTTAGCCCTACTAGTGTAGGCTCGCTTTGCCGAGCTGGATTTGCCTTCTCCCGTAAAGCTGCCCAAGATGACCCTTATCTCCACTAGGCCCTACTGGTGCTATTGTGGGAGTGGCCCGACAACTCAGTTATCTACATCTCAATCATTCCGATCTCTTCCCTCCCCTGCCATATAATGCTGCAAATGGCCCCATTGAATCAAATATTCTATCTCCTTTTTTAACTAGATACAATCATCGATATTATGGCCAGTGTCTTTGTGAAAGTTTCAATACTTGGTGGGATCATGCTTTCGGGGGTCTGACTTCATCCTTGGCGGCCATCTGACAAATCCCTCGTCCTGTACCTTAAGGAGGACCTGAGAAATGGTGACGTTTAGGGGGTAAGTCGGGTTGGTACATATCTTAGTTGAAGCTCCTGGGGTTGGGGACCAATACGATCTTTGACGTTTCTTCTTCTCTTTGGGGAGGGCTCATTTTCTCTTCTAGGGGACCGGTCTCTCCTTGGAGACCGATCTCATCTTTTCTCTTTCCTTGGGTTACACTCTTTTTTTTTCTTCTCTCCCTCATTTTCTGTTGCTGATCCTTCCTTCATGTAGAGGGCCTACTCCCCATTTATATGCTTCTTAGCTTTAGCAAGCACCTAGGCCATCGTTACTTGGGCGGTCTTGGCAATTGAAAATAGAAGGCCTTTGGATTGGAGGCCAAGCCCTGACATGAAGGTTGTTAAAGCAAACTTGCATCTACACTCTCTAATTTCAAAGACTCTTGGTTAAATTGATGCACGTAGCTCTGGAGAGACTTGTTGGGTCCCTGTATAATGCTTAACAAATGGTAGGACAACTTTCTATAAGTTCATGCCCTGATGAAATGAGACACAAGCTGTATGGACAGTCTCTTAAACTAGGCTATCGCCGACCCCCTTGAGGGTTATGGCGAAAGCTCAGCATCGGATGGGGTCAGGGTACCCATGAGGCTCTATTTGATTTTTATACGAATTAAGGTGATCCACTGGATCCTTGGTTCCGTTGAACATCTCTATCTGCGGCATCCAAAACTTCTAGGGCAGAGGAAAATGAAGTATTTTTATGGTGAAGGGTGACTTAGTCTGCTGAGCTAGGGCATCCATAGTGATAGGCATTTTCCCCTTTACCACCTCCTTTATGTTTCCTAGCTCTTGCTAGATTTCTCAAAATAATGTTCCTCATCATCTGTTTGCTCTTCTGGTTGTCTCCGTCGGTTGTTTTCTCAAAAATGGTTGTGTTCATGGGGATCTGTGACTCCATTCAGTGGCATCTGGCGGTCCTGATGAGGAACATCATTTTGAGTTAGTGGAGGAGGTGGTACAGGCGGTGCAGGCAGGCCTTATAGGAGGTGATGCACATGTATCCATGTCATCAGGTCTTGGTTTTGCATCATTAGCTGCATTGTGGTGCGGTAGTACATCTCTAGCTCGTTGAGGGGAGGAGGGTCCACCACCGGGGGATTATTTTCGATGTTTGCCATTGGAGCTGGAGGATTTTGCAGCTGGTTCTGTAGAACTTAGGGATTTGTGTGAGACTTGCTCATGTTTTTAGTGGAAACCATCAAACCAAAGGATGTACAAAGAAGACTCAAAGGAAACGATGAAACCGTTCCTATAGACAACGCCAAGTTGATGGTGCTCGAAATCTCTCTACCCAATTATAGAACAACTATGGGGTGAAGTCTAGTGAGGACTTAATGAATACTTAAAACAGTGGAAAAGTAGGAGTTAATGTTAGACCAAAGAACAAAATATAAGTGGTTCACCCCAGCTGAATTACTAAGACTACATCCACCGTAATTGAGACTGTTACTCCTTGGGGATTGTATAATTGTATTACTTGAAGAAGAAGATAGCGGCTACAATGAGTTTTTTGGCTAGGAGCCTTTTTACAAAGTATTCCTTAGGTAAGCTATGAAACTCTCTCTCTCTTTATAGTTGTTTCGTCTTCTATTTATATATCTGGTTATCTAGGGTTTCTACAACTCTTTCTTTTCTGGTTGATTCTGTGGTCCCTTCCTCCTTTGTCCTATAGTGAGGTTTGTCAACTTGACACCTTTTTGCACCAACAATCTTTGAATCGGAATTTATACAAATATTCTCTTTATCAGGGAATATTTGTTTGTTGGATTCTTTAGACATTTTTCCCTTGTCCCCTGGCCACGTGGCATGACGGGGGTTACTTTAAGGCCCGTCTTGTGCCGAACTCCTTATTCTCGGGCAGGTACTTGTTGCTGAGCTTGCTATGAATGAATTGGTGCATATTCCAAACTGGACAATCCCGGGCTTCCACAGCCCTGGGCTGGGACCCAGTCACATGATAAGGCAGGCGTTGTGCAAATAGGCCATTGGGGTAGTTCTTTAACGGGCCCATTGGGTGCTTTAGACTCTGAATGAACGGTCCAAACTTAAAATCCATCATTATCAAAATCTATTTTTTAAAGGGTTAATTATGAATTCTATCTCGAAAGATATTTTGAATCTCAATTTGCATCCTCAAAGATAAAAAAAAATTAATTTGTGCCCTAAAAGATATAAATATGTATCAATGTGCACCTTAAGCTTACAACCATTCAGTTTGTCGTCTAAAATTAAATAGATAAATTACACTCTCATGTTTCTCATTTAATCACCTAGATCTCCTCACATTTGAAATATTACAACTACACCTCATAAGAATCCAAATATGACTAAAAGTGTTCTCCTAGTTGGGCATTCAAATAATTATGTTCAAGTGATGTATTTATTGGATATAAAGAACATTATAATATTATCAGTACTCTTGAACGTTATATAATATTTGTTTTTCCTTGGGCAATCAAAAGGTAAGCTTGATTTTGAACTTTAGATTACAACGGGCTTACAAAATAAAAAGGTAGTATAGAAATTATAGTAGATTATTAGGATGACATCATGTTTTTGAACGGTTACATTTGTTACTAGCGCACAAACATCAAGGGGTATAGGTGTAATATTCTAAATGTGGAGGGATCCAGTGATTAAGTGACAAACTAGAGGGGGTCTAGGTGTAATTTACCCATTTAGTTTTAGGTGACAAATTGATGACTATTAGTTTTAGGTACACATTGATACAAATTTATATTTTTGCGGGTGTAAATTGAGAATTTTAATTTTTCAAGGTCTAAAATGAAATTCAAGAGATCTTTTAGGGTGCAATTTAAGATTAACCCATTTTAAAATTATTGTTAGGGGTGTTCAAATTTTCGATTGACCGTAATTTTCTATCCTACCCGACCCTACCATACCCTACTAAACCGTTAGCCGCAAAAATCGGGTAGGAATGCGGAAGAATTTTTTTCTTCCAATTAAATCGGGTAAGAATGCGGAATAGTCATCAATTTTCGCATTCCTATCCTACCCCACCCGCATTAATATATATATATATATACATATATATATAAACTAAAAAACCCTATCATTATCTTCCACTCTTGTTCGTGCGCCTCCTCAGTCCTCACAAATCAAAGCACACCTCACTCCACAGTCCACTCCTCCTCCTTCGTCGTTCGATTCCCAGCCCAGGTTCTCTCTGTCTCTCTTTCTCTTCGCGATCTAGTGTGGTCTCTCTTTGCGCGATCTAGTCTGGTTCGGTCAAATCTGTGCGATCTGGTCATTCGCAGTTTAGATAGATCTGTGCTCTCTCTTTGCACAATATGGTCACTCACGGTCTGACCATCGGTTGTATTGATCAGAACGACATCTTTGCACGATCGGCAATTAGACCATCGGCTAGCATATCTTTGCACGATCTGGAAACTTTGTGTAAATAAATAATGTTTGTTTTGCAAATTGGGCTGTTGGAAACGACAATTAGACCAAGTCGAGCCACTAGGAGAGTAAGCCCTTTCCGAAATCGAACAATTTGGACTTCTATTGAACTTGCGAAGTGGCTGTGAGTTTGAGAATTTAGTCATGCTCATGGTGAAAATATGTTGGCTACCAGTTTTATATATATATTTTCTCATTTTTATTATCTTAGAACTTTCTTCAATTGGCCTTAACTTTTTTATATTTAAGATTTTTTAGTTTTAGGTTCTTAATTTGACAGTCATATCACTTTCAATTGTCTTTTTTTTTCCAGCAAATAATCATCTCTATTTTTCTATGTCTATGACTTGTTATGTTTGATATGTTTCAGCTGAGTTTTAATGCAATAACTATGCTTACTTAGTTTTTTTTTTAATGATTTTTTTTGTTTTAATATGCTTGTCGTATAATTGATTGTGTAAGAAAAAAGTTTTCCTCAGTGAGTCATTATATTAGTCTTTTTTTTTCAAAAAAAAAAGGTTGCACTTACTCTTTTTTCTTTATTTGTGTATTTTCAAAGATTAATTGAGTGGGGATGTGGATTTGCTTTGGAATGGTTTTGGTGTGTGTGGTTTTTAAAATGTCCTCCCCCCTCTAATCTCCTAAGAATGGAAGGAAATGGTATTTGAATGGCAATCAGGGCATGATTATGAACTTTTGGTGTTTTTCTCTAAATGGGATTGTCTATCACCCTTTGTCCAATATAGTTAAATTATCAATTTTTTTTAGTTAAATTATCAATTAAAGATTTAAAACACCAGTGCTATCCAGCTTGACATCAGAAACAACAAAAATTGAAAGATTATGCTCTTAAAATTGTAGTTCTTTGCATATATTCTTAACTGATTTATGTGTAATTCTTAATTGATTTAAATGCACCCTCCTTTTTGAATTAAATTTTTTGAATAAAGTTAGTGAACTGTGAAACTTATACTGGGTCCTTATTTCTTTGGATTGTTATTAGAACTTTACTAAATTTGTTATTTTGTTTTGTTCACAGATCCTTTCTTTATGGATGAAATTACTCCACAATTATCTGTTCAAGCTGATTCTAACAGTAACATCCTAGTTAGTGATGGCATTCAAGTTGAGGGATAAGATACAAAAAAAAGATCTAGAGATGTTAGCATTTTAGTAAGATTTACAATTATCACGCAAGGAAAACAGGTACTTCATCCTTGCTTTATCATTTAGATCGTTCTAAATCCTATTTGGTGAGTGTGAATAAGAAGGACATATCTCAATTAAAGTTAATTGGTGCATTCAAAAAAGATGAAGATGGTGTTAATAGTGACCTTAGTGTTGCTAAATTCAATGAAAAGAAAATTAGGGAGGCAATTGCTAATATGATTATAGTGGATGAATTGCCGTTCCGATTTGTTGAAAGAGAAGGATTTAGAGACTTGATGAGGACTGTTGAACCTAAATTTTGTATACCTTCTCGTACCACTGTGATGAGGGATTGTTTGCAATTGTATATGATGGAGAAAGAAAAAATGAAACATATGTTTGTCTCATCTAGTCAAAGGGTTTGCCTTACTACTGATAAATGGACGTCTATTCAAAATCTAACTTATATGTCCTTAACTGCACATTTCATTGATAAAAATTGGAAGTTACACAAACGAATAATCAATTTTCTGAAAGTTCCTAATCGTAAAGGTGTGACAATTAGAAGGGAAATTGAAGCATGCATTCTTGGGTGGGGGATAGATAGCATATTTACTGTTACAGTGGATAATGTTACTTCTAATGATGGTGCTCTTGATTATTTAAAGAGGTGAACTAAGGATGGGAAGAGCACTATCTTAGAAAATGAATTTATGCATGTTAGGTGTTGTGCACACATTTGGAATCTAATTGTCATGGAGGGTTTGAGAGAAGTGAACACATCAATTTTGAAAGTACGAAATGCTGTTAAATATGTGAAGGCTTCTCCTTCAAGGCTTGACAAGTTTAAATCATGTGTTGTGAGACAAAAAATTGGTGAAAAAGTTCTTCTTTGTCATGATGTTCCAACGAGATGGAATTCTACATATTTGATGCTCAAAGTTGTTGAACAGTATCAAGGTGCATTTGATTTATTGCAAGAAGATGATGGGCAATTTGTAAGTCAATTGAGTGGGGGGTGGTTTAGGGCCACCTACATTTGATGATTGGGACATTGTTCGTGTGTTTATGAAGTTTTTGAAACTTTTCTATGAAGTCACTTTGCGCATTTCTGGATCATTGTATACCACATCTAACTTGTTTTTTTCAAGAACTTTCTATTGTGTATGATCATTTGCAAAGTTATTGTGAAGATGATGACTATCTTTTGAGTACCATGGCTATGAGAATGAAAAGCAAGTATGATAAGTATTGAGGTCATTTAGATAATATTAATTTGATGTTGTTTGTTGTTATTGTCCTTGACCCACGTTATAAATTGGATGCTTTAGAATTTTGGCTCAATGACAATTACAAGGCTGAGAATGAAATAGTTAAGGTTCAACTAGCTGAAATGATCAAAACAGTCATTGATCGATTATGCCAACAGTACACTAGATTTAGTGTGGGGTGTTGAGTGGGGTCAAGTGTTGACCATGAGAAAAATGTGTCTTCGGCAGAGATGTCTGCTCAATATCAAGTACCTACAAATTTCATGAATAGGTACCGCAAGTATAGGGCAGAAAATGGTAATGTGGACAACAAATTAGAGTTGGATTGATATTTGATGGAGGATGTTGAATTTTTTAGCGCCAATTTTGATTGTTGATGGAGGTTAATTCTTCTAAATTCTCGATCCTTGCCAAAATAGCTCGTGATGTGTTAGCTATTCTCATTTCTACAGTGGCATCAGAATCAACTTTTAGCGCTGGGGGTCGTATTTTAGATCCTTTTCGAAGTTGTCTGGCACCCAAAACAGTTGAGGGTCTCATATGTGCACAAAATTGGCTTCAATCGTCATCCATTGCTTATGACTTTGAAGATGTTTTGGAGGATTCAGAAAGCTATATACTAGATTCAGGTTTTTATACTTTTATTGTTATTTTTTTATTAATTGTTGATGAGATCTTCGTATCTAATTTTTTTCATACTCATTTTTATCTCAGAAATAACTATAGAGACAATTTCAATTTCTCTTGAGTGAAGAGAGGTGAATGACACTAGCAAAAAAGGTGTTATTTAAATTTTTTATATTTTTTTTAGTAATTATAAGAGTATTTGTTATTGTTGTAGATGTTAGAGTTGCTAAAATATTAATTTATTTTTTGTGTAGGTTACATGATTTGTGGTGATCTAGTGAACTACCAAAGGCGAAGTAGTTATGATTTTAATGTATTTGTGTTTGTGTAACTCTTATGGTGGATTGTATTTGTAATAATTATGGTGGATTGTATTTATAACAATTATGGTGGATTGATGGCTAAAACAATTATAATTGTTGTTGTAATTGTTTTAGATTTTAGTGTTATTGATTTATTGTGTTATTAAATTGGTGCATGTTATTGAATTAAATTGTTAAAATAATTCAAAAATTAATAGCTATAAAAATTTTTACCCGCATTCCTACCCGATTAATCGGGTAAGAATACTACAACTGATCGGGTAAGGTAGGGTAAGAAAAAATTCTTCCGCAAAGTATCAAGTAGTAATGCGGAAAAACTTATTTTCTACCTGTAGGGTAGGGTGAACATCCCTAATTATTTTCACCTAAAAACTTTTCAAAAATTACCTATTAACCCTCTCCTAAGTTTAGTTACCCCTATATCTCAAATTGACCCAAAACTTAACTCCAACGGGAATCAAATTTTAGGATTGAACACATACAATAACTTAAAACTATTAAATGCAAGTCAAACTTTATATATATATATATATATATATTTATATACATATCTATCTAT
>CM042184.1:17547841-17571598 GCA_023539305.1 Ilex asprella
TATATATATATATCTATCTATCTATCTATACACATACACACACACACACTTTATTATGTATATATAAAAAATAAACATGCCCCGACCTCATTTTAACCCTTGACTTTTTTTTTAGGGAGAGGGGAGAAGGGGTTTGAACTCTTGACCTTAAAAAGACAAAACCTCCATAAAGTAAGGAGTACCATTAGACTAAAATAGTGAGGAGGGTTGACGTCCAGAACTCATTTTAACCCTTAACTCACATCTAGTGAAAACCAAATAACGCCAATATTGTTTACGACAATATACTAATCCTCTTTGCAAAACACGTTGCTACTAAATAAGTCTTCCAATGTGAGTCCCCATTCTTCCTAGATTTTTTAGGATCAACCCTCCTCAAAGTGTAAATGTCATAATGTCCTACATCATGCTTATAAATACTATAAGTTTTATGTCAAAATCTTTGCAATAAAATTTTAAAAGGATAGATTATATATATCAGACTTTTAAAATCGTTTACCATATCACATGAATATTAAATTAACCAATTTAAAATGCAGGATCCCACATGGGTATTGTGTCTCTGTCAACAAAAAGTTGCCTAGAGTCTTACTGCAACCCCACATGCAAGTTATGCATAGCGTTGCTATGTACCTGGTGCCCATAATGAAAGGCAGTGGAATGTCGTTTTAATCGAAAAGTGCAATGAACCAAAATGAAGTATAAAAACTTATCTTGCCTGTAGTGGGTCTAGAGAGAGAAGTAATAAGTACTCTGATGTATATTAAAGAATTTGATAGCCAAACTTGAACCTTTGACCTGTCACCTAACGGAAACATTCACTTGGTTGTGTATGTGAAAATGTGAAAGGCAACGGCTGCCTAAATCTATGGCATGTGACTCAAAGAATTTGGCTTAAAAACATGAGTTTGCCTAAATCAATGGCGCTAACGTCAAGGGAGTTGAAAAATAATGATTGAATCATTTGCAAGTTGAACTTTCCTTCAAAGGCAAGATGGGGTTACTACCAAGTACCAACCCATTGTTGATTAATATTTTTTGAATGATCGTAAGTTTTAATTCTTCCCCAACCATTTCTTCTTTGCAAACAATAGATAAATATTGAACCTCCACCCTTTTGAACTCTCGATTTATATCACTTTTGGTCTCAAAAAATGATCATTTTTTATTCTTGTCCAATTTAATTTTATGTACCCCAATCAATCTGACAACGTTTCTTTGAGATGCCCTTTTTTAGAGTTTAATCAAACTTTGAGACTAGTAGATTAGGTTAGGTGGACTGCGATTCGTTAGTATCAAGATGTAATTGACTTATGAATAACTATTTAGCTGAATAATGACATATATGTTTGTCAATTTCTCAAGTTAAGATCCACTGTAGTATCTTAATTCAAGAGGGGCCTCTAAAATGTGGTGGATCTATTAGAATTCATAATATTTGTTTTAGGGTTAAAATAATTAGTATTAGAGTGATATAAAATCTTTTTTTCCGCAAAAAAAAAAAAGAATCATCTTTTCTTCTTAGTCATCACATTTGTTTTTGGCATAATTTTTTTTTTAAATGAGCTTTTTGGTGCACAAAATTCCCGTAGTAGTGTTGTCATATATACCCAAAGTATTTATGAAATGACCAAATTTTCAACATCTTGGTGAGGAATCTATTAATGGTGAAATGCACCTTCTTATTAAATCATTTTCATAAAATAACAGGAAGTGAAAGTACTTTCTTTATCCCATTTTCCCGTCAAAAGTCATAATTTTACGAGTCATGATAAAACTCATCCTTGTCAACTCACCGGGTTGGGAAGTCTGATTGTGACCAAATTTTCTACAAACAACTCCTTACAATATGAACATTGTTTCAATTAACTCTTACTAGTAAGAGTAATGCTTTACTGACCAAATTTTAAGACCAAAATTTAGAATCTAAATGATATGGCAGCATATTATTGAGAGTTTTTATTGGGGTCCAAATAACATGATACCAAATAAAAAAGTTCAAGTAAATTGTCATGTCATTTAGGTTCCAAATTTGGTCAATGTAGTATTACTATACTCGGTAACAATTGACAGTCCGAATTAATGGCAATAAGTCAACTGAAATTTAAGTCTTCTAACGTCTCTTCAAAAGACAAAATTTTCTTTGTTATCATTTATTTTGACTCAAATTTTTTCTCACATTTTTTTTGTATCACTGTTAAAAAACCTAACTACTAATCCTAACAACGCCTGACCCATCCCAAAATAGTGAGGAGTGAGGACCACCCCCTTCCAACAACTCTCCCTCCCCCCGGGAAAAAAAATAAGGGTTAATAACAAATTACTCTTTCAAAGATGATTCGAATCTCAATTTACACCTCAAAGATAAAAAATCTTAATTTGTACTTTCAAATATAGAAATTTGTATCAATGTGCCCCTGAAACTAATGGTCGTCAGTTTGCCGTATAAAACTAAATGAATAAATTACACTTAGATCCTCTTATGCTTGTCACTTAATCATTTGTACATCCTCATATTTAGAACATACACCTCCTGACGTTTGTGCATATGTAACACATAACCCCTTGTCGTTCATATCTATTAATATAATAGTTAAAAAATATGATTTCATCCTAATAAAAACTTATAATTTTTATAATACTTTTTATTTTGTGGACTTATTATACTCTAAAGTTTAAAATCAAACTTACCATTTGAATGTCCAATATAATGCAAGTATTTATATAATGTTCTTTATATCCAATGGAATACATCATTTAAACAGAATTATTTGGATGCCCAATTGGGAGAATATTTTTAGTCATATTTGGATTCGAAGTGATGTAGGTATAATATTTCAAATGTGGGGGGTCTAGGTAATTAAGTGACAAGCAAGAAATGGTCTAAGTGTAATTTATCCATTTATTTTTAGACGAAAAACTGACGACTGTTAACTTGAGGTGCACATTGATACAAATTTCTATCTTAAGGGTTTAAATTAAAATTGTTTATTTTAGAGGGTGCAACTTGAGATTTGAACGAACCCAAAAAAAGAATCCCTCCCCTATTACCAAATACTCTCCATCTCCAATAGAAACCCTTAACCTCTAAACAAAATCTATCTTCTCCCACCAGGAAAAACTCTATCCGTCCTCTAGCATAAACATGTTCCCCTAGAAAAACCTTTCGTCCTCCCTCTAATAGAAACCACCTCCCACCAACAACAGCCCTTTAAACTGCCTTAGCACTCATCATTGCTGAAGATCATGTCACCCCCCTTCCCCATAAAAACTTTTTTATGATCATATTTGTAATTGACTAATTTTGTGAACAAAATTTTTTTTTGTACTGTTTTATATTTTGAAAAGATATATTTGAGTAAATAATCGGATCCTACTTGAACAACACATTTTCGTGCTCAATAGAACAAAATTTTGCTTGATTTCTAGCTTAAAAATCAGTAGGGACCACCCATTACTCATATGCCTTTTGCTAGATCAGCCTCAGAATACTTAGGGTAAAATCGGGTAAGGTTGAATGATTGGCCAGTGCATACTGCCTTTTGGGTTGCTCTCAGGCCGGTCAAGCGGCCTTGAGATAGCTCAACTGGCCCTGCTCTTCGGTGATGGTTTGATGCTTATCTCATTCCAGCAGCCATTGCCCTCTCATTGTTTGATCCATCGTTCACGAATTTTAGTTTACTTGGTCCCCAAGACTAAACATATTCCGAGCCTATAAATAGAGGGAAACCTTCCAATGTTGAGGGTAAGCCTCTGCAGAGAAAAATTTGTCTATCGAACACCTTGAGAGCTTGAAGAAAAATCTTATAGGAAGGTTATCCACTAAGAGTGTTCGAGGCCTAAACAAATCATGCGACGGGGAGTTCAAGTAAAGTTATCCAAAACGTTGTAGAGGGAGTTTCGAATGAGAAGTTTATTGAAGGAAAGGGGCATCTTACCATGATATTGGTTAAGATCTAGGACTTGAGTACTTACAAGGTGATGTTGGGATATTGGTTTAGGCTTTTGTGAACTACTAAGTGGTTTCCTATGGCTTTTTTTTAGGAGGGTTTCTGCGTCAATAAATTGTTATGTTACTTATTGTTTTAATTATATACATTTGAAATTATTAGCACATATGAGAACTATATATTTATTTATTTGATTGAGTGAGCATTTATATCATATGTAATGTTTGGTTAGTTGCTTGTTTCCTTGGGTTGGATCACCATGAGAGATTGAGCGCTGACATTAAAATCGACAAATCATTAACATCAATCTTCATGTTTCATAGGGTTGTTCTTTCATAAAGGGGTTCTCAATTTTAATTAATTAATTGAATTTTAAGAACGGGTAATTGAGATAGAATTAGGTTATAATTTGGTGTTTGTGTTGAGAAAATTGAAATTAACCTATTCACCTCCCTCTCTAGATAGCATCATAATCCCACGTGTGTAATCTTGAGGGATGATTCATTCCGCATAAGGGTAATGTTTATCCTTACAAGCTCCATGTTGTCTAGAGAGAGAGAGAGAGACCATCATCATCCTCATCCAACCTAAAACCCATCACTTTTGAAACTTTCTGCACCCGCTTTATCAGACATTTTGCATCTTAATTTGCCCATTTTGCTTTTGATTTCTCTCCATTCAACTATAAATGTAATTCAAGAATTGATGCATAGTGCACTTCCCTTTTGTTATCTTTACCTTGGAACTAAACCTTGCAATTCTTACCAATGATTTGTTTTGGTCAAAATGCAAAATATTGAACTTGGATGTTTTGAGAATTATGGTCTATGCAAATTGAATTTGTGTTGGTTCAAGATGTGGGAAATAACTTTGATGTAGAGCTTGAGCAATTTAAAGCACCCTTGGTTGCTTCAAGATTCTAGCTTTGGTAGTTTGAGGTTGTCGATGTGGTGACGATGGGTGTTCCTAGGAGAAACGAGTGGGATGGATGGGTTATCGGAGTTGGATACAAGGGAGGGAGAGAAGAAAATAATTACTGATAGTGTTTTGGAAAGATACGTTAGTTGAAGAAGCATGATATTATAACCACATATCGTAGTGTAATGATTCGCGCATATGATAAGGTCATGTGCGCATTTAAGATATTGATGATTCAAAGTAGTGTCAAGACAAGACCGAGTTAATTGAGGTCGGGTCAAGAATAAAGGACCATTTACTAGACATGCTCAGTTGATTAGGTCGAGCTTGAATAAGTTTGGAACAGCTCGGGTCGTGTTAAGATATGCTCGGTTAACCAGTCTGTGCATCGTTAAGATGTGCATAGCTCGGTCTGAGTTAAGCGAAGTAATGACTGACCATTCAAAAAATTGAATGGATAAGATAAGTACGTTGCTAAATTCATGGCAAATCACCATTAGTGAATCTCGAAGAACTAGCTGATTATAGAACGTTAGAGAGATTTTAGTAAGGTATAACCGAAAGTCCGGCGTAATTGGGGTGTACCACTTCACCTTGCAAGCAGAAGGAACCCTAAAGGAGGAAGGCTGAGGAATCTTATAAAAGGGACCGTTGATTTTATAGAGAGGTGCGCATAGTTTTCCCTGCAATTTCCTTTGTCTCTATCATGTACTGACTTAATCATCAAAGTGCCTTCGATCAATTCACTTTGGTCCTAGGCAATTTGTTCGTTTTGAGGGGCAATTGGGCAACATAGACATAATTCAACCATAGTAAGATCATATCGTAAGAAGTAATCTTTTTACTGCTTACAATTGGCATCGTCTATGGGAATCACCTAGAACAAAAAAGCAATGTCAAGACTGAAGAGCACCATCGGATCTCCAGTAAGCCGCGATGCTAATCGAGATTCCGATCAAAACTACCAGGTATCCTTCCACTTAAATAGTAATAACTGGAAGGATGCATATGAAAGCCAAGACAAGCATGTTGATGACAATAATTTTTCATCGGAAAATTTTAAGTTGGATGATGATGGTAATTAGGACGATCCATAACAACATGGATCCCTCCGTGCCGAGGGGGACAATTCCGCTATTGTAAAATTGATCCAATCCTTTCAAGATTGATTAGAGGCACATGACACCAAGTTCAAGAAGTCATACAACAAAGAAAAGACGCTCAAGCATAAAAATGAAGCATTGAAAGAACTGAGGAGGCGTATAGAGGAGAACACCCTTGAAAGATAAGGAACCCATATCGCCAATGCACGAACTAAGCGGGGTCGTAAGCACAGAAGTAACACCCCCAAAAAGAATAGGCAGAGAGTAAAAGAAGATTCCCAAGAGATTAATTTCAGGAGAAAAACTCATCATCGAGAAAACCAAGAGGATGCTTGGAAATGCTTGAAAGATAAGGAACCCGTATCGCCAATGCTGGAGCTAAGCGGGGTCGTAAGCGCAAAAGTAACAACCCCAAAAAGAATAGGCAAAGAAGAAGAAAAGATTGCAAGAGACTAATTACAGGAGAAAAACTCATCTCAGAGAGAACCAAGAGGATGCTTAGAAACGCTTCATTATAGAAGAACCTAATAACAGGTTGAAGCGACCCGAGCAAAAATACGCTAAGGAATTGGCAAGAAGAGGTACTAGGGAATACATCGACGGAGTAGGAATATCTCTTTTTTCAAAGTGGATTAAGCACGAAAGGATACAAAGTAATTTTGTCGTTTCGAATTTAAAACTGTATGATGGAAAAACAGACCTAATTGCCCATATTCGAAATTATAGGTAGTTAATGACAATTCACAGGAAGAATGAGTCCTTAATATGCACCATATTCCCCAACAGCCTAGGAGAGTTTTCAATGAAGTGGTTCGAAGACCTGGCTAGGGATTCAGATGATAGTTGGGGATAGCTCACTGAACAGTTCACTACTCAGCTCATAACTAGCAACTGGCTACCTAAGGATGTTATGGCAATGTTGTCACTAAAAAAGAAGAATGGGGAAATAATACGGAAGTACGCTCACGGCTACTATGAGATGATGAACCAGATTAAATGTTGCAACCCTGAGATTGCACTAGAATCTTTTAAAATTGACCTGCCAAAGGAGAATCCCTTATACCAATCATTGACAAGGTATCCAACATTAGAGATAGAGGAACTCATGGCAACAGTTAAGAAATACGCAAAGGTCAACAACAATCTTGGTCGGGAAACGCTTCGAGATTAAGTTGGAAAGAGGCCAGTTCAGAAAGAGATGCCAAACATTTAGTCTCAGATTGGAGTGGAAGGGAAGGAGAAAGAGGGATTCATCTCCAAATCCTCATTCACAGAAGTTAATATAGTGTTCGAAGAACCTATCTACAAGATCTTGTCTCAGATCAAAGGTAACCCATTTTTCAAATGGCCAAACAACTTAGGAGGAGATCTAGCAAAGAGGAATCCAAATTTTAGATGCTCATATCATCGTGATATGGGGCACATAACCGAGAACTGTCGTTTTCTTAAGCAGCACCTAGAGGAACTTGTCCAAGTTGGACACCTCTCTCAGCTCATAGAAAAATACAAGAGCAAGTTTGGTGGGGGAGGAAAAGTTGACGAACCCTGGGAACGACCAAGTCCAATAGGAGTGATCGATGTGATACATGCAACTACCAACCCGTACATAACCACCAACAACTCCGCTCGGGCATACATTCAGAAAACTGCACAAATAAGGGAAATTTATAAGGTAAAGGCGTCTCCAGAGAATAGTAGCAACAACTCAAAATTGATCAAACTGAGGGGATGATCATTTTCTTCGACCAAGATCTAGTCGGGGTTCATCATTCACACAATGATGTGTTGGTCCTCACTCTTCGGATTTCAAACTTCGATGTGACGCGAGTATTAATTGATCAAGGAAGTTCCTCAGAAATCATGTACGTGGGATTTTTTCAAAAGCTTGGATTAAAAGAAGAAGATTTGAAACCAACCAACACCCCATTGTTCAAGTTTAGTGGGAAAATGGTCCTTCCTAAAAGCAAAATCACACTCCTGATTCGTGTGAGACCAGTGGGAGCGATGACAAAATTGCGCGTGATGGAGGTTGATTAATCAGATAATGCCATTATGGGGCGAACTTAACTCTATGAGATGAAGGCAATCCTTTCGATGTATCACCAAATCCTAAGATTCCCAATAGAGGGCGGTATATTTGATGTCCTGGGATATTAGGTGATTTTATGAACTTACACTTTTGCTTCGATAAAAGGTAAGAGATGTAGAGATAAGCAAGATAAGGACACAACATCTAAACCAAACATGAAATAGCAATTAAAGTATGAGAGGTCGGCCTTATAAGAACCATCAACCGGTCTAACCAAGTGCGTAGTAGAGAAGATGAAGATGGTGTACTTGGAAGGAGACTCCAAAAGGTTCTTTCTAGTTGGCTTCTCATTGACGCCCCAAGAGAACGAGGGGCTAGCATCTCTCCTTATGGAAAATGTCGATGTTTTCGCCTGGGCACCATACAAGATGCCAGGAATCCCCTCATTAGTCAAGTGTCACCGCTTGAATGTTGACCTAACCTTCAGAAAAATTAAGTAGAAACAGGGAATGTTGGCACCTCATCACAGAGAGGACATTAACGAAGAGGTAGGAAAATTGATAGAAGCGTGGTCAATCAAGGAGGTTCAATATCCGGCTTGCTAACAAATACAATAGTGGTAAAAAAGAAGGTTGGAAAGTGAAGGGTTTGCACTCTCCCAAAAAATAAAGAGTAGGCCCCATTGAAGATGAGAGTGAGAAGACTTTACCAACTTCAATAAAGTATGCCCACAACAAAGCTTCCCCCAACCAAAGATTTATCAATTGGTGGATGCAACCTCGGGGCACGAGCAGATAAGCTTCCTTGATGCTTACAAGGGTTGTCATTAGATTCCGCTATGTGAAGAGGACCAAGAAAAGACCTCGTTCATAACACCAAAATGAATATATTGCTCTAGATTCATGTCATTTAGACTCAAGAACGCAAGAGCAACGTATCAGAGACTGGTGAAAAATATGTTCCAAAGCATGTTGGGAGATACCACGGAAGTTTATATTGGCACCATAGTCGTAAAGAGTCAAAAATTGGGGCCGATCATTTAACCGACCAATAGAGGACCTTTGATAGACTCCAAAAATACCAAATGAAATTGAAAGCCTCTCAGTATGCATTTGGGGTTGGCTTGGGAAATTTTTTGGGTTTATTAGTTACCCATCGAGGCATCGAAGCAAATCCCAATCAGGTCCATAAATTGACACAGTTGTAGCCGCCGAAGATAGTCAAGGAGTTACAGAGACCAGTAATGCAGCGGCTGTTAATAGATTCATATCTAGGTCATCGGACAAATGTAGGCCATTTGTTCAATCTATTAAACAAAAGGGGGGAGGAATATAGAATCAAGAATGTAAAGAGGCTTTCGACAAGTTGAAGTCGTACTTGATCCTTCATACCCTACTGACCACACTAGCACCTGGGGAGCACCTTTTATTATACTTAGCCGAGAGAGGATTTTTGCACAATCCACCTAACCCAGCTAAGCTAATAAATGCTACATAAGAGAGTGGGAGGCCATGCTCCGCCCATCAAGTTGATCTCTGATGAAAAAATCCCCAAAAGGGATAAACCTGATTTACTAATGCTTCACCTTTAATATTGTAAATCTAAACGCGGGTTAAACAAAGTAATATATTTCCTGAAAGACCGAGGTCGAACCCTTAGGAAATTGTAAAATAGCAGCAATCACACAAATACTGTAACAATTTGTGAAAATGATTTGTTTAAAAGATTGTTGAGTTAAAAATATTAATTGAAGTAATTAAAGAAATATAATAAAAATACTAAAGCATCAGGTACTCCCTGTCAATTCTGTACAATAATGATTAAAGACTCAAATCTTAACTTGAGACAAGAATCAGATGTCAGTTGATTCAAGTAACAAATCAAGCAAGAAAATCAAAAGTTATAATCAAAAGGATTATTCAAGAACATGAATAATCATCCAATTATATCATTTCATGAAATAATGATAATTACCTCAAGCGTGGAATAACCAGTTATTTACTTGCAGAGAAATTCAAGCAATCAATGTATATAGCACAACAACACAAGAATTTTTACAGAACAACTTTGCCTAAAGATCAGAAGTTAAATAATCGAAACATCATAAATCATTAAACTCAGAATTAATAATATTACTGTACTTCATTAAGAGGTTCTCCCTTAGCCCTAGCTTAGCCTTTTAGCCAGACATGATTAAGAAAAACTAAATTTGAAGTTTAAAGAAATCTTCAGAAAAAGGTTGATAGGTTTACATGATCTTCAACTTCTATTTATAACTTTATTATGGGAAAATATTGAATTACATTGAAACTCTTAATCTGGCGCTGGAAGGACTCGTGTTCGTCAACCGTCCGGACTCAACTTCCAGTGTACTTCTCTCTCTGCGTTCATCTTTCTACCTCTCGCGTTCGCGTCCGGACGCGTAACCTTCATCAGTCCAGACGCGCATTCCATTGAGTTCCTTCACAGCTATGCTTCCTTTCTTGCTCCAATTCTTTCATTCTTGCACCTTTTTCCTGCAAAATAAATACAACTTACCCTTTTATTAGCATAGCATCAATTCTTGAATAAATTACTATATTTAACAAACTTTCATAACCAAATTGTTAATCTTTTCCAATAATTAATGCAAATATTAGACCTTAATCACACCCCCCCACTCAGACCTTGCTAGTCCCTAGTAAGGCGAACAACAACAACACAAACAAACCACTAACTAAAAGTAAAACAAACAAAACAAAAACCACTTTCGTAGGCTTCATGATTACATTTAGCATATGCAACAGGCTTTTAAACCCTTAGGTTTCCCCTAATAGACGAGTATAGTCTCGTGAGGGTTTCCAAATATGATACCCACGAACATCACCCAGTGATCAAATATTTGAATAATAGTTTTATAACACAAATTGCGACCACAATATAAAACTTCTAAGATGCAAACTTTTTTATAAGCCCATGCAAAGCAAAAATATAGAATTCTACGCTATATAAATATATGCACTTATCATGTTCTCATATAAACTCCTGTGTAGTGTGAATTAACTATATTAAGTCAATAATTTATCCGGTAATCACCTCTACAACTATCAACTATTTGTCTCAATGTCAAATCTCACTAGATAATTCACTTATAAAAAATTCTCTCAGATTATAGTGACTATTCCCTCAAATATCATATGTGAGAAGAATATATTTAAGTCAAAACAAAATAATGCTCACATGTCTATTAAAATAATCATAATTCCAAAGAAAATGATTTGACATAGTCTCATGAAAGAAAATCAACACACAATAAACAAATAATCACCATTCTCTTTCTTATTCACACAAGTTATGCATCCACCAATACACTCTTGACATCAGATAGGTTTTTATTTAAAGTTCTAATGGGGCCTTGGAATTAGGGTTTTGAAACGAATGATATTCAGGAATTCAAATGACTATTCTAAGAGAACATGTGTATTACACAACCAAACCACTTTCTCTAATATTGCCCTCTTCATCCTTTAGAAACACAATTTACAGCACTTGCTCATATTTTTTTCAAAATTCATGCTTGCTATTTTTGTTCCTATTTTTTTTTCAATCTGTTTTTTCACAGCTAGCCATATTGTCATTATTTTTTTTTCAATTTCTTTTTTTTAGCAAGACAACTGAATGTATATACTCTTTTTTTCAGCAAGACATCTAATACAAATATTCACAAGTATGCAAAAAACTTTTTTTTATCATCTTATTTCAACCAACATCTCCCAAATTACATAAATAATAAAAAGCTCAATCCCGGGATAACTAAGGGTAAATGATATTATTTTGCTAATTGGCTTGGTTATTATATGTTTGGTATAAGAAATAAAATTTTGCTTCCAAGGCTCAATCATGGCTTCTAGTGATAATAATATTCAAAAAAATAAGGCTTAGGCTCAAATAATATCAAAGACGGCATAAAATCATATCTTAAGAGTTCTTGATAACACACTTCTCATGCAAATAATTCAAAGTCAAGCAATCATTCATAATATTGGTGTTGACCAAAACAAAAATAATGAGACTATTGAAGGAGATTAGGTAAATAAAAATATTCTCTATTGAGTAAATGTAAATAACACTCCAAAAAAGATTGGATCAAAACTCACCAGGGTTTTTATGCTTTTCCACTATATGTTTCAAGTTCTCAAGGTAAAATGCCTATCAAATTTTTAACATGGTAAAGTTTAAAGTGTACAAATAGTGAGTTTTTTAAAGAGCATGCTATGAGATATAAAAATATAAATTAAAGTTCTATGTGATGCTTAAACAACTGCAAATTTAAAGCTACACAAATTATTTCTATACTATGGTGTCAAATTATGCATAAAAATGTTATTTAGATATTTAATAACACAACTGAACAAAATATGCATTTCATATAATCTTTGAAATTTTCGTAGAGTGCATATTTCAAAAGATAATAGAAATCAAGCCTAAACAAAAATTTACCCAAAACAGGCTTTGATTTCTACAGACAACTAAAAAGAAAACAAAGAAAAGATCATCCAAACCTAGGACCTAGAAGAAACATGCTAAGATGATGGGCCTACCTGACTCTATGAACTCTGTCCTAATCCTTTCATCTGAGCCCTTAATTCTCTAATCTCCTTTCTTATCTCTCTCTGACCTCTCAGTCCTGGGATCAGTTTCCTCATCCACTGGCAGATCAAAATCCTCATCGAAATTAAGGAACTAATCCTATTGATCCTATCCCAGTACCATCCCCTCAGGAGTAGTTTCCCCCTACTATTGACCTGTTTGCCCTCTCTCTCCTACCGGCCTAGTCATGCTCTGACTCTTTAGAAGAGAGCCAGAGTTGAGCACAACAAATTTCTTGGCCCTCTCCATGATGGCATCTATCACCTTTCCTACCTGCTCACACATAGTAGTGGCCAGGTCTGCAAATGGAATGGACCCCTTTTTCGGGTCCACAATAGCCCGCCGCATCTCAACAAAAATCAATGAGGGGCAGTCAATGGTCTTGCCAGTACCCATGGTATAGAGGAGTTAGGCATGATCGAGGTAAATGTGATTATTCCTTAATAGGGGAAAATGTTGGATATAGAAATTAAATTGAGAAATTTATATTTGTTAGTCAAATCCCCCCACTGAAGAAATCTTAAATTTTCGGTCCATACAAAGTCTTGGTCCCCAAGCAACTCTCGGCCAACCACATCTCTAGGATAATTTGGTGGATACTCAGGATTTTCCACTCAGGCTTGAAACATCCTTATCATTCTAGAAACAGTTGTGGCATCTACTTTGATATTTTTCTCCCGAACATAGGTACGATTAATGTCGTTCCCGCAATCTTTAGCATTGCTATAAATTCGCTAGCCAACACAAGAATGCAAGGCCACTCCCTACCCATGAAACCATCCCACCTCCTTGAAGTGATGATGTCACAAACTCCCAAACGAACAAAGTCCTCATATTTTATCTGACGCTCTTGCACGTAGGGCTTTATGGCATAATACTGAAAAAATCTTAACCAAGCCTCGAAAGTTTGGAAGCGAACTAGATCAAAGGTAGTGTCCTCGGGTTCTTGTGATTCCTGAGTACTGGTTCGAGGTCGTTTGGAGGTTGAAGCCCTTGGTGGTGCCATAATGTAGATGAATGATGGAGACAATACTTAGAAAAGGCAGGAGAAGTTTTATATTTCTGTTAAGGAGAGTGTGGAAAAAATAATTTGTTCAGGCCATGTATTTATAGTTTTTTCTCACACGTTCGGACACGTCTCAACTGTTGTCTTTATTAGCCTAACACCTGTCCGAACTCGTGATCAAGTCTCATCCGGACATGCCTTCCAGTAAGTTTTGTTGTATGTTTTTTAGTCCGGACGCCATGTCCAGTGAGTTGGGAACTCCATACTTAGAAAATATTTCAGTTTTTACATTTTTCCTCTCAAATTGCTTTGAATTAATCCTAAAAACTCAAAAAGAAATGTCAAACACATTTTTTTTTATTAAAATAGTAAAATATTGTAGATGCATGAACACATTCTATAGGTAACGATAAGTCCAACATGCTCACCCCCCACTCAAAAGCTTACATTGTCCCCAATGTATGAATAAGCATAAAACCAAATATCGGTAACGAAGAACATACCGGATGCATTTATACTGCGAATGTGAATCTGCAATATTTCATAAAATAAAAGAGACAGAAAACCATATACAATAATTTACAGTGAGATACAAAAATTCTGTCAGAGATGAATCATTCATGGTGGGGATCCACCAGTTCGATGGATTCCACTTCAACTATACCTTCCTCCAAAAATGGTTTCAGTCGCTATTCATTAACTTTAAAGTTGTTCCCATAATTAGGATTCTCAATCTCTACTGTTCCATAAGGAAATACCTCCTTAACAATATACAAACCACTCTATCTAGTTCAAAGCTTTTCTTTGAAGATATGTAGTTAGAATTATACAAAAGAACTTTCTGTGAAGGTGTAAAAGTTTTTTGAAAAATATTTTTATCATGGAATACCTTCATTCGTTCTTTGCTAATCCTAGAATTCTCATAGGCCTCATTTCGGATCTCCTCAAGCTCATTTAACTCTAATTTTTGTAAGGCGCCAGCTTTGTCAAAACAAAATTTGAACATCTTAAAGGCCCAGTATGCCTTATGTTCTAGTTCCACAAGTAAATGACAAGCTTTTCCATACATCAATCTATAGGAAGACATGCCAATCGGGGTTTTGTACGTAGTACGGTATGCTCATAATGCATCAATTAATCATAACGACCAATCTTTACGATCAGGGTTAACCATTTTTTCCAAAATGTAAGAAATCTCCCGATTGGCTAGCTCTGCTTGACCACTTGTCTGTGGGTGATAGGGTGTTGCAACTTTATGTATTACACCATATTTTTTCATTAAAGTTTCAAAAGGTTTATTGTAGAAATCCAATCTCCTATCACTAATAATGGCTCGAGGTATATATCAAATATGGACAAAATATTTTCTTTTATAAACTTCAATACTACCTTATGATAATTTGTCCGACATGGTATAGCCTCCACCCACGTAGAGACATAATCTACACCCACTAAAAATACATAAATCCAAAATGTGGGGGGAAATGTCCCATGAAATCTATGTCTAACAGTCAAAAATTTCTATTATTAAAATTAGATTTAAGGGCATCATATTTCTACGGGCGAACCCCCCAAGTTTTTGACAACATTCGCAAACCTTACAAAACTTATAAGCATCTTTAAAAATTGTCAGTCAATAAAATCCACACGGCAAAACCTTTGTAGCGGTCTTTTTCATTAAAAAGTGGCATCCTCATGCTTCTGAATGACAAAAATATAAAATGCTACTTACCTCACCATTGGGCACGCATCTCCAGATAATCTGATTTGAATAGTATTTGAAAAGATATGGGTCATCCCAAGAAAAACTCTTTACTTCAACTAAAAATTTCTTCTTATCCAAAGCAATCCAGGCTAATGTCATATTACCTGTAATAAGAAAATTCACAATATCGGCAAACCAGGGTAATGAAGAAACTTCTAACAAATGTTCATCGGGGAATGTGTCCTAGATCAGCACTGTCTCAATGGGCACATCGCTCATAAGTCTAGACAAATGGTTAGCCACTACATTCTCTACTCCTTTTTTTTTCTTTAATTGTTATGTCAAATTCTTGGAGTAGTATGATCCACCTAAGCAGTCTTGATTTAGCATCCTTCTTAGTCAATAAATATTTTAGAGTTGCATGGTCTGTGAAAATAACAATGGGGTATCCTACTATATACGACCTAAATTTTTCTAGAGCAAATACTACTGCTAGTAATTCCTTTTCTGTAGTAGACTAGTTCATCTGTGCATTGTTTAAGGTTTTACTAGCATAGTAAATGACATGTGGTTTTCTCTCATTCATTTGCCCGAAAACTACCCCTATGGCATAGTTACTGGCATCACACATAATTTTAAAGGGAAAACTCTAATTTAGGGATTGCATAATCGGAGCAGTGATGAGCATGCCCTTTAGCTTATCAAAATCCTCTTGGCAAGACTCATTCCACTCAAAAGATGTATCTTTCTCTAGGAGATTGCAAAATGGTCTAAATATAGAACTAAAATCTTTTATAAATCGCCTATAGAAACCAGCCTGACCCACGAAAGATCTAACAACCTTAAGGGTTTTGGGAGTGGATAAATTAGCAATTAGTTCAAGTTTGGCTCTATTTACCTGAATTCTCTCAGAAGAGACAATGTGACCTAGAATAATTCTCTTTTGAACCATGAAGTGACATTTTTCCCAATTAAGCACAAGGTTCTTTTCTTCACATCATATAAGCACTTTCTCAAGATTGGATAGACAGACATCACAGGAATCACCAAAAACAGAAAAATCATTCATAAAGACTTCAAAAAAATGTTCAACCATATCACTAAAAATACTAAGCATGCACCTTTGAAAGGTTGTTGGTGCATTGCAAAGTCCAAAAGGCATCCTTTGATATGCAAAGGTTCCAAAAGGACAAGTAAATATAGTCTTCTCTTGGTATTCTAGGGCAATTTCAATTTGATTATATCCCGAATAACCATCTAAAAAACAGTAGTACATATGCGATGCTACCATTTCTAAAATTTGGTCCACGAAAGGCAAAGAGAAGTGGTATTTTTCTAGTAACAGAGATTAATTTTTTGTAGTCAATGCACATCCTCCAACCAATTACTGTCCTAGTTGGCATTAGTTCATTATTTTCATTAGCATCTATAGTGACTCCAAATTTCTTAGGGACTATCTGTGTTGGACTTACCCATTTACTATCTGCAATAGGGTAAATAATTCCTACATCTGACAATTTCAACACCCCATTTCTTACAACTTCTTCCATATGTGGACTTAATCTTCGTTGCATCTCCCTAGATGCTTTAGCATTATCCTCCAAATAAATCTTATGAGTGCTAACCAATGGATTAATTCCTTTTATATCAGCTAAAGTCCAACCAATTGCATTTTTATGCTCTCTAAGATGTTGTAGTAACATACCTTCCTGTGCTGAGTTTAATTGAGAAGAAATTAATACCAGATAAGTTTCATAATCTCCTAAAAATGCTTAGTTTAAATTTACTGGCAATTTCTTCAAATCAAGCTTGGGAGCTTTATCACTGGATGGGATTGGTGGATTGGTCCTTCGTGGAAGCTTCTCAAATTTCTGTCTCAACTGTCTCATTTCAAATACCTGTCAAGAATTTAAACAGAAGCTTCAGAATTATTCTCATCTATCTCTAATAAAGGAGATTGTTCCACCAAGCATGCCTCAAGTGTATCAAATAGTGAAGAATCATATACTCTTCTTGGAACAAGAGACTTAATTATGTTAACCTCATGCACATCTTCATCAACATTCTCTGGTTGTTTGCACATATTAAAAATATCGAGCTCTAATGACATATTCCCAAAAGTTGATTTCATCACATCATTCCTACAATTAATTAAAGCATTTGAAGCTGCTAGGAATGGTCTACCTAAAATAACGAAAATTAGAGCATTAGTATTTAATACATGTTGACTGTCCAAAATTATAAAATCCACAGGAAAGTAAAACTTATCAACCTGCACTAAAACATTTTTCACCACACTCCTTGGTATTTTTACTGATCGGTCAACTAATTGAAGTGTAACCGAAGTAGGTTTTAACTCCCATAACCCTAATTGCTCATAAACAAAATAAGGAGCAAGTTCACACTAGCTCCTAAATCTAATAAAGCTTGTTCAATTCTGTGGTTGTCTATAACACAAGAAATGGTGGGGCAACCTGGGTCTTTATACTTTGGTGGGGTACTGTGTTGTATAATGGAAGATACCTACTCAGTCAAAAATGCCTTTTTTTGCACATTTAATTTTCTTTTACCAGTGCATAATTCTTTCAAAATTTTTGCATAAAAATGTATTTGTTTAATAGCATCCAACAAGGGAATATTGCTTTTCACCTGCTTAAAAATATTTAACATATCATTATGTATGTTTGGTTTGGTAAAGGTAAGTAATCTCTGTAGTAATGGTGCAGATATAACATACTTCTCAAGCTTATTGGCTTTAGGTTGGTTAAGTTTATCACCACTCTCCGTAGGTTTTGAAATTTTCTCAAGTTCTTGATTTTTAGTGGGAATAGTTTTATTAATTTCTTTCCCACTACGGAGTGTGGTGATAGATTTTACCTGCTCATGCATAGTATCTGAAGTGTCTGTCTCTTTGACATTAAATTGACCTTGTGGATTTGGTTGGGATTAGGCTGAAAACTTATCATTTTCCTAATGGCAAGAGTCAGTGGTCAATTTAATGATTTCATTTCCAATATCATCAATAGCTTGTGAAGTTTGTCTGTTGTAATTTGCTTGTTCTCTATTGTAATTTTTCTGCTTATTGTTAAAGTTTGTATGACTCTCCATGAACTGTGCCAATACTTTCTCAATATTCCTCTTAGGGGGCAGAACATAGGGTGCAACATAGAGGGAATTTTGTTGAGGTAGTTGTGATGCATGTTCTCATTCCTCCAACTAAAATTTGAATGATTCTTCCACCGTGGGTTGTATGTATTTGAATAAGGATTATTGTAGGATTTTGAAAAAGTATTTGCAACATTTGCTTGGCCATGCTAGACTTCTTTTAAAATAGGTAATGTTGGACACTACTTCATATAGTGTTCAGGGATCGCGCAAAGACTACACACCTCCTCAACAGGTACTGTGTTAACTTCATTAACCCTTTTATATTCCATGGCTTCTACCTTCCTAGCTAAGGTGACAATTCTAGCCCGTAGGTCATCTTCTTCCATCAGCTAATATTTACCCTCACTTGATGATGATGATTGTGCAATTTTACCTTTAGGAGGTTCTTGGGATGTGGTATCCCAAGATTGTGCATTCTCAGCTAACTGATCTAAATAGTCAAAGGCTTCATTTGGTTCCTTATTCATGAAGTTACCATTACACATCATCTCAACAAATTGACGCATTTGTGGCTTTAAACCCTCATAAAAAAAACTTATTACACATCAACTCTCATAATCGTGATGTAGAAAAGATGCAAGAAGATCTAAATCTATTCCAACTTTGATAAAAAAAATTAGACTTTTTGAGAAAAAAATCATTATTTGCCTTTTTAAAGAGTTTGTACGATGTGTGGGTAAATTTTTTTTCAGAAATTCTTTTTGTATTTCTGACCATGTGCCTATGGACCTAGATCTGAGTGAATGCAACCAAGTTTTAGCTTTTTTTCTTTAATAAAAAAGGAAAGAGTTTCAACTTGATTATATTCATAGACAAAGTCTGATCATGAAATATGTCACATACGTCCTCAAAGTCTCTAATGTGCACATAAGGGTTTTCTGACTCTATGGCATGAAATTTTGGAAGTAATGCAATCATGTCAGGTTTAAAGACAAAATTTGTGGCATTTAATGGAAAAACAATGCATGATGGTGCTGTAAGCCCCTATATTAAAAATTAAATAAGGATACTATTATTTTAAGAGTTCTCCTAATATGAATAAAAGGATGGTAGAAACTTAGAATCATTGTGGAAAGGTTAATCATGAAGTTTGAGTTTCGAACGAATTGACTTTCGGATCAAACTTAATTTTTGGAGGTGTTTAAGGTTGATAAGGGTAACTAAGTAATATATTAACTTCTTTTAGGTCAAAATAACATTACCATTGAATTCAAGAGGTCCAAAAAATATTGGGATAGACGTTTACCTTATATAGGGATTCAGAGAGATAAAATAGTAATTTCGGTGTTTTGAGTGTAAATTGACTTTGATTTTGAGTTAAATCATAAAAATAATTTTTTTAGGTTAAAATAACATTAAAAATGAATCCAGAACGTTGAAAAACCTTAGGGTAGTTATATGGACCAAATTGGAGAAGTTTTGGGCTAAAACTGTAATTTTAGAAAAAATACATTTTTTGGGTACTGTGAACAATACCTGGCGCGATTATAACTCCATTTTTACATCCATTTCTCTCCTTTTTCTCACATCTCTCACCCAATACTACTCCATAAACCTTAGAATTAGAGAAAGAGAGAGAGAAGAAGAGAGAAGAGGGTCATTAGAGCTTGGGCTTTTGCTTGAAAACTTAAGATGAGATTCTTGAATTCACTTGAAGATTTGAAGGTGGAGCTTGGTTTCTTGGGTTTTGAGGTAGGGTTTTCTTCAATTTCTTGTCCATTGATGTTAGAGTTATTATACATGCAGATTTTGACTCTTAATAGTATGTATTTGTTATGGGTTCCTTGTTTCTTGATATTTTTACAAACATTCACATGATTTGAACAAAATGATGGTTGAAAATCCATAAAATCCTAGTTTTGGGGAAAATATGGGTTTTTCTCTATATCTTCACATCATATTGATTTCAAAAATTCTAAAGCTTTGTGTTGGATAGTAAAATGATTGTATTGATGATCTCATGCTTATTTCCTTTAAACTTGTCTCTTGTAACATGATTACGAAAGGGCTATGTGTCTTAAATTGTTCTATTATGTATATTGCTTGTAAAAATTGGGGAAAATCATGGAATTTGATTGTATATGAGGTTTGAGCATATTGTTGGTATGTCACTCTTGTGGATGGTGTTGTGAGGGACTTGAATTATCTTCGAGAGCTGCCGTAGAGTGTTAGAGGTCAATCTATCCCAGTGGGGGTGAGATAGTTGTCTAATGCTCGTAGCGGATCATTGTTGTGACAGTGACCACTACTGTTCACGGATACCGGGGAAAGGGTTAGTATACTAGACACCTTGGAAGGATTTCGTCAATGCCGTATGAGACGGTACACGCCCTTCCTAAATTGGCCTGTGATTGTTATTATAAATGGGTGAACGAGGTAGAATCGTCGGGTAGATTCATGAGAAGCGACAACTTACTTGAGTGGTACCAAATAAAAATTATTGTTCATTGTACCAAATATTATTTCTCCAAGAGTTTTGAGTAGTATGGGATGCCGCAATAACTTGTGGAAATAGTGTATGGTAAAGTGGATTATGTTGGAAATTATTTGTCAATTAAACGTGGTTTTATTCTCTTTCAATTCCTTATTATTGTACAAACTTGAGATCTCCTTTGAAATGTCCTTATTTTATTTCAAAATTCATTTATATAAATGTGCGAAATGTGACCTACCTATTTTACTTGATTTCAAAACCTTGAATGGGTTTGGAAAGATCCTCCTATAGAGCCTTGCGCTCACCCCCTACTTCCCCACCTTTCAGATTTTGCCTTTGACGAGGAGCTGGGAGTCGAGAAGCCGACACATTGGGAGACTCCGACAGAAGGGAGCGTGGATCCCGAGGTGGACGCTTAGAGCGACCCCCCTTTCTTTTGTTATAGAGTTGGACAATCTTTTGGGAGAATTGTATAGCCTAGTTTTATTTTATAAATTCCGCTGTGTATTATAGTACTTTTGTGGAGATGTAAAGGTCATAGTTTGGCCTATTCTTTTGGGATAACATGTAAATTTGATGGATTGATTTTATGGTATTTAAATGAACCCGGTGTGGTCATTACAGTAGAATTGCACAGGTTGTGTTTTGGGTAGAGCTCTCCGAACAAAGGAGACTCTGCCCGAATTTTGTTAAATTAAGGACCCCCGGTTATTTATGGATTTATTAGTTGCTCTCATGATATGAATGGTTATTGAATGTAATGTCGTCTAGGGTGGTATTTGGGGCGTTACAGATTTGGTATCAGAGCTTAGGAATTAGGTCTTACATGGGAGCTGTAGGTTGTAGACTATCACTGGATTATTAGGTTAGGTTTAAGAAACTCTAGACTTGAAGTCATTTGAAGTGATATGTTTATAAGATAAATGTGATGGGTTGTTTAGTTAGGTTATGAATTAATTATTCGTTCGAATTCATGGAATAGCTAGATTAGAAGAATTGAAGAAAATTGTGATGGATTTGCTTGTTCTATATCATGTCGTTATGGATGATTCTAGGAGAAGGATGGTGATTTGGTTTTGGTTAATGAATGATGCTAGGCATGAATTTTTATGCAAGTGACATTATCTATATTTGAGATAGGTATGAGATAGGATTTGTGACAAAAGACACCCAAACTTGAGTTAGATAAGTATAGAAGAATCAAGCAGTCCGACAGACTACCTTTCACTAATTCGATTATAACTCTTTGTAGGAAAGTCCAAATGGTGCACCGTCATTTTTGTTGAAATCCTAATTCGTATATCTTTCCAACCATATAGATCACACATGCTAAAAACATCTGAGTTAGATCAGTTTATTCTTCGAAGTTGATCAAAAATCTGCACTGTGGTATCCTTTGGATAGCAAAATGTTGTGCTTTCTTCTTAGACTATGAAGGACTTATCCTCAAGTGAACTTCCACACTATTTAGGCTTTTATTGAAAGGCACCCCCCATGTTGATTGAAGTACTTTTGATGGATATCAATATAAAAGGTGACTATGATTTGATGTCTTGTCGACTCTAAATATTTCATTCTACTCTTAGTATTGTTTATATTTTTGGAAGACAAGGAGATGTGATAACCCAATTTGAATGTGTGGAGGTAAGGTTTACTTAGATGTTTTAAGATGGACTATGTTTTGAACAATAAGGTTATGGGTGTTATTTAAAAATTCATAGAAATTAAGAAATGAATGTAGTCTTGGTTTTACGATATGAACCATGGTAGTGTTATATTTTCCTCTAGGTTGAGTACGATGATATGAGATAGTATAATTCTCAAATGTGATCAATTGAAGGAATACAATGAAGTAACATCAAATGAGAGCCTATTTTGGATTAAAGACGAGAATTGTGATTATAGTTCTTAAATGGATAGGAGTTTGTTTTCATAACCACAAACTTGAGCTTACCCATATTGTTTTGAAAATACTATGGAGAGTTGATTAAATTTACTTTGAAGGTTTAGAAGGTTCATGCATGTGATACTCATTGAGGACGTTATACTTAGTTTATCTCATTTCCTTGAGGGCTTCGTTGATTACTCTTAGACTCTCTAAAGTATTAACAATCGATAATCTTTTAGTTGAATGTTAAGATAATAGTTGACTTGTATTGCATACTTTAATTAGAAATTGAGGTCAATGTATGGAAATGAACTTATAGTAGTTTCATTTGATTCTTGATATTGTTGGATTAAAGATTATAGAGGTTTAAAAGCTCGAGGTCAGATACAACAGACAACTATGGAAATAAGGAAGATATCCAAAGTTTGATATGAACCTCTATTGTTATGTAGGACCTTTTAATGATATTGGAATTGTGTTGGGGGAATATGAAGTTCTTTTTCCTATCTCTTTTAGTACATTATTAAGATATGTTTGATTAGTTATAATTAAGGATTGTTGGTAGGAGTATTGAAAATTCTAACCTTACGACTAGTAGTGATTCTTGGGAAGATGTAATTAGAGGAATCAAGGAGGATAACTATGCAGATTAACTTTGACATGGATGTAAAAACCTTATGAAACTTTGGGGATAAATGACTATGGTTATCCTAGTAACTAGCAGATCATGATTATCTTGGAGATTACGAATAATGAATAAGACTATGATGACTAATGTGAAAAAAATTGAGGAACATTGGTTAAATCTTTGGAATTCTACTTTTTGGTTTGATCATATCACAAGAAATTTAGTAGTAATCAATGGAGAGATATTTTGGGATCCTTAAAAATCTATCTTCACATTTTTGGTATGTTACAAGATATATA
>CM042184.1:17581598-17594835 GCA_023539305.1 Ilex asprella
GTGCTCTCATGGTATGAATGGTTATTGAATGTAATGCCGTCTAGGGTGTATTTTGGGGTGTTACAAGAATTGTCGGGTAGATTCATGAGAAACGACAACCTACTTGAGTGGTACCAAATAGAAATTATTGTTCATTGTACCAAATATTATTACTCCAAGATTTTAGGGTAGTATGGGATGTCGCGATAACTTGTGAAAATAGTGTATGCTGGAGTGGATTATGTTGGAAATTATTTGTCAATTAAACGTGGTTTTATTCTCTTTCAATTCCTTATTATTGTACAAACTTGAGATCTCCTTTGAAATGTTCTTATTTTATTTCAAAATTCATTTATATGTATGTGCGAAATGTGACCTACCTGTTTTACTTGATTTTAAAACCTTGAATGGGTTTGGAAGGATCCTCCTACAGAGCCTTGTGCTCATGTAACACCCCGTATTTTCTTTTATATATTTGTATAGATATATATATATATATATATAGTAAAAAATTATTGTGAATGTGTGGATATGTATAATAAGGTAAGGATAAACCATATGGATTTTTAATACTAGGATAAATACTAGAGACGCATATTGATTGGAAAGTTGAGTTTCAAAGACGTTGAAACATGAAAATGGGGATTAGATGAATTTCTAACTACTTTTAGGTCAAGATAATGTTTCCATTGAATCCGGAAGGTCGCAAAACCATGGGAAAGGTAATAGGAAGTGCATTGAAAATTTGAAAGACGGAGGAAGACTCTGTCTGCTGAGTGGTACCGGTACCAGGTATCGGTACCGAGTACCGGTACCCCGATTCCAGAAGGTTTTTGGTACCGGTACTGGGTACCGATACCCCGACTCCAGAAGGTTCTTGGTACCGGTACCGGGTACCGGTACACCCGATATAAAAGTCTGGACATTTAATGTCGCGACCTTGGTCCAATCTTAGCCTTATAAATACCCAAGGTCGTCCATTTTGGCCCTATTTCGACCACTCCAACATTAGAAACCCTAAGAGAGAAAGAAAGGAAGAGAAAGGAGGAAGGAAGGAAGAGAGAAACAAGAGATTACGGGTATATTCAAGAATTCAAGCCCTAGTTCTTCAAAGATTCAAGGTAGGGGTTTTCTTCCATTTTCATCCAATGATGTTAGGGTTATTATATATGTACATTTTGACTCTAAGTAGTATGTATTTGTTATGGGTTCATTGTTTCTTAGTCTTTGTACCAACATACACATGATTTGAACAAAATAATGGTTTGAAATTCATCAAACCCTAGTGTTTGGGGTAAATATGGATTTTTTCCTATATCTTCACATCATCTTGATTTCTAAAATTCTAGAACTTTGTGTTGGGTAGTAAAATGATTGTATTGATGATCTCATGCTTATTTCTTTTAAACTTGTCTCTTGTAACATGAATTGCGAAATGAGTATGTATTCTTAAATTGTTCTGTTATGTATCTTGCTTGTGAAAATTGGGGAAAATCATGGAATTTGCTTGTATATGAGGTTGAGTATATTGTTGGCATGTCACTCTTGTTTATGGTGTTGTGAGGGACTTGGATTACCTTCGAAAACTGCCGTAGAGCGTTAGAGGTTAGTCTATCCCAATGGGGGATGAGATGGTTGCCTAATGCTCGTAGTGGATCATTGTTGTGACAATGACCACTATTGTTCACGGATACCGGAGAAAAGGGTTAGTATACTAGACACCTTGGAAGGATTTCGTCAATGTCGTATGAGACGGTACACGCCCTTCCTAAATTGGCCTGTGATTGTGATTATATATGGGTGAACGAGGTAGAATCGTTGGGTAGATTCATGAGAAGCGACAGCCTACTTGAGTGGTACCAAATAGAAATTATTGTTCATTGTACCAAATATTATTTCCCCAAGAGTATCGGATAGTATGGGATGCCGCGATAACTTGTGAAAATGGTGTATGGTGGATTGGATTATGTTAGAAATGGTTTGCTAATTAAAGTTGATTTTTTTTTTCTCTTCCAATTACTTATGATTGTACAAACTTGAGATCTCTTTTAAAATGTCCTTATTTTCTTTCAAATTTCATCAATATGTACGTTCGAAATGAGACCTACCTGTTTTGCTTGATTTCAAAACCTTGAATGGGTTTGAAAGGATTTTCCTACAGAGTCTTGTACTCACCCCCCTACCTACAAACATTTCAGATTTTACTCATGAGGAGGAGTTAAGACTCAAGGAGCCCGTACCCTGGGAGATTCAGCAAGACAGGAGTGTGGATCCTGGGGAGGACTCTTAGCTGGACCCCATATTTTGTTCTAGACTAGGGTATTACTTTGAAACATTGTGTAGTCTAGTTTAGTTTGTATTTCCGCTGCAAGATTTCCTTTGATATTCTTTTGGAGATGTAAATGCCATTGTTGGGCATATTCTTTTGGATGTTATTGTATTTGCCTGAATGATGAAGTAAATTCTTTTTGGATATGAAGTTATGTAGTTGCTCTCATGATTGTAAATGGTTATTGAATGTAATGCCGTCCAGGGTGTATTTTGGGGCGTTACAGCTCACCCCCCTACTTTCCTACCTTTCAGATTTTGCCTTTGACGGGGAGCTGGGAGTCGAGGAGCCGACACATTGGGAGACTCCGACAGAAGGGAGTGTGGATCCCGAGGTGGACGCTTAGAGCGACCCCCCTTTCTTTTGTTATAGAGTTGGACAATCTTTTGGGAGAATTGTATAGCTTAGTTTTATTTTATAAATTTCGTTGTGTATTATAGTACTTTTGTGGGGATGTAAAGGTCATAGCTTGGCCTATTCTTTTGGGATAACATGTAAATTTGATTGATTAATTTTATGGTATTTAAATGGACCCGGTGTGGTCATTACAGTAGAATTGCATAGGTTGTGTTTTGGGTAGAGCTCTCCAAACAAATGAGACTCTGCCCGAATTTTGTTAAATTAAGGACCCCCATTTATTTATGGATTTATTAGTTGCTCTCATGATATCAATGGTTATTGAATGTAATGTCGTCCAGGGTGGTATTTGGGGCCTTACAGATGCAGTATGACATGTAGGTTGTAGATAATCACTCAGAGTCCTACCATTATTAGGATTTAAATTATTCACATAATTTTCATCATGATTACTTACCCTGACATCATGATCCTCATGTTTAGGAAGATTATTTTACCTATTTTTATTAGTATTAGTAGCCATTGTATGCATAGAAGGATTTGAATCAGAGGAACCAAATAAATTTTCAAACAGAGTATCTAAATCTTCTCCTATCAAACGACTACTTAAGTCACGATGCCAAGAACTCAAAAAACAACTAAAAAACTAAATAAAACAGGATTCTAAATTAAATAAAAAAAATAAAATAAATTGCAATAAAATTAATAAAATAAATAAAAATTGGAATGAAGTTACTAGATCTTCAATGAATCGCAAATACCGAAAACCTCAAAATATGTGATGGTTCCTTGTTTTTCAACTTCCTAGGAATGGCGCCAAAAATTTGCTTCAACTTTAATATTCTAAACCCAAGCGCTGGTTGAGCGAGGAAATATATTTTTCGGAAGACCGAGGTCGAACCCTTAGGGAATTGTGAAACAGCAGCAATCACACAAATGCTATAACAAACTTGTAAAAACAATTTGTTTAAAAGATTGTTAAGTTGGAAATATTGATTGAAGTAATTAAAACAATATAATAAGAATACTAGAGCATCAGGTACTCCCTCTCAATTCCGTACAATAATGATTAAAGACTCAAATCTTAACTTGGGACAAGAATCGGATGTCAGTTGATTCAAGTAACAAATCAAGTAAGAAAACCAAAAGTTATAGTCAAAAAGATTATCTAGGAACCTGAATAATCATCCAATTATATTATTTTACAAAATAATGATAATTACCTCAAGCGTGGAATAACCAGTTATTTACTCGTCGGAAAATTCAAGCAATCAATGTACATGACACAACAACTCTAGAATTTTTACAGAGCAACAACTTTGCTAAAAGATTAGAAGTTAAATAATCAAACATCATAAATCATTAAACTCATAATCAATTACATTACCATACTTCATTGAGAGGTTCTCTCCTAGCCCTAGCTTAGCCTTCTAGCCAGACATGATTAACAAAAACTAAAGCGAAAATTTAAAGAAATCATCAAAAAACGGTTGATAGGTTTACAAGATCTTCAACTCCTATTTATAACTTTATTCTAGGAAAAGATTGAATTACATTGAAACTATTAATCTGGCATTGGCAGACCATCACTCGCGTCCAGACGTGTGCTCTTCAACTGTCCGGACACAATTTCTAGTGTACTTCTCTCCCTGCGTTCATCTTTCTGCCTCTCGCGTCCATACGCGTAACCTTCATCTATCTGGATGCGCATTCCAGTGGGTTCTTTCCCAGCTATGCTTCCTTCCTTGCTCCAATTCTTTCATTATTGCACCTTTTTCCTGTAAAATAAATATAACTTACCCTTTTATTAGCATAACATCTATTCTTTAATAAATTACTATATTTATCAAACTTTCATAACCAAATAGTTAATCTTTCCCAATAATTAATGTAAATATTAGACTTTAATCAGCTATGTTAATAAAATGCTCCTCAATGCAGAAACAAGGCATCTAGGCCTTTCTGAAATTAGCATTAGCACTCATAAATTTTGCCAGGAAACTGTGTCACTAGTTCCAAGCCCATAAAATTATGGTATTAATCGACCAAAAACTCAAAGCACTCTTCAGAAAGGCCGACCTATCAAGAGGACTGTCAAAATAGGCCGTGGAGCTGGGTGAATATGATATCATTTTCAAACCCCGAATAGCGATTAAGGGACAAATGGTTGATGACTTCCTTGCTGAGTTTTCTCCATGGTATAGTGGAGATGACATCGATTCTTTAGAAAAGACCGACTCTATTGATGATGGCTTGGCTAAGAAAAACACCACAGATTTAGAAGTTGGCGGGATAATGTTTGTTGACAGATTGTCAAACCAAAAAGGTACAGGGATTGGCGTGACACTTGAAAGTCCAGAAGAGGATATATTGAATAGGCTATAAGACTCTGCTTCCGATCCTCAAACAATGAAGCTGAGTATAAGGCCCTTATAGCCTGGGTAAGACTTGCGATCGACATGAATGTAAAATGGCTTCATATCTTTTTTGACTCGCATTTGGTTGTGAATCATATATTATGTGAATACTCGGCAAAAGATAGGCGAATGCAAGCCTACTACCATCTGAAATACTGCCAGCTAAACTGGGACCCAGTTGGATGGACCTGATTGTGAATTTATGAAGAACGGAGAATTTCCGAATAACAAGAAGGATGCACACAAAGTGTGTCTGAAAACAACTAGATTCTAGCTATCCCCAAATGAGGAATTGTACCGACGCTTATTTACAGGTTCGTACCCATGTTGTGTACACCCAAGCAAGGTTTAGGACTTTCTTTTCGAAATCTATGAGGGAAGTTATGGTGCCCATACGGGGGCAAGGTCGATAGCCCACGGTTCACTTTCTCAAGGGTATTGGTGGCATTACATGAAAAAATACACGCAACAATACATGAGGCTCTACAACAAATGCCAAAGTTTTTTCATCATACCAAGACTAATATGAACAGGACTTGCTGCCTCCAACAAACCCCTGGCCCTTTGCACAGTGGGACTGAACATCAAGGGACCAATGCCCCATGCACTTAGGAATAAAAGGTACCTCCAGGGTCGGAACTGATTACTTCACCAAATGGGTAGAAGGTACGGTATACCGATGGCTGTAATCTTAGATAACGACACCAATTTGAAAGCAAGCCCTTCAAGGCAAGGCATTCTGCAAACACTATGGGATATGAAACCATTATTCTACACAGTCCTACCCTAAAGTAACATACAGAAAGAAATTTTGAATAAAATGATTGTTGACGGAATATAGAAAAGGCTAGATAATGCCAAAGGTATAGGTGGAAGATTTGTCCAGCGTGCTATGGAAGTATCGAACCACACCACGACATGCAACAGGGAACCTCCATACGTGCTAGCCTATGGTATGGAGGCTATAATACCCCTAAAAATTGGTCTGCCTACAATCAAGATTGACTTAGCAAATAATGGAGAGAATGAAAAAGAGAAGCAGCGGCCATTAGGCTGGCTGCCTATCAACAACTGATGTCCTGAGCTCACAATAAAAAGGTTCACCCACTACAACAAAAATCGTTTTTTGCGACGACTTTTTTCGACGCTAAATTAAAAAAAACCGTCGTCAATTATTTTTTGTGACGTTTTTTTTTTTGTTGCATGTTTGTCGTAATAGCCTCGTCGCAGAAAGTATTTTGCGACACAAATTTATTTTCATCGCAAAAAAAAACAATTGCGACAAAAAAAAAACGTCACGAAAAGATTAAAAAACGTCGCTAAAATCTATTTCACCAAAGTAAAAAAATAAAATAATAATAATTTAATTAATTTTTCCCTACGCAAACAAATCGTCGCAAATAATTTTTACATAAAAAAAATTAAAAAATAATTTAATTAATTTTCGCGACGAAAAAAAATCGTCGCGAATAATTTTTTACATAAATAAAAAATAAAAAATAATATTTTAATTATTTTTTTGCGACGTAAAAAAATCATCGCGAATAATTTTTTACTTAAATAAAAATATAAAAAATAATAATTTAATTCATTTTTCGCGACGTAAACAAAATCGTCGCTAATAATTTTTTGCACAAATAAAAATATAAAAAATAATAATTTAATTTATTTTTTCGATGTAAAAAAATCGTTGCTAATAATTTTTACATAAATAAAATGTAGAAAATAATTGAATAACAATGTTGCGCAACGATTTAAATTTCGTCGCAAAAAAGTTCTGTTTAAAAAAAATAATTAATAAAAAATGAAATTCCAATAAAATTTGTCACCTATACACCAATAATACATGTGTTCAATAAAAAACAAACACAATTAATACATTTCACATCTTTTCAAAAAAAACAAGATTTTATTTCCACAAAAAATGAATTATAAGAATCAAAGAACATGAAGTTCTAAAAATAAAAAAAAAATAACTTTAATCCTTCAAGAGGATTTAAACCATCTCTAATTACATTTAATGTCTCTTAAACTTGAAATATCATCTCCAAGCTCAACAGATCAATACCATGAGTAGTTTAAATCAACAGTGACATTGCTTGGAGCCTCTTTATTTATGACAGATTAATGTAGAGAACTCCAGTTTATCATGGCTAATTCAGGAGCTTTTTAATCTGGTCCTTGTTGTGAACAAATACCTCTAAAGTGCTAGCATGAGTACCCAGGAGGTCTTTGTGATCTTTTCTTTTATCATCAAAAGCAATGCTGAGCTTAGCAAAGTCTTCAGGATCTGGGCATGTAAACCTTTGAAGAATCCTAGCAGACCTTCCTCTTCCAAATGGCATAGATTGCACCAGACATTGTTTTTCGTGCTTTTAGCTGAGCTTCGTCTCTCACATCATCATCTGATGCAGCAGACTGAATCATAACTTTACACCTGGCAGCAAATTTGATCTTAATTTCACCCATAGATGTGTAAAAAAAACTCTTACACAAAAGGGTTTTTCTTTCTTGACAGGCATTCATTGGATTCCTAGAAACCTCCAACATTGAAGGTGAACTTGTGAATTCAAATCTTACACGAAACTGAATCAGAATATCTTCCCCAAAAATAGTTAAGGTCCCTGATATAGAGTCGTGAAACGATGCACGAGCAACATTAAGTAAATTGATAAGGAAGAATGAGTGAATGGACAATTTACCTGATTGCAAGGTATGTTAAGCAGGTGGCCATGCACTTTGAGAGTGCACCCAACACAAAAGCAGAAAAGGCAGATAGAGCTTGAGGAGATGACTCTGTATGTCTTTGATTGCCCAGCTGACCCTTTAATTGTCGATCTTTCAACTGATCAAACACTGTATACTGCAAAGTTAATTAATTTTGGTTATTGTTCGATATATCAACTTTTTTCCAGCAAATCTGCTTTTATGGGCATATTCCAAAAGTATCACATAAATATTTAATGACAAAAGTAAAAGACAAAGCCTAACATATGTTATCCATCAAACAAACCCCAGGAAAGTATGATCAAGTACCTGGATAGATGGATTTGCTGTGAGAAGAAAAGATATCCCTAGACCATCAAATGCCTCACTCCAAGTGCCCTCCGAGAGGGTTTTCCACAAACTTTTGGATTTCCCAAATGCACTTGTTTGCATCCTTGAGGATGTTGTATCAAGAGGCTGAACAATAAACTCAGGATTAGAAATGCAGAACCAGAAATATAGGTATTATCTCAGAAGGAAGAAGCCAACCTCTGAAAATAAAAGCCTACCAATTACCAAAGATGAATTGAAAATAAAAGCAAGAAGCCAACCTCAGAAGGAAGTAAAGGTCGACTGTAATTAGAACCATATTGAAAACCATACTTTGCCAAAAAATCCCAGAAGCCTTCTTGAAATCTTGATCTAGATGGTAATTTCAATTCCAAGTAACATGCACCATCTGCATTTGAATCCAGTAAGACAAAGCACATACAATATAAGCACAAGTATTATCTCAAGTCAAATAAAAATTCCAATGGAAATAATGAGCAAAAAATCCATCGTAGGGCAAAAAACTCTTGAAGTATGACAATACTTAGTTTTGATCTCCATAAGACCATGTATATGAACAACATGAAGTAAGCTCTCAATTAACAGAATCATACCACTTTGCTGGAGGTTAAATGGATACCTCATCTACATCCATTTCTGAATCTGCAAATGAAATCACAACCAGAATAAAGAAATATTATTAACTGCACCATCAACCATGAGGTAATACTCCAACCATGAGGACAAAATGACAACTAAACATCAACATCAATTGCACCATTAGGTTCTCCCTGCATGGAGCTAGCCTCAACTACCATTAGCAATCCCTACAAACCAAGTCCGGTGAGGCCATCTACCATCACATATAATGTTTTCTAAATGGTTCCATCAAGTATAATTTATGCATGCACAATGTAGATAGATATCCATAAAAGATAGAAAATTTGATAAAAAGAAGAACGTCAAATCAATGTTTTGAGCATTTTCAATGGCAACTTTCATCACATCAATGTTTTTATGAGGTGCAACCCCATTGTCATTAAATTCAAGCTGCTCCTCAACCTGTTCACGAAGTTTCACTCCAAAAGCCGCAGTATTTTTCTCTGTTCACAGAAGAGAAGATACGGTTAAATTTTTCTCTGTCGCCGAGATGAACTGACAAGAAATCATGTAATACAAACCAAGAAAGGAGATTGACAAAAAAAGAGATAAAGAAATGCAAACCTTCAGGTTCTCAATGAACCTATCAAAATGTAAGCGAACACCGCAAAAGACCTCAAGTACAAACTCGCCATTTTGCCAGGGGATCTTGGTTATTTCATTAACATGTGACCCAAGCTTGGGCTCTGCAACTCCTAAACTAAACTTAGGCTTCTTACCTTCCTTGACTTTTGGTAGACTAAGTTCCAAAAAGTTCCTTAGCTCATCAGTCATATGGCCTGAAAACCCAAATTCAGCAAGTGCTCCAATTAGCCACCCAACTAATCCAAACAAGATGATAAATGATACAAAATGGAACATGAACCAAAGCTCCAGCCTCATAACTCCCTACCTGCATGCTATAAGGATATGTGATAATCTCAGTCAATTTTGAAATGTAAGGATACGAATGCATTCGGTTGAGGATGAAAGGTAAAAGCAACAAGTTTTTTAATCAAATTTTAACTACTTGGAAACTTTTATTTTTATGGGAAATGAGAGCATATCCAAATTTGATTTTCTTTCATTTCCTTGGTTATATCAGCCACCATAAGGAGGAAAACTCCTCATTGCTATACATTGATCTAAAAAATATTTCAAAATTGAGCTCTACAGCATTGTGATAATCAACCAAGACCAGGTAAAAGCACATATCACTCAGTTTTATTTGCTACTTTCGGATAAAAACTCATTGTAGCTAGACACTTATGCTTAAAATTTTCTATGAATGAAAGCAAAACATCTATAGCACAAATACTAAGAAAAGATAAAAAATGTATATCAACTCAATTCAGCTCACATCCTTTTTCATTGTTCCAAAGCAGCAAAAAAGTGCAAAGAATATTGGCGTCACTCAACAATAATAACTCAAAAACTGCACAATAAAACACAAAACGAACACATCAGAGAAAGAATGATAATGTGTACATGATAAATTATAAAAATTATACACAGCCATTCCTACAACGTGTACATGATAAATTATAAAAATCTTATTTCAAACGTCACGTTCATTGTTACTTCGGCCCTCAAAATGAAGCTATCCACCTCGACTAAAAACTAGACCTTATTAAGCAAGCTTGCACTCCATTGGGTTTGTGAATTTAGAGGAGGAAACAAAAAGAAAAAGTAAATGAAATCATTTTCACTTGAACAACCATCATTCCATTGATCAAAGAATCTACCTCATCTAATTGCAAAATAAAAAACCTAAATTGAGAGAGAAAGAAAAAACCCACATACCCATAAAAAACCCATAGAACACATTTTCAGCAAAAACCCACATACCCAGCAGATCAAGAAACGGTACCAAAAAACTAATTCCTCTTCGGATAACAAAAAATTGTAGCAAACAACATAAAAACTGTCAAACATTAAAGTGAGTAGAATTTAACAAATCCACAAACAAAAGCATAAGACAAAATCCACAACAAACATACCAACCCATGAAAATAAATTACCCAAAAAACAAACCAATAATCTGTTTTTGTGCTAAAAATGAGAAAAATCAAAGATCAAATTGGTACCTGAGCTTCGGCTTGATCTCTTGTGGCTTGTAGCTTCACCGATGATCGATCGTTGCAAAGAGAAGAGACAGAGGAGTGTTGATTTAGGGCAGATCGGTTCTGGTTCGTCGAGTGAGAAAGAAGTGATAAACAGAACAGATTAACAGACCGAGACCGAGTGATGAACAAATTTAGGGCAGATCGGTTCTGGTTCTGGTTCTGGTTCGCCAACTTGATGAACAGACCGAGTGAGAGAGAAGTGAGAGACGGTATAACCTGAATAAACCCAGCCAAAAAGAATCCCACGACACTGTATAACCTCAACAGCTTGAGTTTTTTATTTAAAACAAAAATAAAAATTATTATCTGTGACGTTTTTATAAAAACGTCGCGAACAAATAAATATTCCCGCTACTTTTTTTGCTTTAATAACTAAAATTTATAAATTTTCGCCATCTCTCGAGCTAAAAAAAAATAGAAAGGAATCACCTTTTCACGACGTTTTAAAATTGCGAAAAAAAGAAAATTTGAGACAAAATTCAAAAAACGTCGAACATAACACTCAATTTCTTTTAATTAACATTCAATTATTTTTTTCTAATAATTATTTAATTCACGAAATTAACATTCAAATTCAACTAGTTAATATTATATTAATCAGATGAAAATGTTAATTAGATGAAATTGATTGTTAATTTGGTGTTAATTTGATAAATTCAATTTTAATTGGATAAAATTAAATGTTAATTTGGTAATGATTTGATGAAATTACATGTTAATTTGATGAAAATGAATATCAATTTGATAAATTTGAGTGTTAATTTGATAATTTGAATGTCAATTTGATGAATAAAGTGTTCATTGAATAAAATTAAAATTTTATTTGATTAATTTAATTTTAACTAGTTGAATTTGAATGTTAATTTAGTGAATTAACCAATTATTAGAAAAATTGAATGTTAATTAGAAGAAATTGAGTGTTAATTTAGTGTTAATTGGATTAATTGAATATTAATTTGATGAATTTAACGTTAATTTCGTTTTAATTTGATAAATTAAATTTTAATTGGGTGAAAATACATGTTAATTTACTGTTTATTTGATGAAATTATATATCAATTTGATAAATCTAAATGTTAATTTGATAATTTGAATATAGATTTGATGAATTGAGTGTTTATTGAATGAAATTGAAAATTTATTTGATTAATTTATTGTTAACTAGTTGAATCTGAATGTTAATTTGATAATTTAAATGTGAATTTGATGAATTGAGGGTTCATTGAATAAAATTGAAAGTTTATTTGATTAATTTAATGTTAACTAGTTGAATTTGAATGTTAAATTAGTGAATTAACCAATTATTAGAAAAAATTGAATGTTAATTAGAAGAAATTGAGTGTTAATTTAGTGTTAATTCGATTAATTGAATATTAATTTGATGAATTGATGTAAATTTTGTTTTAATTTGATAAATTAAATTTTAATTTGATGAAATTACATGTTAATTTATTGTCGATTTGATGAAATTGTATGTCAATTTGATAAATCTTAAGGTTAATTTGATAATTTGAATATTAATTTGATGAATTGAGTGTTTATTGAATGAAATTAAAAATTTATTTGTTTAATTTAATGTTAACTAGTTGAATCTGAAAGTTAATTTGATAATTTGAATGTTATTTTAATGAATTGAGTGTTCATTGAATAAAATTGAAAGTTTATTTGATTAATTTAATGTTAACTAGTTGAATTTGAATGTTAAATTGGTGAATTAAATGTATATTAGAAAAGATTAAATGTTAATTAGAAGAAATTGAGTGTTAACTTAGTGTTAATTATATTAATTTGATGAATTGAATGTTAATTTTGTTTTAATTTGATAAATTAAATTTTAATTAGATGAAATTACATGTTAATTTAATTAAATTGTATGTCAATTTGATAAATCTGAATGTTAATTTGATAATTCGAATGTTAGTTTGATGAATTGAGTGTTCATTGAATGAAATTGAAAGTTTATTTGATTAATTTAATGTTAACTAGTTGAATCTGAACGTTAAGTTGATTGTTTTTTTTAAATCTTTTATTCAAGTAAAAAGTTTATTTGAGACGTTTTTTAAAAACGTCGCGAAAAATTAATTAAAATATTTTTTTATTGAAGTATAAAGTTTATTTGTGACGTTTTTAAAAAACGTCGCGAAAAATCAATTAAATTATTTTTTAAAATTTTTTTTATTGAAGTAAAAATTTTATTTGCGACGTTTTTAAAAAACGTCACGAAATCAATTAAATTATTTTTTTAATTTTTTTATTGAAGTAAAAATTTTATTGGTGACGTTTTTTAAAAACGTCGCTAAAAATAAGTTAAATTATTTTTTTTAATTTTTTTATTGAAGTACAAAGTTTATTTG
>CM042184.1:17599835-17611493 GCA_023539305.1 Ilex asprella
ATTGAAGTAAAAAGTTTATTTTTGAAAATCAATTAAATAATTTTTGTAAAATTTTTTTATTGAAGTAAAAAGTTTATTTGCGACGTTTTTAAAAACGTCGCAAAAAATCAATTAAATTATTTTTTTCTAATTTTTTTATTGAAGTAAAAAGTTTATTTGCAACGTTCTTTAAAAACTTCGCGAAAAATCAATTAAATTGTTTTGTTTTAAATCTTTTATTGAAGTAAAAATTTTATTAGCGACGTTTATGAAAAACGTCGCAAAAAATCAATTAAATTAACAATTTCGGTCCTTTCTCCCGCCAAAAAACAAGGAAGAAATTGCCTTTTTGCGACATTTTTAAAAAACTTCGCAAAAAAAATTAACAAAATTAAAATTTGCGACAAAATTATAAAATCTTCGCTAATAGTAAACTTTGGGCGACAAATTTAAAATCGTCGCAAAAAATATTTTTTGTTGTAGTGACCCTAGTAATTTTACCCTTATGGACCTAGTACTAATAAAGGTGAAGGATTCTACTAAGGACCCTACACATGGGAAGCTCGGGGCGAACTAAGAGGGACCATACAACCCTGGAACACGGCTAATCTGCGAATGTTTTATCCCACCTCTGGCTCCGTGTTACGCCATCACACTTTTATGGACTCATTACACCCATGAAAAGTGTGAAATCAAAAAACGAGTCTTGCACCTGAGGGAGAATCTCTCCCTTCTTACTTCACATTTCATGTAATATCCCGTGAAGCTCAATTGAACTTTGGTCCAATCTTCCTGAGCTCCACCCATCAACTCACCTATGTGGTGATTGATTAAACCCATGCACAACACTCACAATCATGACATGTTCCAATAATGTAGTATTAACCCATGCACATTCAATGTAATGCACAATTGCAATTTAATTTAAAACACAATGTCAATTTTAGCATTAAACACATAATAAACGTTCTAGCATATCACCAAACACGTTATAAGCATTATTTAATTCAAGTAATATACTTGAATATGCTTAGACATTTTATCAAACACCTAGAGAGCATAAATGTAAATACATTACATGCCCAATCATATCACACATATTTGACATGTTCAACACCCAAATCAAATAGGAATTGGTCTAGCATGCTCATCGATTCATCAAGAATTCCACTAGCTACACTAGTCACATGGTAGATATATAATTATTATACATAAAACCTTACCCATATCATATAAATATTTAGAATTGAAAGTAATCCTAAATAGGAGGAAACTCTCACATCTTTTAGGGTGAGCAAAGTTGAGAATCCCCTTAGAATGCCCAAATAAGCTCCTCAAAGCCCTAGCCCCAAACCCTTGATTTTTAAAAATTGTGGAAAATGGCCAAAATTGGCGTTCACGTCTAGTTCTTGTCTATTAGAATAATTTTTGTTCTTCGTGTTTGATGATTCAATGGTTAGATCTTGACTTTTGGATGGAAGAAGAATAAGAAGACGAAATATTGGAGCAAGTGTGTCGCTTGTCACTTTTTCATTGGTTGAGAATCTACCATGCCCAATCAATTTGTGCCATGTGTCATAATGAATAAGATTTATTGGATGGTTGTTTAATTTATATTATGGTTCCAATGAATAAATCCGAGTTGCTAAAATTTTTATCGTGTTACTCCAATTTGCCTCGTAAAGCGTGAAATCTCGACTATCTTAAAATTTAACAAAAATTGAATGGCTAACTCGATTTCACGAGAAAATCCAACGTTAAGGTCCGTTTCTTCATCCAAATTACATAAAAAATTTAAGATTTTTAATCATACTTAAAATGACTTAATCACCATATCACCCATTTAATTGATTTATTAAATTTTACGGGCTTTACATTCAAGGTCCCTTAGCAAATGACCAAGGAATGAACTCTTAGAAGAAAGGTCGAGTTTTCCTATGAATTCATATGGGTAGCACAAAATAAAGCCTTTTCATATATAAAAAAAATACAAAAATATATATTTTTCAGTAGATAGAGGTGTTGAGTTGCAAGAGCTGCAGAAAAGATCGCAGTAGTATGGCGAGAAAACCGCTTTGAGGATGGAGGTACATTCGCAACCCACAAAGTAGCTTCCTAGTCCTTTAAGAAATAAGTGTTCTTAAGCGAAGCCAATTGTAGAGCTAGTTTGCCTTCATTTTTTTTGCATTCCTTGCTCAAAGGTGTCATATTCTTGCTTTTTCGAATGAGCCTTAAAAGGACTCCTACTCTTTGAGAACGGCGGCATGCTTCACATAAGCGAGAGAAAGCTCTGTTGTGGCCACTGACTTAGAAGCATTCAGCTCAGTCACTTATGCAGTGAGCTTTCCATTCTCCTCCATCAAATTGGCCATCTGTGCCTGAAGTAAAAGCATTTTCTCACAAAATTTGGCGTATTCAGTGTCCACAGTAGCCACGCGATCGTAAATGGTCTGCTTCGTTGCCTTTTACTCTTTCACAATCTTAGTACCAACTTCATGGACTTTTTGCAAAACCTAATTTTTTAAGGAAAAGAAGAAGTAAATTGAATCTGCTTTACAAACAAAAGAAAAAAGGGAAAAGAAGGAAATGAAAAGGCTGGGAACATACCAGCACCATTTGTTGGATGGCTTACCAAGTTATTTCATAGCCTGAATCCTCTCGTTTGCTGCCAAGTCTCAAGGGATAAGCACTTCCCTAACTATTCTAACTGCCACATTCACATCCTCCACTGGTGAGTCATGAATAGTGATCTCCTTCCCTTTGCCTTCAAGATTGGATGGAAAAAGGGAATCACTCGCTTAGGAATCACAGAAGGATCTAATGCTGAAATCTTTGGTCTCTTTGTGGCATAGTTCTCAGCAGAGACAAAAGCTACACCTTCAACGAACAAAAGAAAATGAGGGAAAGAAGGAAATAAAAAAGGTTGCGAACATACCAGCACCATCTGCTGATGGCTTGCCGAGTTACTTCATAGCCTGAATCCTCTCATTTGGCGCCAAGTCTCAAGGGAGAATCGCTCCCCTAACTATTCCAACTGCCACATTCACATCCTCCACCAGTGAGTCATGAATAGTGATCTCCTTCCCTTTGGCCTTCAAGATTGGATGGAAAAAGGGAATCACTAGCTTGGGGATCGCAAAAGGATCTAATGTTGAAATCCTCGGTCTCTTTGTGGCACAGTCCTTAGTAGAGACAAAAGCTATATCTTCTCCAGACGATTTGGAAGGGGAATAAGCAGGAAAATCATAAGATTTGGGGATCTCGGGTTGAGGAGGGGAACTTGAAAGTCTTGGGTCATTTTGGACAAATACTTGAACAATGGAGATAATGGGGTCATCAGGAATAGTCACTGGCTTAGTCTCGATTTGAATTTTCCAAGCTAGTTCGTCAGAGGTCAATGAGTCTTAAGACAAAGCAAGAGTATGCTTGAAAGTCTCAGCATGAGACAAGAAGCCGAGGAAATTCCTCTCTGGCTTATTCATGTCGGAAGCACTGGGAATAGATTTCTTATGAGACCAAGGAGTTTGAGCTCGTGCAGCTTACAGAGCTTCACGGTCATCGGCCAGAATGGCGTTAGTGTCATTAGGAACAACAATAAAGGAGGTATAAGTTGGAGTATAGCCTAGCAGCACATAAGAAGCTCGGCAGAAGAGGTTATTGTTGAAAGACCATACCCTGTTCAGTTCCCCCATCTTCACGAATGTTTTGAGATCTTCCCTTTAACAGTCTCACCTATAAAAAGATTCCACGTAAGAGAAAAATATTGAACAATTAATGAAAAAGAAGATAGAGACAGCCTAGTGGCATAACTTCAATTACCTGTTACACCTTCTTCAAAGGGACCTCTTTAGGAAGGAATTTCACTGGCATTGTACTCCAAATTCTCAAAAACAGAGATAACATCATTCTCATGACCTTTATTTGAGTCTGGCAAATGGGTCACTGAGTAGCGATCCTTCCTCTTGACTGCAAGATAGTAGTTGTCCCCTGCTGGTTTAATGATTTAGTAGTAAAGGATTTCCCCCAAGCCTAAGCTTAATTCTAGGAGATCATTGAGTGTTGTGACCCCAATCACTATTCTCAAGAAGTAAGGGCAGCACTGGATGGGGCAAATCATCAACAAGAAAAGGACCCATAGGAAAAGAGGATGAAATGGAAATCATACGACACCCTCAGTAATGGAACGGGTATAAATGTGGATAGACTCCTTGGTCCCAATCAGGGTTCAACGGTTCTAGCTACGCGAACTTCTACATCATCAAGGATGTTGTATTTGACTCTAGAATTTGGAATTTCAGGAGTTGTAAGAGGAGCCATTTGAGAAAGACAGCATAAAGTCCCAGCATTATAGTTTGGAAAAACGACCGTTACGTAACAGAATTGGAAGGCTGCGTTACCGTTACAGGCCGATATAAAGGACAGAATGAAATTCACGAAAGTAACGACCGTTATCGGGTCATAACGGGTCCGTAACGGCCATTATCGGGCTGTAACGGTCAACCCATGTCAATTTTTTCCTTTTTCCTGATTTTTCTTAAAAATCCAAACAATTCTGCAAAAAAAAAAAACCCTCCAAAATTGCAAACAGCTATAATTTTCAACCAAATCAATTGGTTTGGTTAAAAAAAACTCACGAAATCGTTGACAACTCACCAATGGAGATCGGTAATAGGCTTTTCTTCGGCAGCAAAGATCTCTCCAGCTAGCACTTCGAAGTCTCTTTGCCATAGGCACCATGCATTGGCCCCAAAACCCCATTATTTCATGGAGTTTACAGACGAGGAAGATGGTTTTCTCCACAGTTCCTTCTTCCTTTTGGTTCATCTCCTCGGCTACAGCTTATTCGGGCCAAAAAATGGGTATAGACACCTAGAGAGAAGCATGAATGAAACAATATGTTGCACTGTGTACAAAACACCACTACAGATATGGGTTTTGTTGTGAAACGATGAGCCTGCCACCTGCCCCAATTTGAGTGATAGACATTTGTAGAAGAAACCTATGCACGTGTTTCTCTATTGTTCATGAGTTCTTTTGTAAAAAGGTATGGGCTGGGACTTCGGTTCTCTAGTAATGTGGGTTTAGGCTGATCCAATGGATTAAAAGATTTTTTTTTTTATTTTTTATTATGTCAATGTTTTCTCTTTTATTGGCTTAAAATTATATCATGTTTAAAGTATGATAAAAGTTAAACTTGTTTATTATCTAAAATATCTTAAATAACACAATAAAATAAATTATAAACCACTAAAAAACATATATCTAAACAATTTTGAAGGTAAAACATACATAAATTCACTTTTAAGGCGAGTTGTGAATAAAAAATGAAAATTCACGACTTCGGTTCCATTACTGTTACGTAACGCCCGTTGCATCTCGCGTCCGTTACGACGTTACCGTTACTGTTACGACCTCTGTTACGGTTATTCAGAACCTTGCCCAGCAATGGAGTAAGGGGTAGAAGAAAATTTTCAGAAAATGAGAAGGTTTAAAGAATGGAGGCAAATAAAATATGCTAAGGAACCCCTTTTAAAAGGAGATGAATAACTTTCAAAGGAAGCAACGCCTGAATACCGAAGGAGAGAACATTAAATGGAAGGTACAATTTCAGACTAAGACAAGAAGGATGTATGGCTTGAGAAACTAGGTAATCATTAGTAGTGGTCTATGAAACGACCGCCAGATGTATGCCATATGGTGTACGTTTCATAGGGGCAAGTGAAGGGGCATGATACAATGACCACGTATCTTAGTGTAATGATTCGCGAACGTAACAAGATCATGTATGCATTTAAGATATTGATGGCTCAAAGGAGTGGCAAGACAAGACCGTGTTAATTGAGTTTAGGTCAAGAATAAAGGACCATTTACTAGACATGCTTGGTTGGTTAGGCCAAGCTTGACTAAGATTTGAACAACTCGGGTTGTGTTAAGATACACTAGATTAACTAGATCGAGCATTGTGATGATGTGAATATCTTGGTTCAAGTTAAGTGAAGTAATTATCCATCATTCGAAAAATTGAATGGATAAGATAAGTAAGTTGATAAAGTCATGGCAAATCGTCGTTATTGAATCCCAAAAAACTAGCAGATTACAGAATGTTAGAGAGATTTCAGTAAGATATAACCAAAAGTCTAACGTAATGGGGGTTTACCACCTCACTTTGCAAGCAGAAGGAACCCTAAAGGAGGAAGGCCGAGGAATCTTATAAAAGGAACTGATGAGGTTCAAGAGAGGGGAGCATAGTTTTCCCTATTGTTTCCTTCGTTTCTATCCTCTACTGACTTAAGTATCAGAGTGCATTCAATCGGTCCACTTCATTCCTAGGCAGTTTGTTCATTTTATAGGGGAAATTGCACAACATACACATAATTCAACCATAATTAGATCATATCGTAAGAGGTAATCGTTTTACCTCTTACATTAGTAATATTGCTTTTTCCAACCATCCCTATCAGTTAGTTTAGTCATATGAAAACTTTAAGAGACTGATTGTTAAAATTAAAATCAGAGGGAATTAATTGCAATATGACTAAAAATTACAACGGGCAAATTATAATTAACAGAAAATTTTAAGGGAACTCAGGTGACATGTACAAAGTGATGCGTTTTTAAGGCGAGAGGTCCACCTTGGACACTTTTAAGGCAAAAGGTTCGTAAAATATACAGTTGACAAAAATACCCTTAATGAAAGAGGTTATTTAAAAACTTCCATTATATCCCACCACCACCATCCACTACCGACTCCCCACCCCTCACTCCCTACCTCTCACCGACGGTGAACTACACGACAATGTACTCGATGACAGTGAACTAAGAAAGTCAATGTGTGTTGTTATATATTTTGGATTGAAGAAGAGCTAAATTTTTTAGTTCACTATCAAGGGCAGGGTGGTGGTGGTGGATTTCTATATAAAAAGAGCTAGATTTACTCACGAGAAAGAAAATGATTCTTGGTTGGGCAAAGTGCATGACACAATGGGTAATATCATCATATTAAAAAAAATTAAAAAAAAAACTAGTTTGGACCTCTCGCCTTAAAAGTTCAGTTAAGTTGGACTTCACACCTTAAAAAGTACAAGCATATTCTTATTTATAAATCATGCACCAACTTTATAGTTTTCAACAATTTTCTCTATTGTTCAAAAAATAATAATTTTCTCTAATTTAAAAATTGAAAGGTCATATCGGTAGTAATGGGAAACTGATGTTGCTTTTGTAGAAATTTGTAGGACAAAATTTGATGAATCGGATTAATGAGGAGCTAGCCTTTGAAAATTAAAAAACTCTCTATGATATGAAAGTAGTAGGGTTGAGATTTTTCTTCAATGGATTTTCTCACAAATTGGGTGTTTTCTTAGTGTGTCTTCTCTGTATGCAGAGAACCATATTTATGAGGGAGGATTTAGCTAGCCGTTACCATTCAAAAATATATCCTCAACTCCCCAATATTTTCTCAACTACACCAATATTTCCTCAACCCTCTGCAGTCAAAGTAGGCTAATTATACTCCAAGTGGGATTGACTAGTCTTTCCCTACTTGATGGGTCCCTCTAGTCAAGTTACTCATACTGACTAAAAAGATCCAACATAAATATCCAATTATATCAATGTTATATATATATATATATATATATATATATGTGTGCATGCATCATTATAAAATAATATTTAATATATAATAATTTGACAAAAAATACATCTATGATATATGCCATGAATAATGCAATATTTAACCAACAGATTGGGATTTTATATATTCCGAATTTGACCACCAACAATGGCTTAATTAATATCGAGGGATTTTAACCACATATTCCAACATCTCCTACTTGGCTACAAGCCCGAGATATTCATTCATAACTTAAACCCATAACAACGTCATATCGTTTAAATTATTTGGTTCCAATAGGTTTTGTCTATGGGTCTGCAACCATATCTTTTGTACAAAGATAATCAATAGTAACATGTTCTTTTTGTATTATATCATTATATAGTAATATTGTAACTCAATATGCTTACCTATAGGCCCGAGTTTCCCATTTTTAATGGTTTTTATTGCAGCCGCATTATCACAAAAAAAAAAATGAATAGGTATATTATTTACACAAGTAAGCTTAAATTAGTTAAAAACCATTTTAACCATATGGCTTCGAAGATAGCCATACTACAAGCAATGTATTCAGTTTCCATAGTACTTTTAGCTATGCAACCTTGCTTTTTTATTAGACCATGAAATAGCACCGCCACAAAAAACAAATATATAACCCGTGGTGGATTTTTATCATCAATATCACCAGCAAAATTAGAATCACAATAATCATTAACATTTATATCATTAGCTTGATATGTTAAAGAAAAATCTGATGTACCTTGTATGTATCTAAGTACACGTTTCACAGCTAACCAATGAGGTATACCCGAATTACTTTGATATCAACTAATCAAACCAACAACATATCTAATGTCTGGTCTAGTGCATAACATAGCATACATAAGACTGCCAACAACTTCTGCGTAGGGTTTAGATTTTATTTATTGTATTTCCTCTTTAGTTTTAGGAGCCATATTTTTAGACAATTTTGCTCCTTTGTAAATGGGTGATTCAACAGGTTTACAAAAATTCATTTTAAATTTCTTTAAAATATTTTCTAAATAAGATTTTTGAGATAAGCTCAATTGTCTTTGCTTTATAAGCTCAATTTTAGCCACACCCATATGTTTCATTTCAAACTTGGTGTTTAACCAATCTTTCAGTTCTAAAATTCTATTTATATCATTTCCGGCAAGTAAAATGTCATCCACATACAAGGAAAGAATAATATAATAACTCTCACTATTCCAAGTATATATAAAATGATCATAGTTTTTTGGAACAAAACCATAAGATATAATTGCATTATGAAAGTATGATACCATTGCCTTGAGGATTGTTTAAGTCATATAAGGATTTATTCAATTTGTACACTTTATGTTCTTTACCTTCAACTTCATATCCTTGCGGTTGATACATATAAATTTCTTCTTTAAATTCACCATTAAGGAAAGTAGTTTTAACATTCATTTGATGCAACTCTAGGTCTTAGTGTGCAACTAAGGAGATTAATATTCTTATTGAAGTAAACTTAGCTAGGAAAAAATATGTTTCATCACAATCTATACCTTCCTGTTGTGTGTATCCCTTAGCCACTAGTTTAGTTTTATATTTATCTATAGACCTATCTGATTTAAATTTTTTTTTAAGAATCCATTTACACCCAATTTCTTTTCTATCTATTGGTAAATCAACTAACTCCCAAACTTTGTTTTTCTCTATAGATTCTATTTTTTCATTAATTGCTTCTCTCTATTTTAAATGATCAATTGAATTCATAGCATAATTAAGGTATCATTCTCAATGAATTTATCATTCATATGGTCATGTCAATAACATATTCAACTTTGTCTTGAAATAATGTGGTGAATTCTACATTTCCAAGTTGAATAATTTGTACGATTAAGCCTCTCAGTTTTACTAAGTTCTACACTAGCAGCTTTAAACCCCATATTGACAAATTATAGAAAAATAAACTGCTAGGTAAAATTGGTTAGAAGTAACCCGATTTAATTTTGTTACGAAAGTGTGATTCCAAGAGTGCTTCGAGTAGACTGCAACACCAATTACTCAATTCAGCCACAATTGTAATCAGGTTCCTCCAAAATTCTGCGACGGCGCCAAGAAGCTCGATACAATGAGACGGCAATGCTGAATGAATTTGCAACTTCAAGTAATTGAGCCTTTCTAAAATCTGTTGGAAAGGAAAACTCAAGCAAAGCAAAAATATGATTGCTTTGTGGAATGTGTCAAGGATGTTGTGTGGCTGAATGTAGTAGATATTGACGAGCCCGAATTTTATTGGGCCAAGCCCAATTCAAATAAACTGAGGAAGCCCAAACAGAGCAGGGTCAACCCACCGAAAAGGAGTCCAATGCACCAAAGAACCAAGAGGCCAGCTCCAGGACCCCCAAAGGAGGGCGCCGCCCAAGACTCTCAAGTGGGCGCCGCCCAGCTGGTCTCCAAATGGGCGCCGACCAGGGCCAGGCCCCCTGGTCCGTCCTCCTGCCTCTCCCTCGCTCTCTTCTCCTAGCCACTCAACCTCATAGCCATCTTAGCGCCAAAGTAACTCCGAAGACCAAGTGCAACCCACTCTAACTTCAAGCTCAGGCTCAAGTACAATCTAACTCAAAGTCCACCTCCGAAGGAATAGGGGCATGAGGGAGAGAATATAGGGATACGCAGCACGAAGATCTACTTCTACCAAAAATGTGCTTACCAAATAGGTCTACTCCTACCAAAATTGTACTTACCAAATAGCGGAAGACTTCTTCCTCACGTCACCGCCTCACCGCCTTGGTGAGCCTATATAATGTAAGCCCCTCTCAGCATGGGAGACATGAGAATGATCATCACCTCCTTGAGACCTCTACATCTTGATCCCTACACAGATTGCTCTCTCTCTCTATTGTAAATACTCCAGGGTATATTCTCCTGACCATTCATCAATAAAAAACACCAGACCACCGCTGCCGTTCCTGAGAGTGGACGTAGGTCATCCGGACCGAACAACTATAAATCTCTGCGTTGATCCATATTTACTGTTTTGCCATCGATTGTCATTGATTGCTTGCTTATTACTCATTAATCACATACTTGACTGTTAATCTTGCACGAAAATAAATTTGTGCATCATCAGATATATTGGGTGGAGGGATTAATTTGTTTGTCAGAATATTCAATGGCTTTTGAGTCAAATAAATTGATAGTCAAAGAAAAAGTAAAGATGATGAATTTTCATGGTCTCTGACGACGAAAAACTTCATTAATCACCTGGTGCTCTGATACCAATGTATAAATTTGCAAGACAAAATTTAATGAATCTAATGAATGAGGAGCTAGTCTTTGAGAATTAAAAAACTCTCTATGATATGAAGACACTAGGATTGGAATTTTTTCTCAATGGATTTTCTAAAAAATTGACTGTTTTCTTGGTGTGTCTTCTCTGTATGCAGAGAATCATATTTATAAGTGAGAAATTAGCTAGCCGTTCAATTAATCGTTACTATTCTTGGTGTGTCCTTTCTTCTCATTGTGATTTTTTTCAGTTATTTGGCTAAGACTGTGCACCTTTATTGGGGCATGAATTTAGTTCCTAGGGCTCTGATTTCAAGGACTGTCCTACGTGGAAAGCATTACATGAGTAATTGGGGCTCTTTGTTAAAAGAATGAAAAGTATTCTACCAACAATAATGTTAAGTATGTCAAATTTATATTTTAAATCAATAAAAATGGTTAGATTATTAGGTTCCAATTAAAAAAGTTGATGAGACTCACTTATCTAATGATTCCCGTTCATCTGTGATGCAAATTTAAGTTATAAATTTGAGTTATATAATATTTTCTTCTACAAAATGTAGAGATAAAAGTTACTGGTGAACACCTTATTTATTTCAAAGTGAGGTATGTTCACAGTATTGTGTATTGCAATATTTTCTTGTTCCAATATGGCATCTCCAAATAAAATTATATTTTCTGTTAAAGGTAAGCTTATGGTTCCATTCTGCCATGTTAGTTTCATTTTTTTTGCCAGATACTATGTTATTCATCATTAGAAGTTTTTTTTTTTCTTTTTTGGGACG
>CM042184.1:17620486-17632277 GCA_023539305.1 Ilex asprella
CGAATGGTTTGTTTTTTTATTTCAATGTAGGCAAAAGTCTTCCACTATGGGTCCATCAGCTTGATCGTCGAGCCATGCCGATCAGCACATTTAAAGGCTATGGAGGCGGCGAAGGATGCCGGAGCTTTGCTCTCTTACGACCCCAACCTCCGGCTACCATTGTGGCCGTCGGCCGAGGAGGCGCGTGAGCAGATAATGAGTATATGGGACAAGGCAGATGTGATCAAGGTTAGCGACGTGGAGCTGGAATTTCTCACAGGCAGTGATAAGATTGATGATGAGTCTGCAATGTCATTGTGGCACCCAAATTTGAAGCTTCTCTTGGTGACCCTCGGAGAAAATGGTTGCAAATATTACACTAAGGTATGCCACTAGTTCCACTTTTCAATTGGGTAGGTGAAGTTCATTGAGAAATGAATTAACTTTTGAATTGAGAACTAAGTAGCGTTTGAGATAGCTTGTGAAAGTCTAAAATACTTCTTCAAGAAGTATATAGTATCCTAGAGAGGTCAATCGATCCACAGTGTGCGTTCATATTAAACTTGCCTTCTGATGATTTTAAGAATCAACTCAAATGAGATTTGAGTACGTAATGTATAGTGGGCTGGTCGATAAATTTGTTGTTTGCAGTACATACAAATTTGTAGGGTTTCAATTCTTTTTACTAGTCAACATCAGGATTTTATGAAATCTTTTTAGTCTTTGTTCCAATTGCAAGTCCCTTTTTTTTGGGGGTTAAATAACCATTAAATTTGACATTTAGCATTGGAATTGCCAGTTCTATTGTGTTTTATGCAATGATGCCATAATATAATGATCTAAAATCATGCTTCTTGTTGCGTAGTTCTTTTTTGATTGTGTATGTTAATTGTGAAATTTTAGTGCAATAGGTAGCGGTAGCTCACAGCGTTTGAGGATCAGCGGTTGGTCTAATAGTCATCGCAGCCCGTTATTGAACTATTAAGTCACAGGGTTGAACCTCAACGTTCCCGTAAATATTTAAAGAAAAAGGTATTGGTAGCCACGCTCCCCTCCTTGGCTTTGAAGATTTGCTGCTCCCAATATCCGAGCAACATAAAATATTTTGTTGGTTTTGTCCTGATAAATAAAATGCTATTTAAATTGCATGTGATTAAGTGGTTGTCTCGATAGCTTCTGCTTAAGTGAAAGAGTGATTTAGGTGAGAATGTTTCACATTCCCCTTAATATGCCCGACCCAGTTGAACCCTCTGCATGTCTTGAAGAACTCTGGAAGTGCCTAACTGAGAAACCAGATTAAAATTATCTGTATATACAGTCTGAATTGAACTGGATGTTCTCATAGAAAGGAGGCTTGTAAATCTTGATTTATATTGATTATAAATCTAGGACTGGTTTAATAAGAAGTTTCTGTCACAAGTCAAATTCGAACAAGTTTAGAAAATTGTTGGTCCAAATAGTTTTTTTTCCTTCCTTTCTTTCTAACATTAGAGAAAATTTCCCATACGTGCACAATACAGAATTTCCATGGAAGTGTGGAAGCTTTCCATGTCAAAACAGTGGATACAACGGGGGCTGGTGACTCCTTCGTTGGTGCCCTTTTGTGCAAGATCGTCGATGACCAAGCCATACTAGAGGCAAGTATTAAAACTGTTATTCTTTTCGTAGGTGTTCTGTTGTGTCGTGTGTTTTACTAGTCCAGCAACCTACTAATACAAGAGAGATAACAGTACCAGTAGTTATTTCTTCCTCTTCTTAAGGTCAAAATTCAATTACATGAGTTTACGTTCCAGAAAGAATAAGGAAATTGAGTATAACATGGTTTCTTATATTTGCAGGATGAAGCAAGGTTGAGGGAAGTTCTGAGATTTGCATGTGCATGTGGAGCCATCACAACCACCAAGAAGGGAGCAATCCCTGCTCTTCCCACTGTATCTGCAGCCCACGGTCTTATTAAAGGAGAATAGAAGAATTAAAATGCTTCCCTTTGTTTTCCTTACCCTTCTTCTAAATTTAGTTTTGATTTCTCCCATTGGGATTTTGCTTGGAATTCAATTGAAGTATGTGCCCGACCCAGTTGCTTGTAATGATGAAAGACTATAAATCAATAGTCATCATATGTGCCAATTGATAATGCTTTAAAAACTGTAGCCATTAGAGTTTATGAAATGCGGTCTTTCTTGTTTTTGAGTTCTACCAACTCGGATGGACCGCATTTTCTTTTGTTTATTAATTATTTTTACCCCTTGGTTCATCCCACATTATTAACTGCACTTCCGAAGTTTCTTTTTCCCTTTTCCCTTTTCCCTTTTCGCCATCACACACACTTCTTTGTTATATGATGGGGTCTGGTAGCTGTATTTCTACTTTTCATCCAGTAAAATTTTGATGTGTAAAGTGTTTCTGTTTTATTATTTTTTAATTTTGATTGTGTTGGAATTTGACCCAAACTCTCTAGTTATCATGAATGAGAGTTTGTTGGATAATCAATGTGAGAATCCTATATGGAATATGATTATATTGGAAGAGTTTTAATATACCATGAGTAGATATATTAGACAAGTGAAAGAAAACACAAAGATCAAGTTGTATTTAAATAGCTTTGTGTTACAGTATTTTATTTCTATAAATAGGGTTGAGTATTATGTAATCCGTTATCAGATGATCAGTTTTTCAGTAAATAATACATTAGTATAAATTTTTGTTCTGTGGATGTAGATATAGTGTGCTAAAGTGGGTATGCTGTATCGAACTACGTTATATCTTTGTGTCATATTTTTTATTGTTTTCTTATCTTTGAATTCCTATCTTTCAACAAGTATTATTTGTGTTAATTGTCCGTTGTGCAAAACCAACAAGTGGTATCAGAGCTAGATTGATGATCCTGGTGCAATAATCAGAGTGGGTTATATGAAGATCCAATGATCAAGTTGATGTTCAAGTTGAAGAAGACTCTCTTCCCACGTATGTACAATTTATATTTCTGTTTAGATACAAAGAAAAAATTTAAAGTTGGTACGAAACCAAACGGAAGACTAAGTTGCTTTCTGATTGTTTGGAAAGAATTATCACACGTTCTGTGTTGAAGATGTTTCTTCAAGTTTTTGGACTCTTAGAGTTGAAGTTGCTGTATTCCAACGTTTTGGGAGCTATTGGGCTGATATAAACTAAATAGTGATGATTTGGTGTCTCGTGGGTTACGAGTCACTAGGCTTTTACCTTTGAAGGGTGAAGCTTTGAGCATTGAGACCTCCCAAGAGCAGGTAAGACGCGGGTAGAGATGCAGGCCAAGACTCAGGCTCTTGAAAGACAGAGAGGGTTGTGGCGACTCTGAAGAGCAAATTTGCACGTAGTACTTGAAAAAATTGGTGAATCAGAATTAAGTGTGATAACTCGATCTTGGGCATGACCAAATTTCAAGAGTTTGGTTCAAGGGAGGCTGTTGGAATTTGACTCAAACTCTCTAGTTATCATGAATGAGAGTTTGTTGGATAATCAATATGAAAATCCTATATGAAATAGGATTATATTGGAAGAGTTTTAATATACCATGAATAGGTATATTAGACATGTGATAGAAACCACAAGGATCAAGTTGTATCTAAATAGGTTTGGATTACAGTATTTTATCCTTGTAAATAGAGTTGAATATTATGTAATCAGTTATCAGATGATCAGTTTTTTAGTGAATAATACATCGATGCAGATTTTTGGTCCATGGATGTAGGTACAGTGTACCAAGGTGGGTATGCTACATCCAATTATGTTATATCTTTGTGTCATATTTTTTATTGTTTTCCTATCTTTGAATTGTAAAAACCCGAGTAAAAATTGAATTTTTATGAATAAATGATACAACGGTAATTTATCACTACGATGCGGGTTACAAACCTGAGTTTTTCTAGAACTTGTATGACGAAACGGACCTCACCGTTGGATTCGTCTCGCGAAATTTAGTTACCATGTCAAATTTCATCGAATTCCGAGATAGTCGGATTTTTCGTGTTTTACGAGGCGTTCGGACCCCGGGAGACCCAAATATGAATTTTTTAGGAAAATTATGAGTTTTTGAAAATAAATGAAGTCAAGACAAATTCAAAATATTTTGAATTTGAACCGGAGAAAAATTTAATCGTTTCGAGACAAAAACGGACCCGGAATTAAAAGAGACGTGTGGCCAATTGTGGGCCAAGTATTCTAAAAATATAAATAGGAAAAAAATCTAATTTTTCCCACTTGTTTTTAGCCATTCTCAGCCGATAGAAAGAGGGAGAAATAAGAAAGGGAAAAGAGAGATTTTCTCCACCTTCTCTCTAAGATCTATGGGATTCTAAGTGTCGAATCCACTCGGGCCAAGAAGGAAAGTTGTTCTCCTCGACGTGGGCTACAAAACCATACCAAGGAGGTCGATTTTGGGCGAGATTCTAGGGACGGGATTTTTAGGGAATAGGAGATTCAAGCTTGTTTCAGGTTCTTGGGACTTCTCAACGTGATTTCATGCTTCAAGAGGTGAGTGTTTCTCCTACTTAAGTCTATTCACAACTTTGAATGTTACATTGAAATGAGTAGGTTAATATAGATATATATGACTTGCCTATAGAAGTGATTTTGGTGAAATTGGTATTGAAATTAGGTAGAATATATTCTATCTTGAAATGGGTATGTAGAAATTGCCTAATAAAATTTCTTGAATTATGTGAAGCGGGGGCATGTTATGTGTTTACATTGTGCCTTGATTTGGAAGTGTGTAATTGCTTAATATGAGATGACATGCTTGGAGTTGAGTTGTGGATAAAATGTTGATAAATGCATATTGGTTTATTGATATTGTGAGTCATGAGAATTATATGCTTTTGATGTAATTTTGTCATGGGTTATGTGAAATGTGTTGGATATAGTTCATATGGCAAACATGACATATTGAACATTGTAATAGAGTTGCAATGAGGCATCACATTGCATTAAGTGGGTGATTGTGCATGGAAGTAGTCAACACCACATGGGTGGATGACGAGTGGGCTCGAGTGAGCTAAGTCGATGACTTAGCCGAATTGCACGGTTTGTAAGATAAAGAGGGTTGGGGTTAGCAAGAAGGGCTAGAAGGTCCCTCGGGTGCAAGGCTCGGTGATTTGGATACGCATTTTCATTGGTATTAGTCCATAAAGTGTGTTGGTGTACGCGAGACCGTTGGTGTGAGTCCATAAATCCCGTGTCGATTGGGTGCCATTGGTGTAAGTCCATAAATACTCACCCCATAAAAGACCCCAGATTGGTAAAGATCATTTGATGTATAACATAGATGATGAGATCATACACATGAAAAATTATGTGTTAGAGAGTAGGAAATGGCTCGGAATCACGGATGTCGGGTAAATGTACATTAGCAATTGCTTGTGTCGGAGAGCCAGGAAGGGCTCAGGTTAGATTGTGAAAGTGAGTCTCATCTCATTCCATGGAATTGCATTATAAATTCCAACATTCATAGTGTGTTCATGCTTGGAATGTATGAATGGTGAAATGGGTTGCATGTGAACATTTCATGTGCATTTGGGTTGAGGAGTAGCCTATTTAGGAAATACTCTATTGAGGGTGGCTCACCCTTTATGAAAAAATATTTCAGGTACGGGGTCTATGCCGATGGAAGGCTCTCACTTTGAGCCTCGTGAATGAAGAAGCCAGAATGTGGCTTATTTTGAGTAAATTGTAAAAATTCCAATGAATATTTAGTTTGGCATGTAATTAAATGAAATCGCATGCGAATGTCGTAATAGAACTTGTATAAACTATGTTGAAGGTACAAAGAAATATGTTGTGTAAGTTTGGATTGGTTTGGGAATAGTTTGGATGAGATAGAAAATGAAAAACTAATGAAATGACAAAAAATCTGGATCGAACTACCGGTAGTCAAGAGGTAGTTGTGGACCAGAAGGTCACAGACTATCGATAGTCATTGGTCCAAAGGGTTCCAGCTACCGGTAGCTAACAGGTAGCTTCCGGTGGAGATTTTCCAGAATACCCGAACTACCGATAGCCGATATACACCTACCGGTAGCCAGTCCAAAAATCTAAAATTTTAAAATTATTTTGCCAAGCTTTGGGCTTAAAATTTTCTTCCCTTAAATGACCAAATTGGACCCTAATGGGGTATGAATCATGGTGAGTTGGACTTGGATGCTGTTAACGTGGTGTCGGGTTATGGAACATCAAAGGGTATTTCGCAGGTTGACAGGTTGCCAATGGTTAATAAATGACACCAAGATTTTGGGGTATCACAGCTTGGTATCAAAGCATAGGTATACGAATTACCTAGGGCTTGATGGGCATTGAGTTTAGACCATTGCATTCCATGTGTATTTTATGTTATGTGCTTTACTTGCTACATGATTATGTGTTATGTGAGTTATATGCATGGTGTTGTGTATATAAAAAGAGGAACACTAGGTTTAGAAAACAAAACCTTATGTTCGGAAAAAGGGTGTACGGGATGGTTCAGGGATTTAAATGTCTGCTAGTACAAAACATGAGTTCTACTAGAGGGACAATGAGAAAATTCTCAAAGTTTGTACTTGATCCCAAGTTCGGGATACTAAGTTAGTGTGTTGTCGCCATTTGACTTGTGTGTAGATGGCAAGTAGGAGGAGAGGACGCCGAGGCGGTGGGCTGAACAATAATCAACCCCCACAGGCTTTCGACCAATAGGCTTTTACGAAAACAATGGGCATGATGGCGGCAACAGTTGCACAAGCTAGTGCTAGTGCAAATCAAGGAGGCATGAGTAACCTCCAACACTTAAAGAACATAAACCTCCAATTTTTAAGGGAGGGCTGGACCCTATGGTAGCCGATCATTGGTTCCGACAAGTCAATAAGATTTTGGAGGCAATGAAATTTTTTTCAGATGCCACCAAGATAAGACTAGCTGCGTTCCAGCTAGAAGGAGAAGCTTAGTTATTGTGGGATTGGATAGCTAACTTGAAGAACATTGAGATCATGACATGGAGAGAGTTTCGAGAACTCTTCATGGGCAAGTACTTCCCTGCGACCGTTCGACATGTAAAGGCCCAGAAATTCTTAGAATTGAAGCAAGGCACCATGACAGTGATGAAATTCGTGGCTAAGTTCACAGAGCTAGCCCGTTTTGCCGATGATTATGTGGCCACGGACATGGCCAAAGTAAGAAAATTTGAGGATGGTCTAAAGTTAACCATATGGGGAAAGATTGTGGGCCTCCGCCTACAAGACATGGACATAATGGTCGAGATAGCCATGGCCATTGAGAGGGAAGTTGAAGATGCACAAAGCATCTGGGAGGCTGGTGCTAAGGATAAGAAGAAGGAGGGTCAATCCTTTTCTTCTAGCTCGGGGAAGAAGCAGAGGACTTCTACCCCCACAAGGGTCTCAGGGATAGGGCCACGGCCATTAGGGCCAAGGCCAAGGTCGATCCTCCCAAGGTGCGGGAAGCTTCAGGACTACCTACCAGGCAGGCTAGAAGACTTGTTTTTATTGCCACCAACCGGATCACGTGAAGCGGGATTGACCTCAGAGGAAAGGATCCCAGGATTACGGGACATCTCAGTCCTAATCTTCAGTGGGGCAGCCACTGACACACTATATTCCTCCCTACCCCATCACGGCCTAGGAAAGTCAGTATCAGTTCCAGGGTGCTACTTAGGCCCCCTATCTTTTTTCGAGCAGGGACTCCGCAGTCAGGCCAGATTGGCCAGGGCATAGGTCGAGGCCGAGGGCAGGGCTTGCAGGCCGGAACTTCGGGGACCTAGGGGCATGTCCACGCCATCACACCTCAGGCTGACCCAGTCAGTCATCCAGGGTACATTTCTACTCTCACGCTTATGGGCTAGGGTGCTATTTGACTCTGGAGCATCACATTCATTCATATCTGCATCATGTGTTACAGAATTGGGCTTAGAGGTGGATACCTTGGAAGATCCATTATATGTGAGTTCTCCCCTAGGGGCTAGGGTGAGTGTTGATCAGATATGTCGGAGGTGTGAGTTAGAAATCTTAGGGATTCTACTCACCGTGGAACTTCGGTTCATGGACATGTCAGAGTTCGATGTCATCCTTGGGATGGATTGGTTGACAGCACACCGTGTTGTTATTGATTGTGATCGTAAGAGGGTCACTGCTTATACGCCTGAGGGTGTTTGTTTCAAGTTCCAGGGGAAAAAGTACGGTGCTCGACCTCGAGAAGTGTATGACTCCCGATGGCAAGGGTAGTTGATGGGTTGGCTTACGAGCCTTACACTGGAGGACGAGGTGAGACAGGAGTTGGGCCTACCTCAGGTTATTTGTGAGTATGAGGATGTTTTTTCGGATGAACTAACGGGATTACCTCCCCATAGGAATGTGGACTTTAGCATTGAGTTGCACTCCGGTACTTCGCCTATTTCTATGACTTCGCATAGAATGACACCTGCTGAGTTGCAAGAACTCAAGGTCCAATTACAAGAGTTGTTAGACAAGGGTTTTATCAGACCGAATACTTCACCTTGGGGCGCTCCGGTGTTGTTTGCTAGGAAAAAGGATAAGACTTTTCGGCCCTGTATAAACTATCGACAGTTGAACAAGATTACCATAAAAAATAGGTACCCTTTGCCGAGGATTGACAATCTGTTTGATCAATTGAAGGGAGCGCGTGTCTACTCCAAAATAGATCTCTGCACGGGTTACCATCAGTTGAGAATCAGGGAGGTAAATATCCCTAAGACGGCGTTTAGAACGCGGTATGGGCATTTCGAGTTCACAATGATGCCATTTGGATTGACTAATGCCCCGGCGGCATTCATGAATATCATGCATAGGGTGTTCCAACCCTATTTAGAACAGTTCATTGTGGTGTTCGTTGATGACATCTTGATCTACTCTAGGACCGAGGAGGAGCATGAAGGTCACTTGAGGATTATTCTCCAGACCTTGAGGGACCATCAGTTGTATGCCTAGTTCAGCAAATGTGAGTTTTGGCTCACGAAGGTGAAATTCTTGGGACACGTGGTGTCGGCTACGGATGTATCCGTGGACCCAAAAAAGATAGAGGCAGTAATGAATTGGGAGAGACCAAAGTTGGTCTTCGAAATACATAACTTCTTGGGATTGGCGGGGTACTATTAGAGGTTCATTGAGGACTTCTCTCGACTGGCTGGAACTATGACGAGATTGATTTGGAATGAGGTCAAGTTTGAGTGGAATAATTCATGTGAGAAAGCATTCCAGGAGTTGAAGAGGAGGCTTACTTCAGCTTCTATCTTGATAGTTCTGGAGTTGGGACAGATGTATACAGTGTACTGTGATGCCTCCAAGGACGGACTCAGTTGTGTTTTGATACAATCTTGGAGGGTGGTGGCTTAAGGTTCTCAACAGTTAAAGAATCACGAGCGAAACTATCCCACGCATGACATGGAGTTGGTGGCCATTGTCTTTGCCTTGAAGACTTGGCGCCACTATTTGTATGACGAGCAATTTGAGGTGTTTTTGGACCATTAAAGTCTGAAATATATTTTTACACAACAGGACCTCAACATGAGACAAAAGAGGTGGATGGAGTACTTGGAAGATTATGACTTTACCTTGCATTATCATCCCGGTAAGGCAAATATGGTGGCTGATGCACTCAGTTGGAAGTCACGGGGTGTTTTAGCTAATGTGGCTTCTCGAGAATCACAGATGCTCGAGACCGTGAGATAGTTCGGGCTACGTTATATAGGTCAGACTCGAGGTACATTGGGGAGTTTGGTAGCTACGCCTTCACTACTGAGCAGGGTGATTGAGTCCCAGAGTCAGGACACGGAGCTAGTGTCCATCCGAGATCGTGTACAGGTGGGTACAAGTGACGAGGATTGGGCCATTCACACGAATGACAATCTTCGGTATCGAGGAAGGGTCGTGGTTCCTCAATTGACGGATTAGAGAGAAGAGATCCTTAGAGAGTTTTATTACTCCCGTTTTGCAATTCATCCAAGGGGTACGAAGATGCATCATGATCTTTGTCGCCAGTATTACTGGAGTGGAATGAGGAGACAGATTGGCAATTTTGTCAGTAGATGTCTCACGTGTCAACAAGTTAAGGCTGAACATCAAAGACCAGCGAATTTGTTCCAACCCTTAGAGGTGGCTGAGTGGAAGTGGAAGCATATTACAATGGATTTTGTGACCCACTTGCCACAGACACCACAAGGACACGATGCGGTGTGGGTGATAGAGGACCGGCTTACCAAGTCGACACATTTTTTGGCTGTGCGAATGACCTTCAAGTTGGAGGAATTCTACAAGTTATATATACGGGAGATAGTCCGGTTGCATGGGGTGCCCGTATCTATAGTGTCAGACCGAGACCCCAGGTTTATGGCTCGATTTTGGAAGAGTTTCCAGCAAGCCATGGGGACGCAGTTGACGAGGAGTACAACCTTTCATCCCCAGAAGGATGGCCAGTCGAAGAGAATCATCCAGATTTTAGAGGACATGCCGACGGCATGCGTCCTAGACCTTAAGGGTAGCTGGGAAGAGCATATATCCTTAGTAAAGTTCACTTATAATAATAGTTATTAGACGAGCACACATATAGCACCCTATGAGACACTATATGGGAGGCCTTGCTGTTCTCCGATTTATTGGACGGAGGTGGGAAAGAGACCTTCTACGAGTCTAGACTTGATTAGAGACACCTCAAAGAAGGTGAATTTGATACAAAAGCGTCTTCTCACGGCTCAAAGCCAGCAGAAGAGCTACACCAACAGACGGTGATAACCTTTGGAGTTTTAGGTAGGGGATCACGTCTTCTTAAAGGTGACGCCTAAGAGGAGAGTGGTCAGATTCGGGAAGCAAGGAAAGCTGTCATTGATGTTCATCAGGCCCTTCGAGGTACTCGAGAGGGTGGGCATAGTGGCTTACAAATTGGCATTATCGCCAAATTTATCTGGTGTTTACGCAGTATTCCATGTCTCTATGCTCCGAAAGTATACTCCAGATTCGAGACATGTGGTGGATTGGGGTGAGTTGATGCTTGATACTGATGGGACCTAGGAGGGACCGATGCGTATCATGGATAGCCATGAGCAAGTTTTGCGAGGCAAGACTGTGAGGCTAGTAAAGGTGTTGTGGCAACACCGAGGAGTGGAGGAGGCGACATGGGAACGTGAGGACACCATTCGTACCAATTATCCATTTTTGTTCAAGGATGAAGGTATATGTTTAAAATTTAAAGTATAAAGTTACGTATTTCATGTGCATGTAGTTAAGTGTGCATGAATTTCGGGGACGAAATTCTTTTAAGGGGGGAAGATTGAAAAAACCCAAGTACAAATTGAACTTTTATGAATAAAGGGCAACACAATAATTTATCACTATAATGAGGGTTATAAACCTGAGTTTTTCTAGAACTCAGATGATGAAATGGACCTCACCGTTGGATTCGTCTCGCGAAATCTAGTTACCATGTCGAATTTCATCGAATTTTGAGATAGTCGGGTTTTTTGCGTTTTACAAGGTGTTCAGACCCCAGGAGACCCAAATATGAAAATTTTAGGAAAATTATGAGTTTTTGAAAATAAATGAATTCAAGACAAATTCAAAATATTTTGAACTTGAACCGGAGCGAAATTTAATCATTTTGGGATGAAAACAGACCCAAAATTAAAAGAGATGTGTGGCCAATTGTGGGCCAAGTATTCTAAAAATATAAATAGGGGAAAATCTAATTTTTCCACTTGTTTTCAGCCTTTCTCAGCCGATAGAAAGAGGGAGAGAGAAGAGAGGGAAAAGAGAGATTTTCTCCACCTTCTCTCTAAGATCTATGGGAT
>CM042184.1:17632677-17657275 GCA_023539305.1 Ilex asprella
GAGTTTGGTAGCTACGCCTTCACTACTGAGCAGGGTGATTGAGTCCCAGAGTCAGGACACGGAGCTAGTGTCCATCCGAGATCGTGTACAGGTGGGTACAAGTGACGAGGATTGGGCCATTCACACGAATGACAATCTTCGGTATCGAGGAAGGGTCGTGGTTCCTCAGTTGACGGATTTGAGAGAAGAGATCCTTAGAGAGTTTCATTACTCCCGTTTTGCAATTCATCCAAGGGGTACGAAGATGCATCATGATCTTTGTCTCCAGTATTACTGGAGTGGAATGAGGAGACAGATTGGCAATTTTGTCAGTAGATGTCTCACGTGTCAACAAGTTAAGGCTGAACATCAAAGACCAGCGAATTTGTTCCAACCCTTAGATGTGGCTGAGTGGAAGTGGGAGCATATTACAATGGATTTTGTGACCCACTTGCCACAGACACCACAAGGACACGATGCGGTGTGGGTGATAGAGGACCGGCTTACCAAGTCGACACATTTTTTGGCTGTGTGAATGACCTTCAAGTTGGAGGAATTCTACAAGTTATATATACGGGAGATAGTCCGGTTGCATGGGGTGCCCGTATCTATAGTGTCAGACCGAGACCCCAGGTTTACGGCTCGATTTTGGAAGAGTTTCCAGCAAGCCATGGGGACGCAGTTGACGAGGAGTACAACCTTTCATCCCTAGACGGATGGCCAGTCGGAGAGAATCATCCAGATTTTAGAGGACATGCCGACGGCATGCGTCCTAGACCTTAAGGGTAGCTGGGAAGAGCATTTACCCTTAGTAATGTTCGCTTATAATAATAGTTATTAGACGAGCACACATATAGCACCCTATGAGACACTATATAGGAGGCCTTGCTGTTCTCCGATTTATTGGACGGAGGTGGGAAAGAGACCTTCTACGGGTCCTGACTTGATTAGAGACACCTCAAAGAAGGTGAATTTGATACAAAAGCGTCTTCTCACGGCTCAAAGCCAGCAGAAGAGCTACACCAACAGACGGTAATGACCTTTGGAGTTTTAGGTAGGGGATCACGTCTTCTTAAAGGTGACGCCTAAGAGGAGAGTGGTCAGATTCGGGAAGCAAGGAAAGCTGTCATTGATGTTCATCAGGCCCTTCGAGGTACTCGAGAGGGTGGGCATAGTGGCTTACAAATTGGTATTATCGCCAAATTTATCTGGTGTTTACGCAGTGTTCCATGTCTCTATGCTCTGAAAGTATACTCCAGATTCGAGACATGTGGTGGATTGGAGTGAGTTGATGCTTGATACTGATGGGACCTAGGAGGGACCGATGCGTATCATGGATAGCCATGAGCAAGTTTTGTGAGGCAAGACTGTGAGGCTAGTAAAGGTGTTGTGGCAACACCGAGGAGTGGAGGAGGCGACATGGGAACGTGAGGACACCATTCGTACCAATTATCCATTTTTGTTCAAGGATGAAGGTATATGTTTAAAATTTAAAGTATAAAGTTACGTATTTCATGTGCATGTAGTTAAGTGTGCATGAATTTCGGGGACGAAATTCTTTTAAGGGGGGAAGATTGAAAAAACCCAAGTACAAATTGAACTTTTATGAATAAAGGGCAACACAATAATTTATCACTATAATGAGGGTTATAAACCTGAGTTTTTCTAGAACTCAGATGATGAAATGGACCTCACCGTTGGATTCGTCTCGCGAAATCTAGTTACCATGTCGAATTTCATCGAATTTTGAGATAGTCGGGTTTTTTGCGTTTTACAAGGTGTTCAGACCCCAGGAGACCCAAATATGAAAATTTTAGGAAAATTATGAGTTTTTGAAAATAAATGAATTCAAGACAAATTCAAAATATTTTGAACTTGAACCGGAGCGAAATTTAATCATTTTGGGATGAAAACAGACCCAAAATTAAAAGAGATGTGTGGCCAATTGTGGGCCAAGTATTCTAAAAATATAAATAGGGGAAAATCTAATTTTTCCACTTGTTTTCAGCCTTTCTCAGCCGATAGAAAGAGGGAGAGAGAAGAGAGGGAAAAGAGAGATTTTCTCCACCTTCTCTCTAAGATCTATGGGATTCTTGTGGTCGAATCCGCTCGAGCCAAGAAGAAAAGTTGTTCTCCTTGACGTGGGCTACAAAACCATACCAAGGAGGTCGATTTTGGGTGAGATTCCAGGGACGAAATTTTCAAGGAAGAGGAGATTCAAGCTTGTTTCAGGTTCTTGGGGCTTCTCAACGTGATTTCACGCTTCAAGAGGTAAGGGTTTCTCCTACTTAAGTCTATTCACAACTTTGAATGTTACATTGAAATGAGTAGGTTAATATAGATATATATGACTTGCCTATAGAAGTGATTTTGGTGAAATGGGTATGTAAAAATTGCCTAATAAAATTTCTTGAATTATGTGAAGTGGGGACATGTTATGTGTTTACATTGTGTCTTGATTTGGAAATGTGTAATTGCTTAATATGAGATGACATGCTTGGAGTTGAGTTGTGGATAAAATGTTGATAAATACATATTGGTTTATTGACATTGTGAGTCATGAGAATTATATGCTTTTGATGTAATTTTGTCATGGGTTATATGAAATGTGTTGGATATAGTTCATATGGCAAACACGACATATTGAACATTGTAGTAGAGTTTCAATGAGACATCACATTGCATATGCACGGCAACATTGCATTAAGTGGGTGGTTGTGCATGGAAGTAGTCAACACCACATGAGTGGAAGACGAGTGGGCTTGAGTGAGCTAAGTCGATGACTTTACTTAATCGCGCTGTTTGCAAGGTAAAGAGGGTTGGGGTTAGCAAGAAGGGCTAGAAGGTCCCTCGCGTGCAAGGCCCGGTGATTTGGATACGTACTTCCGTTGGTATTAGTCCATAAAATGTGTTGGTGTATGCGGGACCATTGGTGGGAGTCCATAAATCCCGTGTCAGTTGGGTGCCATTGGTGTAAGTTCATAAATACTCACCCCATAAAAGGCCCCAGATTGGTAAAGATCATTTGATGTATAACATAGATGATGAGATCATACACATGGAAAATTACATGTGTTCAAGAGCCGGAAAGGGCTCGGAATCACAGATGTCGGGTAAACGCACATTAGCAATTGCTTATGTCGAAGAGCCAGGAAGGGGTCAAGTTGGATTGTGAAAGTGAGTCTCATCTCATTCCATGACATTGCATTGTAAATTCCAACATTCATAGTGTGTTCATGCTTGGAATGTATGAATGGTGAAATGGGTTGCATGTCAGCATTTTATGTGCATTTGGTTTGGGGAGTAGCCTTTTTAGGAAATACTTTATTGGCGGTGGCTCACCCTTTATGGGAAAATATTTCAGGTACGGGGTCTATGCCGATGAAAGGCTCTCACTTTGAGCCTCGTGGATGAAGAAGCCAGAATGTGGCTTATTTTGAGTAAATTATAAAAATTCTAATAAATATTTAGTTTGGCATGTAATTAAATGAAATCACATGCGAATGTCATAATTGAACTTGTATAAACTACGTTGAAGGTACAAAAAAATATGTTGTGTAAGTTTGGATTGGTTTTGGAATAGTTTGGATAAGATTGAAAATGAAAAACTAATGAAATGGGCAAAAATCTGGATCGAACTACCGGTAGTCAATAGGTAGTCGTGGACCAGAAGGTCACAAGCTACCGGTAGTCATTGGTCAAAGGTTCCAACTACCGGTAGCTAACAGGTAGCTTCTGGTGGAGATTTTTCAGAATATCCGAACTGTCGGTAGTTGATATACACATATCGATAGCCAGTCCAAAGTATTTCTGCGGGTTGACGGGTTGTCAACGGTTAAAAAATGACACCAAGATTTTGGAGTGTCACATGAATTCCTATCTTTCAACAAGTATTATTTATGTTAATTATCCACTATGGAAAACCCACAAGAGGTTGCAAATCATCGAAACTAAAATCAATGATTGAATTTTGGTACTTATCAATTTGATACCATAAATTACTCATGTCACCGAAAAGTATTGTTCATTTTTGAATGGCTATTGAAGAGTTTTGAATCCTCAGTTCCTCCACTTTTTAAAGATGCGTGTTATATTCACACCCAACCGACAAAAACTTTACTTGGAGTGAAAGGAGAGCTTTTGACCAAAACCTGCATCCCCATAAACTTTATTATCAAATTTAGTCAATTTTAAACTTATTTTTCAAATCTAGTCTCTTTTTAAAAACTTCATTCTGAATAGCGCCTTCATGGTTTAAAGTGATGTTTTTAACTTTGACAAAACTAAACAAAGTTTGTAATAATAATCTATAAAAACGTCATTCAAAATGACGCCTTTTAAAAAGTCAATTTTAATTTTTAATTTAACGGTTTTGGTAATAGTGTTAAATTTAAAAACGTCATTTGGAATGACGACTTTAAATGTGTCATTACAAATGACGATTTAGGTGAATAAAATCAATTTCTACTTTCCTAAATCACAGATCCCTCTTTCACATTTTCAAATCCCTACCTCAGATCCCTATCTCAGATCTCTCTCTCCACTCATCCAACCACTCACCCATCATTTTCTCCTCTGACGAAACCTCTCCTTTGACGAAGAAGACCTTTTAAATCGCTATCTCCTCTGCTCCAACCAGTCACCCACCATCTTATCCAAGGATGAACACCACTCCGACAATGAACACCACCATCTGCTCTGGCTACTGTTGAGGTATTTTTCCCCCTCTTTCTTTGTTTGTTTCTCTCTCTGCCTTTGAGAGCTTGCCTAATACCATAGATACACAAAAAACATCTCAAGTGATTAGGCCAGGATGTACAGGATTCAAACGATATGAATTGAACAATATTGGGTTTGGTTTGAACTAGGCACTTTCAAGCCTTGAGAGATCATCCTATTCGAGCTACCCGACAATTTCAACATAAAATATCAAAAGGAGGGACATAGATAGAGAGGTATCATTAAAGAAATAGGCAAAGCTAGCAACCCTTCTATAAGCTTATATCATTTTTTTTGTGTCTCTAACTTCCATTGACAATTTGGGTGTGAAAAGAAACAAAGAACATAGTTATTAAAACCTTAAAATAATGCATGTATCATTGTCATTGATAACAACTTGGATACATGCATTATTTTAAGTAGTGATATTGATGAGGTTTCCAACAACCACCATTAGTTGCTATATATGACATTTCTTTATCCATTAAACTGTCTATCTTTAGGGGTTGTGTTCCTTTCATGGTACTGTCATTGAAGATGCCTAGTTTTTTATTGGTTAAGTAAGATGCATAGATAATGTAGAAGTATGGTGTGTTTTTTGAGTTTGGGCACACCCTAAACTAATTGAACTTGTAATAAGGGATGAGTAAAGCCCGTGAGCCACAAGTAAGGGGGACCATAAGCTCAAGCACTTTGAATTGGACTTATTGTGGCCCAGGTGATTAGCACAAAACTTTGCATATTTTAGGTGCTAATCATCCTATTTTCAATTGTTTTGGGGGGTTAAATGATTGAAGTTGTATTATTAAAGTTATTAACGATGATTTTTGGTGTTTGCAGAAAAAAAGGCGCTAAATGAGGCTTCTTAAAGCCTCCCCAAATGAGTTGAGGTGAATGAGGATAAAATAGTGGCAAAAGAATGGCTCATGAGTGAAGAAATCAGAAAAATTAAGCAAAGCAACAGAAGCATATCGGTACGCAGTACCAGTACGATTTTGGCCACTAAAACATAGCATACTGGTACGGACCTGCCTCTAGAGTCCGGGGTACCAGTACTGTGTACCTATACAGTCTGCTATCCCTACCCCAATCTCTGTAACTCAGGTTCGCTGTTTTTTAGGGACCCACCAATCACTCTCCCACTTGTCTCTAGCTCCTCCATCACTTTGTACAGCCCTCCAACACCCTCCATTTGACTTTTGAAGCTTGAATGATAAATGAGGAGAGAGAAAAATAATGAAGCTGGGTGTGCAGGCTAGCTCTGCACCACCCTATCCAGCCCATCCCTCTTGACAACCTATGGATGGAAATCACATCACTCAGCTGGTAGAGGGGACTATGCACATTTTTGGGGAAAAAGAACTATATTATTCAGCATTTCATACACTATACAAGAGATATAGAGAGAGAGAGTCTAGGTAGAAGATGATGAATAGTATTCTAGAGAGAGATTTTTACATTTTTACATTTTCTTCAATACATTCTCTTGTAATCTCTTGTAAGTTCATTTCAAGTTTAGTCTTCATTACAAGCTTTCACCATTAATGCAGCTTTGTTCTTCATGTCTCTTAGCTGTAAAATGGGTACTCAATGCATTTTCTTGTAGTTATATTTCCTTGCACTTATTTATTCAAGAACTTCATTCTCTTATAATGCATTCCCTCTACATTGTTAATTTCATCTTAAGCATGAGTAGCTAAACATTCTTGTTGGCTAATCCAAGGGAGACCTCCACTTGGGTATGCCAGTCTAACCCTCTTTCATTCCTCCTCTTGGTGCACAATGGCTTGGTTTGATAGGGTTGGGGTGAGGACATGGTTGTGAGTTATTGATACACAATAGGCATTGTCACGGGCTATGCTTGATCCTCACCTCCATTTTAGTCCCAAGCTTCCCACGAATCAATCGTACATTTAAGCACCATTGGAGTAAGGGGTTGAGTTGGTGTGGCATTCCCATTAAAGTGAATGTTTGTGATTTTCCAACACTTGTTCTCATTCTATTTCATCAAACTACACTCACAAACTAATCTTCAAATCAACAAAGGTTTTTAGACTTTCTTTCCACCGAAATCATTTTCAAACGATTCACATCCTTCCCCGAGGAAACGACCTTGGAATACTTCCATGTAAAACATGACCTGAAAAATTCTCCTTGCACTTGGGGAACATTTGTGTACACCAACATCTTCATTTCATACATTCCATTTTCACCATCTCCTTGCCCTTTCTTTTGACACCATTTCAAGGTAGCATGACACTCCTCCCCCCGGTTGCACATACATCATACATACATTGAGGGAAGGTATTAAGAGGTTAGGAACAACAAGGAAAACAATCAAGCACTGGGGAAAATAGTTCCATCGAAGCGCAAAATGAACATGTCAATTGACTACCTATCTTTGTATGTCTTTGTTTTCCTTTCTTTTTTGGGTTTTTTTGGAAGTCCGTCCATAGTTGTGGACTTTTCTCTCTATGTATGTATAAAAAATTGTGTAAATGGTTTGATTCTGTGCAACCGATTTGATTTAGAAACCCTAAATTGTATATATAAATTTTAGAAAGCCTAAATTGTATCCAGAAACTCTAGAATCTTCCTAGTATTTGAAAGCATTGAGTTCAAAAACCCAAAATTTTTGAAACGCTTGAATCTTCCTAGTATTTGATGGCACTAAGTTCTGCCTTATAGAATCTTATAGTGTGAAGTACATTACTTAAGATGATAGTGAAAAATGGAATTGCATTAATTTTTCAAAATTGGGGAACACTCATTCTGGGTGTAAGGCAAAAGAGTGCATCGTGACTGCTATGCAAAGTTTGAAAAACTTCATTTCCGTTTTGTGAGGCTTGCTTTGGTATGTACTTGATTGCATTGGATGTGTTGAATGTTAAGGCCCATTTTGCCTACTCGTGAGCTACTCCAGTGGATTCTCTGTATATATGAGTGATGTTTCAATCCACTTGCTACTTGAGTATGTGTTGTTTGTATTGGATAATTAACAAGATGTTCTATTGTGGTTTACTGTGATTTAACATGGTAGAATGAACTATTGCTTGTGAATTAATCTCCAGGATAACATAATTCCAATTATTTTGATTTACCCATCTTGTTACTTCACTCATTGCCAATGCTTCTACCTATAGTGGATCTTTTGTGTCTTGAATTCGAATCTTTGCTCTCAGCACTATGCCTTGGTGGTTTCCAATAATTGCTATTGTGCATGAATTTTCCTTTACAATTGCTACCTCTACATTGAGCTTTAATTCTCCTTCACTTGGTGGAATCCATTGGATTTGTCTTTTGAGATCAAGGACTTTCTATTGCTTTGATGTTTTTGCTTGGTAAAGAGAAGAATTGTTAAGAACTCTTCAAAATCCATGTTAATCTCTTTCATGATTTGCTGGGGTGTAAGCTTGATATTTCAAATGTTATGACAATGAAATTAACCGAACCTAACGTCTTTGTAAACGACATCTAATGTTACTTTTGATATTTTTATTGCAGAATTGTTACCAATGGATGGAAACGTGCATTTGTGATGGTTTATTGGGGTGGTAAGATTATTAAGAATGATGATGGTTTAAGGTATGATAATGGTTATAAGTGTGTGATAAAGGTCGCTTATGATATAAGTCACTCAGCTCTGGTGGATAGGTTACATGATGTGACAAGGATAGATAGGAATAAATACAACTAGAAGTACATATGTAGATTCTCTACTGCATTGGCAACTAACCGCTTTTCATATATGGAATTAGAAGTTGCTAACAACGAAGGTGTGGAGGAAATGTTGGATGTTGTATTTGACAATTAAGGTGTCAACAGAGTGGATTTGTATGTGAGTGAAGAAGATAGGTGCTTGACTTTTGATTATCCCTAATCTCCAAACACGACCCCAGTTGTGTGTATATGGCTTATACGAGTAGATGAATGTCACTCTCCCTTAGGTTCGATGCAAAAAAAGGGAAAATCATGTGTGGATGAGCAAAGGTGTGTGTGTGTGTGTGTGTGTGTGCAAAAGTGCTCCCCAAGCGTAGAGAGACTTGCAATGTTATGTTTTACTTGGACTGAGTATTTCAAAGTCGTCTCCTCATGGAAGAAAGGTCAAATTGTTTTGAAGGGTGATTTGAAAACAAATAAAAAGTGTAAAATCTTGTGAATTTTGGTTTGGTGAGTTGTGTTTTGATAAAAATGCAATAAAACAATGTTGGAAAATCCATAGAGGTTATTCAAATGGGAATGCAAAGTCGACTCAATTCATTCAACCACTGGTTTCTTGGTATTTGATTGATTCATAGGAAGTGAGGGACTAATGTGCATGTGTTAGGCACAAGCATACCCCGTGACAAGTCTACGGTGTATCAAGAGCCCACAACCACATCCGCACTCAACCTAATCAAAACAAACTACTTTACACTACGAGGAAGAATGAAAGAGAGCTGATTTCACATACCCAAGAGAAAATTTCTCTTGGATTAGCCAACTAAAAATCTAGCTACTCATAGTCAAAGCAAGAACATACACAATGTAAAGAGACATGGTAATGAAATAAAGCTTTAAAGTAGTATTGATGCAAGAAGAGGTGAAACTACAAAATATAGACATGGAATTGCAAGAACATGAAGCTAGACTTGATTACACATGAAATAAATGAGATTAAAGTGCAAGATGTAGCGATTACAATTAATTTAAGGCTTACGACAATTGAAATGGTGGAGGAAATGCAAAAACCTAACTTTCTCTCTCTAAAACTTCATCTTCTTCCTTGTAACTCCTCTCTTTATACTACTCCTAAGCTTAGATAGCCTACTTTTTTTCAAAAGCTTGTAAAATCTATATTATATTGTAAATCTTGGTCAAAATTCATCCATACCCTCTCCTTAGTTTGTGAGAACTGAGTTGCAATGAGTGGGAAGAGATTGGACACTTCTACAAGCAAGGACAAGTCAAACATGCACCTCACATGATTCTCCAATCACCATTCTTCTATCTCTTGCCACTTCCATGTTTTTCTCTTCCAAAATCTGACTTTAGGGTGTAAGAGACCATCATGGTGTGTCAAATATGTCAAGGTATGGTTGGGATGACATGAGGTGAGCCCCTGAAATAGGTGGAGTCGTGTGGAAAGGTGTCTGGAACTTCTGAAAAAAAACCTACTAGTAGAACGTCAAAAAACTGCAGGTAGAAAACTTCCAATAGGTTTTTCTACCGATAGGTTTTAAGGTTCTACCGGTAGGTCATAAAGAGGATGCTAGCTTAGGATTAGCTTCGTAAATTTGTCGTAACTTTTGATTCTACCGTCTGATTAAGCTGAAATTTTGGCACATGAAAGAAGACATCCAGATCTACAACTTTCATGTTTTTTATTTTTTCAGATTCGAAGTGGATCATGGTAAAAAATAGGAAATATTGAGGTACTGATACCGAATGGTGTGGGTGTCGGTACCTATGTTACCAAGTACCGATACCTCATTGATTTCTTTCACTTTTAAGCCTCTAAATTCTCATGTAATATGTCCATCTCTTCACCATTCATCCACACATAATTCCAGGATTCCGAAAGCCATCAATTAATCTATGATTACCTGTAATATCAAAATTTTCACATTATTCACAAATTCGATGAACTCTAAAATTGAGTTAAAATGCATGTAATGAAACTGTTAAATATGTAATATTATGCGCTCATCTATAGGTCTATTGACATTGTTTTTAGTCAGGAAGGTTAGTTTGATGGTGGTCCATACTCTTCCCTGCTCAGCCAACAACCGTATAACCCAATGGTTGGTCTTTCAGCAATTGTGGATGATTATTATACCGCTGTAACTATACAATGTATGAAAGAATACAATCGATATACACATGCACAGTCATGCTAGTTCTTTTCTCGAATGGTCATCTCAACAACATTACAATAGTGCTATTAGTAATGAATAGATGGATATGATTGCGGTTAGCCTGAGGTTGACAATATTGGACCCTATCTAATAACTTGTAATGAATCAGATTGCTAATAATACATATGAAGGAATGCGTACTAATGACTGAAATGAGTACTACGAACAAAAGAAATTGCTAGAAGAATTATTAACTGTTGAGTCTGATGATGATGATGATGATGGCATAGGTAATTCTATCGAGGATAATGGTGAGGTTCCCATTCATGAGCCTAAGTCAACATTCTTCACAAACATGGAATCGGGCACCCAGAATGATGTTGACAAATTTTACAATTTGCATGAATTTAAAACATGGATCCATCAAGATCTGAATTGTCGAAGGGTATGGTGTTCAGGAATAAACAAGAGTTGAAGATGATAGTAAAATTATATTCATTGAAGATGCACTAACAACATGTTGTTATTGATACAAACAAAATGCGTTGAATTTTGATGTGTAAGATACATGTAGAATGTGGATACACATGGAGGCTACGGGCGGTTTTGAAGGCGAACCATGAAATATTTGAGATAACAAAATATGAGGGACTTCAAACTTGTTTCTACCCAAGGTTGAACCAAGACCACTGTTAGCTTGATGCAAGCTTTATTTATCGATGGATTGAGGATTTGGTTCGGGTTACACCAGATTTAACAATTCATGTCATCATAGAAATGGTGAAAAAAAAATGTATCAATATTTGATAACGTACAAGAAGGCATGAAATGTGAAGAATAAGACTATAGCAAAGGTTTTTGGGGACTAAGATAGTTCTTACAACATCTTGCCCAAGCTTATGGGTGCTCTTATGAAATACAACCCCTGGGACGATATTAAGGTGGTAGTACGAAGTTCATGCTCCCATATTCGACATATTTGGCAAGGTGTTCTGAGCTTTCGAAGCTTTTATTGATGGATTTGTTCATTGTTGGCCTGTAATTAGTATTGATGGCACATTTATAAATGGTAAGTATAAGCATAAGCTTCTGATTGCTACTAGGATTGACACTCAGAAATAAATTTTTCTTCTGGAATTTGCATTTGTTTATGTGGAGACTCGTGAAAGATGGGGTTGGTTCTTATATCATTTACGCCACTCTATTGTGCCAAATAGAGCTAGTATATGTTTAATATAAGATCGACATAAAGGTATAATCTTAGCGATTAAACAAGCTGATTCTAGATGAAATGAGTCATACACCTATCATTGTTTTTGTCTTAATCATGTACAAAGTAATTTCAACACAACTTCAATAACACGTATTTAAAAGATCAAGTATGGAAGGTTGGGGCAGCACATCAGATTCACAAGTTTAATTTGATAATGGAAGAAATTAAATTTGCAAACCCGAAGGAGTGGGAGAGTTAGATAAGATTCCAGTACAACAATGGACACTTGCCCATGATGATGGCCGACAATATGGAACAACCACAACCAATGTTTCTAACGTGTTCAATGGTGCACTCAAATGTGGAAGGATACTTCCCATCACTGCATGTGTGAAATTCATATTTTATTGGCTCGCAAAATACTTTTGTGAGCACCGTGGGCATGGACAACGTTGCATAGACAATGTATGAAGTAATCCCCTGATGCAATTGAATTTATGCGACCCAACCAGATCAAAGCAGGAATGTGTAATGTTACACCATTTCACATGCGACGAAAAGTTGTAGAGGTAGTCACTAATAATGGTAATACACATGTTATGTGTATTAATGACCGGACATGCACTTGCGAGAAATTTACAATTTATAAAATGTCTTGTTCCCATTATGGTTGCTTGCTCGCATTTCCAGGTTAGTTCTAGGCATTTAATTGATCAAGTATTCAAAATCCAGGCACTTGAGTCGACTTGGGCACTTGAACTTCAACCTCTACACCACCAAGATTATTGGGATGATACCGATGGTCCTACATTATTTCATGATAGGTCCTCTCGTCGAGGAATTAGAGTAAATCCATAGACATCGTGCATATGCAATGAAATGGATTTTCTGAGAGAAAGGTGCAAAATAAACCACTGCAGTATTTGCTTGCAACTAGGGCACAATCGTCGAGCATGCCCAGTAAAAAACCAATCAGCTTTTGTAATGGGTCATCCATTATAAATATGTTATGTTGATGTTGTTATTGAACTTTGACTTATTGCGTTATGAAATGTATAAGTGTATTCCAAACTTTGTACTTTGTGATGTTATTTATGTATTAACAATGCAATCTAATGTTGTGTGTTAGGTGTATTGCATTTTTTTGTTGTTCATGTGTGCATTATTCATTCATATGATAATTATTAACGTTAAAAAAATGTTTCTAAGTAAGATTTATTAATAGTGTTACTTAATCTATATATTAACAATGTTATTTATATATGTTAACTCGTGTTTTTATATTATATGCTAATGTAGGTTGTGGATATGGATCGTGATTCACAGTCACTACTACATCCAAGTCCTATGATGCATTTGTACTATCATTACAGCATGAGCATCACATGACTACTAATTGGGAGGGCATTGAGCTACCACCATTACATTGTAGAAGATCCGAGACTCCACTTCGTTGAGTTACCATCACTGATAAGCAAGTTGATTAACCATAAAAAGTGTTTTTCTATTATATTTAATGATTGGTTAATTGCATAGTATCTGTGATTAAATGAGTTAAATTCCTTGATTTTCAAGTTTAATACTCTTTCTAGTTGTTTGGTTTATTTTGCAGGTAAATTAGTTGATTTAAAGTAATAATGAATAATGCAAGTGAATCAACCACTAAAGGAAGAATCATAACTGATAAGGATTGAAGAATCATGAGGAAAATAGGAAGACTTGAAGATAAATAAGCATTTTAATCCTTATAAGAGTCCAAGTTTGAAGAAAACTCATTTAAAGTGGGATTTGGAAAGTTTCCTAGAAGATAAGGATTTGACATGTCTTTTTGATCATAACTTTTGACTCTGATATCCGATTGACCTGATTTTTGTGGGGTTAGAAATAAGATTTCAAGGGCTACAAAAGTGTATTCGTGATTCAACCACTAAATATGCGAAATTCTAGTTCAAAGTCTAAACATATTGTATACCTGCAAGACCAAAGATTTTATGCACTGGATTTGACCTTACATGACTTCTGTTTGGTAAAAGAATTTCTTCCAAGCCAACCTTAGATCTCCTACCTATACCTAGAATTTATTTGATTATAAATAGAGGTTCTCATATTAAAAGTACAAATTATTATTCTTTGTCCATCTTTTTATTTTGATTTTAGTTTATCATGTCTGGCTAAAAGGTTCAGCTAGGAGTAGGGGAGGACCTCTCTAGGAAGTACAGTACTGTTATTGACTTTGTTTAATGATTTATGATGTTTTGTTAATTTAACTTCTGATTTTTAGCAAAGTTTTTATTCTGTAAAAATTCTTGAGTTGCTGTGTTATGTACATCGATTGCTTGAATTTTTCTGTGAGTAAATAACTGATTATTCCATGCTCAAGTTCCTGAATAATCTTTTGATTATAACTTTAATTTTCTTGCTTGATTTGTTACTTAAATTAACCGACATCTAATTCTTGTCTCAAGTTAAGATTTGAGTCTTTAATCAATATTGTATGGAATTGAGAGGGAGTACCAGATGCTCTAGTATTTTATATTACTATTTTAATTATTTAAATCAGTTTTCTCCACTCAACAATTTCTCAAACGAATCATTTATTTTTAAGTTTGTTTTAAAATTTGTGTGATTGTTCTCTTGTTATAATTCCTTGAGGGTTCGACTTTGATCTTTTGAGAAATATATTACTTTGTTCAACCTGTGCTTGGGTTTACAATATTAAAGTTGAAGCACAGGTTATTCAACATCTACGCATAATTGGATTTTATTGGGCATATTTCATTAGTTACATTCAGGTGAACTGATATCTTATTTTCACACTTGTTGAACGTTGGCTCATTGAGACACACACATTTCACCTACTAGTTAGTGAGGCCACCATCACACTTCAGGATATAACTATATTACTCGGTCATCCAGTTGATGGGATTCATGTATGTGGTGTGGACACCATGCGTGATGTACAACAGTGGACTCTTATGTGCACTGAGTTTCTGGGGTTCACACCAGCCAATAGAGTTATAAATAAGTCCACTATGGGACTTAGTGCACTTTCTGAGCATTTGGGCCACGTGATTCTAGCTGGTGCGACATAGTAGTTTGTAACATGTTACGCCCGATCATACAGGTTATTGCTGATTGAGGGTTTTTTGTTTGGAGATAAGTCATTGAGTAGGGTTAAGCTTATGTGGCCGACACTTTTAGTTGGGGCAATGCAGCCCTTTCATGGTTGTACCCAGATAAGTTTCTAGCTACGAAGCAAGACATAAAGGATTTTAGCAGTCCACTTATTATAATTCATTGTGCTTACGTATTTTATTGTAACTATATATATTTGAAATGAACGTATTGTGTATGTAGTTATGGGCATGGAAGCGTCTGTCACACATTGTTCTACAGCGTGTGCTGCCACGATAGTACATGATTGATGGTGTAGTTGCATTTCATGGGCAAGAGGATGTTCTGCCTGTGCACGATGGGGCTAATGCATTAGGAGATGGAGCCGATGTAGATATGGGTGCTGCACATGACGATGTTGATGCACACGTAATACGTGATGGTCCCCTTGGTTATACGTGTGTAATAACGATCAGAAGTTAAATAGATATTTTATGCAATACTATATCTTTATAAATTTGTTGAAATTTATAGATGAGATGTAACATTTTTGGAGTAGCACACTCCTGCCCATGTATTATGTCACTATTGTGATCAGCTTGACCATATGAGAGACGATTTAACCATATCTTTCTTACCCAGATGTTCGGTTTTAAAGTTTGTTATTGTCTTTCGGGATGAAGCATTGAGTTGGGTGGAATTAGTGAATGTTGAGAAGGTGGGATGTTTCTATATATTACTTTATGTCAGCCATTGAGTTGGGTGTGTTGTATATAAGTTGAAAATTTTTAGAAAGGCCAATTTACAAGGGAAACTCTGCCCAATTTTTTTAAAAATACTTGTTCATTTATTAATAAGTGCCCACAATTTGTATTGCATATGATATGGGAGCCATATACTGCTGAGGTAATGAGTCGCCTGCCATATTACTGCTTTACTGGGCAAGATATTTGGCACATACACTCCTCATTGATTTGTTTTGATGTAGTACAGTGGCATTTTCTAGATCAAGTTACTAGAAAGTTTGGTCTTATTTAACGACAAACCACAACCATAGGATACCAGCAGGGTCTTGCATGCTGTCAACTACCATGGTATATGGATTGGACTATCGTTCATCAGTTGTATATGGAAATGTGGGCACATCGTCAGGAAACCATTATTACCAGAGACTTGGCTACTGCACTGATGGATCTGACCGACGCATACGTACAATGGTATCGTCGTATCACTCAGCGGCTTGTTAGTCCACCCATCACTAGGCCTACTGTTAGTTTTTAGCCAGTTGAGAGCTTCATAAGCTGCTGGTAAGATGTTATTAAATGATTTACTATTGGATTGGAAGGCAAAAAAGTGGAATTGTTTACTATAATTAATAATATCATGTAATGTTTTTGAAGGAAGAGATGCTTACACAAATATATCACACTTCATGTTATACATATAAGAGCAGCCCAGATTTAACAATTTGTAAGGAGACTTTTGGGAGTATCACAGATCTGAGCTCCTCATGTTTGACATCCATCCATGAGCAGCGACGATTTGTCAATGCTTTAGACTCGGCAGCTGATGTTCCGTCGACATTTGTGTAGGCACCACCTCCTGGTGTTTGGACTACTCCTTTTTCTTCACTACCATCGTCCATATTTGTACTGTCATCACTAGGCCGCCCATCGCCACCAGTATCGACCCCGGCACCAACATCAGCACCGACACCAACACAAACATTGGCACCAACATCGACACTGACACTGACACTAACACCAACATCAACATCGACATCGACACCAACATCAGCACCCACACCGACATCTACACTCACACCGGCACCCACATCGACTTCAATATCCACATTGACACCAGCACCCACCTCGACACCGACTCCAATAGTGACATGGACTCCAACACTGACACCATCACTAGTAATCTCAGGATTACAGACCCTTACATTTATAGTGACACCTTCTTATATACATGTGGATGTTCCAATTTTCACTCCACTAGTAGTGTCAGCAGGTGTTACCATGGGGTTATCGTACATATTCCCTTCTACCCCTTCTATTCAACCTTTCTTACCAAATCCATTGTTAGATAATTAAGGAGTGACACAAGGTGCTACACTTGTAGGTATAGGTCATATGTGAGCCAGACTGCGAGTTCGAGGGGGACGATAAGGTCGGGGAAGAGCCTAAGGGCGAGGTCGTGCACATCATGCACATAGCCACGATAACGTCGGTGTGTCACAGGTGACACAAGCTGCACCATTGGATGTTGAGTAGGAGGTTCGGAGAGAGCCGAAGCGACGTAGGCGACTACCTTCGTGTGGGATATGATTTTGATGTATTTGTTGGTTTTTTTTATTTGAATTATACAAAGTTTTTCTTTTGCAAATGCGTTGTCACATACACAATCAAGTTTTTTTATTGCAGTCTTTAATCAAGTTGTCACATACACAATCAATATTGTACACAACACATTTAACTCACTTCAACATTACACTTACATAACACTTCATATGTAAATATCAACACAACAATAACAGGATTTGGAGATAACAAAACTAACATAACACTTCTTCACACAACACTAACATAACATTTTTCCACACAAACACTAACATAACACTTGTTCCCACAATATTAGTCCAACACTTGTCCACAAAACACTAACCTATCACTTGTCCATACAATACGGATATAACAGTTCTTCACGCAACAGTAACATAACAGTTCTCCACACAACATGTTTCATGGGTCAACATCTTCGTAAGATATCTCGACATTAGAAATACATCTAACATCTTCACATAAGAGGAAACTTATACGTGCTTCTTCCATTGACCCTTCTTCAGCACGTTCTCGTACGATGTGACGGAGGTTGTAATGATTTAGATGGATTTTCATGCGATTATTCGCAGTTTGAAAATGATACAATGTTGGATCCAGTTGTTGAGGTATCTCAATTGGCACATGGATGACAATTTATCGAGACCTTTGTCAATTGCAAGTTCGCATATCTCCACTAAGATTTTCTCGCTCTGTCAAACAATATTGCAATTCGGCCCTCATAGTTCTTGTAGCCCTACTTGAATAACGTAAATGAGGATTCATTTGATAGAAGAACTCATCCTCTAAGGCCTAATGATAATCCATATTTTCATATAGCATTATCATACTAAAATTCATTGTTGAAAATGAGTTTTCTTCAATTAGTTGCTTACATACAATGAATATATAGTCCTGAAAGATTAGGTTTCGATGGACATATCAATTCACTGAGAAAGGAGTGTCATGATTTGACAATACAATGATTGTTTTCCTATTACCCATGAATTAACAACCCACTGAATCAATGGATTTGCTGATGATATGATAAAATCCTGCAAATGCCAATCAACCACGTGTTGTCGTAATGAATACACACATCTCACAACTACTGAGCATTTCAATAAAAATAATGTGCTGAAGTGACAAGTAACTGCCCTTTGATAAGGCTGAAGAAGAAAAAGTGACTGCTCGTGACTACTTAATGTCATGTGCTAAAGTGACTAAACCCTGAATGGGTGTCAACAAACCATGTTCTGAGTTGACTAAACCCTAAATAAGTTTTAACAGACATTGTGCTAAAGTGACTAAAACCTAAATGAGTTTCAGCAGACCATGTGTTGAAGTGACAACAGACAATTGATAAGGCCAAAGAATGAAATGACCTTACACGAGTATGATACATGACTAAACCCTAAATGGCCTCACAAGACTACATTGTATAACTATTAATTGATGTGACATGTCTAGCACACTGGGGTTTGAACACTACTATTTAAACCTTATTTGTGGTTCATGTGATAAACACAAAATTATGTCTACATCAAAATTATCTATGAGATTTAACAATTGCAGACATGAACGGATTTGGTTGTTACAAGAGTAAAACAATGATTACAAGATTGAGAGATTTTTTTTATCTAAAAGAGTATTATGTAGAAGTACGACGAGAGTGGGATTTTCGTGCTAAAGAATAGACAAACTATTCACACAACTAAGAGAACTTGACATATCAGTGTCTCGTAGATGATCACTAACAATGCTACGCCAGAATATAAAAGACTACGAATCAGCAGTAAAACATTTTCGAAGAGAGAATAATAGAATGCTGATGTGTAGGTATTGTTATTATATGCTCCAACAACCAAAAGACATGGTGAGAGCTGTATATGAATGAGAGTTGACAACAATTGAGCAAAACAATGTATTTTCTAAGTCACAATACATGTCTGATGATTATATGTCTGATGAAGCTTAACAAAATGTACTAAGTGTGCAATTGTTTTTTCAAATGTCATATATTGAATAGTGATAATCATTGTTCATTTGTGAGATAGAAAGCGAGTATAATCAGTGAAGTGTCATGTCATGTCAATTCTTTGTAATTGAATTGAATTGTTATGTCATTACTTTATTACTGTGAAGTCATATCATTACTTTATAAGAGTAATACGTGTAGTGTTAAGTCATCTCAGTCATTGTCACTGAATTTTTATGTCATTACTTTGTCATTGTGAAGTCATATCATTGTTTTATCAGTGTCAAGTCATGTTAGTCGTACGCAGTGCATGTCTTGGCAAATTTGTTTATAATTGTATTTCGTATTTATATAAACTATTCTTCTTAATTGTGTATATCATAAGCCAAAAAAGCACATCAAATAGGAAATCCAATTAAACCACCCAAGGTTCTTCATCACGCAATGAACAACAAATTTCATATTCAGCCAACAAACGTCAATGCTCGATTGACCGAGCACCATTGTTGAGCGTAGTTTGTTCAACTGAATCCTACACAGATTCCACTGGTGTAACTTGGTATGGACAAAAACGTGAGTTCTGTAATGATTCTATCGACCCTTATCACTCATTCGGTCAAATTGGATACGTATTTGTTGGGCCTGTGACCGACTATCCGCCTCCGAGTGTTCGTATCGAACTCACACCAAGTTGACGACAATTATATGACAAACATTGTGAGCTTGAATTATGTTTTCGTTGTCATGGACTAATGGTACCGAAGACACGTTTGATTGATATATATGATCCACAAAACTCTAGCAACTATATCGAGATCATAGTAAGACTTGAACGTGAAAATGATCAGATATATTGTCGACTTGATCGTTTGCATGATATCAAGCATGCAAAAATTGAGCATTTCGATCCTGACTATGCTGAGATTCAAATTTTAGAGGATTCATTACTTGTACTTTCTGATTATTTCGATTTAAGTGATGATGGGTTTGACACTTTTATTCTATCGAATTTATGTGTACTCAATAACTCTCTATGTTGTTTTCTACATCAACCACAATATTGATACACTGTATTTCTTACAATCTCACGTAATAACATTGTTTTGTTTAATGTATAAGTATATTTTTCTACATTTGCATGTTATGTACACTTTTGTAGGTCAAATCTCATTGTTCGATGAAATTTTAACATAAAATTGGAATAGACATTTTTTTAACATATACAATTTTTTTAAAAAAAATTAGTCACAAAATTCATGTACACACAGAGTATTTTAAGCATTTTTTTGTAATATAATTCAATGAATTAAATTTTTTTAATTCATAACTTGATTTTTTTAGTAGCTTTCATAGTTTACAAATTTCTGTGCAAAACATTCTTTAATAATTTAATTTTTAGTTAAAACAAAACACTGCTGAACTAAAAATTTAATATCATCAAAATACTTAACAAACTCGTACAATTGCATTATTAAAAAAAAGTTAAATAATTTTAAAAAAAATGTTATTTTAAATGATGTTTTTACAAATGTCACTTAGAATGTAGTTTTTAAAAACAGGAATTTTAACGACCGTTAATATGGTCATTTTCAATATACCTTTTAACATAATTTTCACTGACGAATTTAATGACATCATTAGAAATGACAATTTAAATAAAATTTTTACAATTTGAAAACGTCATTTGAAATGACGTTTTAAACCATGAAGGCGTCATTAAGAACAATGTTTTTTTAAAAAAGACTGAGTTTGAGAATAAAATTTGTGGGGAAACTAATTTTGGTCAAAAGCTCAGTGACAGGATGCTAATTTTTGGTTATGTCGGGTCCAAATTAGCAACTCAACAAAAATGGAAAAAATAAGAAGACAGTTTGGTTTTGTCTTAAAGTACCATTTGATAACTTTTTTTTCAAGTAGTGTTATTTTGCATTTTTTTTTCCTATTTTTTCTTTCATGGGTTTTTGCTCTTCATCCAAACTTAATAAATATTTGTGTAATTGCATAAGCATATAGTTGCTTCTAATTCAATTATTTTGTTACTTGACTTTAATATTACTGTAAAATTCTGGAATTATGTATATGTTCATTCATCTGTCACCAATTTATATACATTCATAGCAGAGTTTTGATGACAAAATGTGGGAACCGAATCCCATGATCAGTGGGATGATATGAATTAGAATGGAAATACAGTGGCAAATTTGGTGGGAGGATTTACAAGGTTTACAACATGCAGGGGATTTAATTGGAGGATTTACAGGAAAATGATGAAGGATGTGATCATTCATATCTTCACAGTTGACTGGAACCAATATTTTCTAATACTCCCCCTCAAGGTGGAGCATGAGGATTGATCATGCCCAACTTGGATAGAAGAACGCGAAATTGATTACGTCCAAGAGCCTTCGTAAAAATGTCAGCACATTGTTCATTAGTGGGTACGTGATGAGTAGAAATCAAGTCTTGAATAATTTTTTTGCGTACAAGATGACAATCAAGTTCAATGTGCTTAGTGCGCTCATGGAATACTGGATAAGCAGCAATGTGTAAAGCTGTCTGGTTGTCATAGTAGAGTTGTACTGGTTGTGAATGAGAGACACCCAAGTCTGTAAGAAGATATTTGAGCCATGTTATTTCACAACTTGCAGTGACCATAGACCGGTACTCGGCCTCAGCAGAAGATCGCGACACAGTGACTTGTTTTTTTGTTTTCCATGAAAGTGGACTGTGACCAATGAGGGTGATAAACCCAGTAGTGGATCGTCTGGTCAAGGGGCAACTGGCCCAATCCGAGTCAGTATAACACACCAACTGTAAAGGACTACTGGAAGAGAGAAGAATACCTAAACCAGGTGTAGTTTTTAAATAACGAAGTAGTCAAAAAGCAGCTTCCATATGAGGTTGACGAGGTTCATGCATGAATTGACTTAAAATGTTCACAGTGTAAACAATGTTCGGCCGAGTGATGGTCAAATAAATGAGACGACCAACCAGATGTCGATAACAACTAGAATTATCTAGAACGACACCGGTATCATCAAGCTCAAGTTGTTGTTCCATAGGAAAATCACAGCCGCGAGAACCCAAGTAACCAACATCATTAAGAATATCAAGTAAATATTTGCGCTGGGAAAGAAAAGTTCCAGTTGGAGATTGAGCGACCTCAATTCCTAAAAAATACTTGAGTGTGCTGAGATCTTTGATATGAAATTTCTGTTGAAGAAAGGCTTTAAGACTGGTGATGGTAGATTGGTCATTACCAGTAATTAAAACATCATCAACATAGACTAAGACAAAAGTGGAGTGGTCGCCATCCTTGCTAGTAAATAGAGAATAATCGGCTTTGGATTGACTGTATCCAGCATGAATGAGAGCAGAAGAGAATTTAGCAAACCATTGGCGAGATGCTTGTTTCAAACCATAAAGTGATTTGTTGAGACGACATACATGTGACTCCCCCTTGTGAGAAAATCCCTGTGGCAAGATCATATAAATTTCTTCATGGAGATCACCATGTAAGAAAGCATTGTTGACATCCAATTGGTGTAAGGACCAATGGTGAATGGAAGCCACAGCAAGGAGACATTGCAAAGTTGTTAATTTGGCCACCGGAGCAAAGGTGTCATGGTAATCCAAACCTTCTTGCTGGGTATAGCCCTTTGCCACAAGACGGACTTAATAATGTTCAATGGAACCATCCGAGCGACGTTTGATTTTAAAAACCCACTTACATCCGATGGGGTGTTTGCCGGGATGAAGTTTTGTAAGTGTCCAAGTACCATTATCCTCTAAGGCTTTGATCTCAGATGCCATTGCATTGCTCCAGTGATCACTTTTCATGGCCATTGAAAAGGAAGATGGTTCTGTGTCTGAAGATATTGCTGCAAGAAATGACTGATGTGCAGCAGAAAATTTAGAATAATCAAGAAAATGAGACAAAGGAATAGGTGAACCAGAACATACCTTCGCAGAGGATTTAATGGAGAGGGCTACGACATAGCGGTTGAATAGTCATAATCACGCAAGTATGATCGTGTGGTGCGAACCCCAGAAGAATAACGAGATGGTGGTGGTATGGCAGCAGCAGGTAAGGTCGATGTAGGTGTGGGCAATGTGGGCAGACTAGATAATGGGTGTAGATTGGAGGGATTCAAAGGTATAGAAGTTGTATCAATTGAGTCATGGGTGTCAAGAATGGGTAAAGGTGTTACTGGGTAGATATGAGAATGAATAGATTGGTTATGAAAAGGAAAAGTGGATTCATGAAAGGTTACATCCCGACTCGTGAAGGTTGTACCGTCATTGAGATCATATTAACGGTAACCTTTTTAACCATACGAGTAGCCAATGAAGATGCATTTGCGAGCGCGAGAATCAAACTTGTAGGTATACTTAATATTATGAGCATAACTCAAACAACCAAATACACGAAGATATGAGTAATAAGTTCCAAATAATACTTCATGTGGTGATTTTCCGGATAGGACGGGTGTGGGTATACGATTGATTAGATGAGCAGCGGTAAGAATGCAATACCCCCAAAATTTAAGCGGCAAATTCGCTTGAAATCGTAAAGATCGGGCAACTTCAAGTAAATGGCGGTGTTTGCATTCTACTACGCCATTTTGTTGGGGGGTTCCAATACAACTACGTTGATGAAGGATTCCATGCTTGCGGATTGTATTTTGGACTTCATGAAAAATAAATTCAGATCCATTAACTGAGCGAATACATTTGATTGTGGTATTAAATTACGTGCGAACCATGGCAAGAAAATCAGAGATGAAACGTGTGGTGTCAGATTTAGCACGCATTAAATACACCCAAGTAGAACGACTAAAATCATCCACAATGGTTAAAAAATAATGAGCGCCTATTAAAGAAGGAGTTTTATAACCACCCCATAAGTCGCAATGAATGAGATCAAAAGGAGCAACTGAATTAATATCACTGGTGGGAAAAGGAAGCCGATGTTGTTTGGCAAGGGGACAAATATGACATAGATAATCTTGAAAAGAAATTAAAGAGTGCGTCCTAGCTAAATTTTTTAATCGAGCTACTGATGGGTGACCAAGTCGCCAATGCCAAAGATCAAATGAGGGATTGTGGACTGCATTTGAGGAGGTCGAAGTGGTGCTCGGTTCAAAGATGTACAACCCGCCATGCACTTTACCCATCCCAATCTTGGTCCTCGTGCGTCGGTCCTAAAAAAGACAATGAGTTGAGGAAAAAATAACATCACAATCAAGGGAAGAAGTGAGTTTGCTAACATAAATCAAATTAAGAAAAGGTTGGAACAAACAAAACATCATGTAAGGTGAAATGGGGGTTAATAGATACTGTGCCAATATGTGAAACTGCGGTTGTGGTACCATTGGGTAAACGGACTGGAATAAAAGAAATGGGAATGTGAAAGTCTTGAAATAATGATAGG
>CM042184.1:17657675-17670978 GCA_023539305.1 Ilex asprella
AAAAAGACAATGAGTTGAGGAAAAAATAACATCACAATCAAGGGAAGAAGTGAGTTTGCTAACATAAATCAAATTAAGAAAAGGTTGGAACAAACAAAACATCATGTAAGGTGAAATGGGGGTTAATAGATACTATGCCAATATGTGAAACTGCGGTTGTGGTACCATTGGGTAAACGGACTGGAATAAAAGAAATGGGAATGTGAAAGTCTTGAAATAATGATAGGAAGCTGGCCATGTGATCTGTGGCACCCGTATCAATAATCCAAATTGACAAAGACGTCTTACCTGCCAAGTGGGCAATAGGTTGTGGAGTACCTATGAGAGACATGATCTGTTGGTACTGCTCAGGAGTGAATTGAGAAGCACTTGTAGGAGAGATGGATGAGGCATTGTTGTTGGGATTGGTCTCAGCAATATGAGCTTGAGATGTGGTCGAAGAACGAGCTGGATATCCACAAAGTTTGTAACAACGTTCTCGGGTGTGCCCCAATTGATTACAATAATTGCAATACGGACGCTCCTTTTGGCGATATTTAGGACGTCCACCATGAGTTGCTGGTGGTGTTCCACTGTTAAAGTTTGGTGCTGATTGGTTTCGGCCAAGAGGAGGACGTATTGCATTGGAATGGGCAGCAACATGTTCGGCTGCAGCGGCAACAACATTGATACTGTCCATTGAAGGAAGAAGGGTTTCACGATGTTTTGCTTCTTGGAGTAACAAACTGTAAGCCTTGTTTACAGTTGGTAATGGTTCCATGAGAAGTAATTGACTGTGTACGGCTGTGTAAGACTCATTCAATCCCATGAGGAATTGTAGCAAATGGGTTTGTTGTTGAAGTTCAAATATAGCCTTTGACCCACCACATGCATACGTAGGAAGGTTTGTGAGGTTGGATAAGGCATCCCAATATCCTTTCATTTTAGTATAATACGCAGCAATAAAAAGTTGATCTTGATGGAGATTAACAATATCCCATTGAAGATGAAAGAGACGGGGGCCATTACTTTGCGAAAAACGCTCTTGAAGGTCTACCCAGATTTCTGCAGCAGTGTCCCCATAGATAACGGTCTCTCGAAGATCACGTTCTAGTGAATTAAGCAACCATGAAAGGACCATGTGGTTGCATCGAACACATACATTACTGCTAGGAAAGGACGAATCGGGCTTTGCTATAGATTTATCGACAAAGCCAAATTTATTTTTGGCGAAAAGTGCAACAATCATAGCACGTTTCCATGAAAAATAATTATCACCATTGAGAGGTATGGAGACTAAAATTTGATCAGGATTGTCTGAATGATGGAGAAAAAATGGGTTATCAATAGATTCGTTTGAAAATGAAGACTGATTACTGGCAGGCAAGTCTTGCGAAGTAGAGGAAGGAGGGACGTTGGAAGTCATGACTGAAAAATGAAGGATCTTTTAATGCTCTGATACCATGTAAAATTCTGGAATTATGTATATTTTCATTCATCTATCACCAATTTATATACATTTACAGCAGAGTTTTGATCACAAAATGTGGGAACCGAATCCCATGATCAGTGGGATGAGATGAATTAGAATGGAAATACAGTGGCAAATTTGGTGGAGGATTTATAGGGTTTACAGCATGCAGGGGATTTAATTGGAGGATTTACAGGAATATGATGAAGGATGTGATCATTCATATCTTCACAGTTGACTGGAGTCAATATTTTCTGATAAGTACATTACTAAATTTTGCAAGTTGGTAATGACTACCAATTTTTACTTAAAAGTTGGCCAAAATAAACTCTAGAGTTTGCACAGATCGTTGGTTTTAGAGTTATTTACCAGAGTATTGTCATTTTAAATAAATATATTAAAATATAATATTTTAGAATTTATTTATCAAATTACAACAGTTTTTAAAAACAAAGCCAATAACCCTGTTTTTATTAAAAAACAGAGTCAACAATACCACTTTTGTTAATTTTTTCAAAATAAAAAAAAATGCAAACGGGGGGAACAAATGAAATCACACTTTTTCTAAAAAACGTGTTTACTACGCACACTTTTCACACAAAAACACTCTGAATTTTTCTTAAGTATGCCCATCCGCCCAAATGCACGAGACTTCCAGAATAGAAGAGGCCGCAGTCCCTTGGTGTTGAACTCATGAGAGAAGCTCTTGATATCTTGGGCTCTCTTTTTGCGTCCGCTTGTAACATGCGGTATAGCCAGGACCCGGGGTGATTGAATTTTCTTTGGCTAAAGCTGCATGATAACCCTACGGTGGAAGGATTCTCTTCTCTTTCTTTTTAATTTGGGACGGCATCTCACAGTGGAAGAACAATTTGTTTTCTTCTTTGATTCCCAAAGCAGGTTTCTCCACTCCATGGAACCCACCCCCCACCCAAAAAAAAAGAAAAAAAAATCAAAAAGTCCTGGTCCAAACAAAACTCTCATCTACTTGTGATTAATTGAGCTGAGCACATCATACCCAAATATGGAGGCAAAAAAAAGTACATAACTTCTTTTTCTTGTTAATTTTTTTAAAAACAATGTTGTAGTTCAAAGACAAATGAAGGGAGATTGGGAGCACTTCAAAGACAAGGGCAAACCGATGTCTTTTATTTTTGTCCTACATTAGAAATGAGAGGAGAGGGGGAGGGTTGAGTTGTCTATGAAAAGGCAATGACCTCTTACCTTTATTTTTAAGCCTTCAAGTCTTATTTTTTATGAAATTTCACTAAAAATTCATCTTTTTTTAGGCAAGTACACTTGAAAGAAAAAAAAAGTGAAGTATTAAAATTTATTGATATAATTATTTTAAAATTAAATGGGTTAAACGAGTCGTGTTGTGTTACCCGTTTATTAAATAGGTCGGGTTTGTGTTGAAATTTTTCACCTGCTTATTAAACGTGTCGTGCACGGGTTTAAATATTTTTCACCCGTCACCCATTTAACCCAACACGTGACCGTTTAACCCGATACGTTTGACACCCCTAATTATAGATGGTTTATCTCATCAATTACTTGTGTATTTATATTGTAACCCCACCTCAACCACCGTTCCCAAGTCCTATTGCTTTTCTTGAATTAATTATTTAATTATTGTTTTTTCGAAATTTAGCTATTCAAATATTGGAGTGTTTAAAATTATTTAATGTCACGCCCAGATTTTTTTCAAACCAAATTAGATGTAATGAATAAATAAATCATCTACAACATATAATAATTTTCCTTATATCCTGGTTAAGTTTACATTCCTGAATTATTATAGACAACATGATCAAGTAAAACATCTGGTAAAACATAAAGAAAATAATATTAATAGTTTCTGATGATGAACAAAAGTGGATTTATGCACAATCAAATTAGTCGAGTGTGTAGTGTAAAATAATTAATGAAACAATTAATAACAAGAGACAAAAATCGGGTGGTAAGACATGCCATAGGCGTTTCTTGCCACAAGATCACATCTGGCGACAAAGTAAGTTATTTAATGGTAAGATTGAGAAAAAAATCAAAATCTTGTTAATTATCGGGGCAAGATAGATCAATTGGAGTGTTTATCAAATGTGCAATTCGGAAAACATCCAAACAATCGAAAAAGAAAGCGATCATCTGAAGAACTTAATTGGACAAAGAAAAACATTTTTTTTGAGTTACCGTAATGGCATGTGCTTAAGATTCGACACAACCTTGATGTCATGCACACAGAGGAGAATATATGTTATAGTTTGGTGGTTTTGATTCTCGACAGACTTTTTGGTGGAGAATGTAGATCTCCTCTAAAAATTAGTTGAGTTGACTAAAAGATTGCTGCTAAGTACCTTGGCTATCCATTTATCTTGGTTGGAAAATCCATGGTTTCAAGTTAATGCTTACAAAAATTTCAGTTCTAGAACACAGGCATTTTGTGAAGGGATCATCCAAAGTATTGCTAATAATAACCTTAAAAGTGAATCCATGCCTTATCCAACCTACTAAAATCTAAGAAAACATGGCATCTTTGGTTCATTTTTGTGAAAGTTGTATCTGAAATAACTCTAATTTAGGGTGAATTAACAAAAGAATTGTATAACGATGTCGTATGGGAACCAATGTTAGTAAGATTAATCATGTTACTGCTTACTTTGTTTGTTACTTCTTTTTACAATAACGGAAAATAAGAAATACCATTAAACTCATCATTATATGTCATACTTCCATGTGAATGTTATTATGAAAAAAGTATATGTATAGTAGCAAAATTGAGAAGAAAGAATACTAAAAAGAAGGATAGACACCAAGTTGAAGGCATTTAATTCATTTTTTGGACAAATGTGCAAGAATGTGTAGGTTGAACTGCATGGTTGTTGGTGTGGCATTTGGAGTACCTGCTAAAGGTGTGTCATTATCTATACATTTCACTTTATGTTTTGATTCTTCAACTTTCTCAAAGCATTGGTTTCAAACTTCAGAGCATACAAATTTTTGGAATAGTTGCTTTTTTATTTCATTTGACACACCTTATATTCTGGTGGAATACATGTTGTTTTTGTATTAAGCTAGCTCTGTACTCTTCTTAGAATCTGTTCTTTAACATTTGTTATCTATTGCATTTTCAAAAGGCAACTATCAAATTGATGTTGACTATAAATAATATATGTTGATAGTTGAAAATTTTTAGGGGAAGTTCTTTGAATTTGATGGATCAATTTGGACCTTGTGCAGTCCTGAAAGTTGTATGTTATTTTTTCATATTTTTTTATCTCCTCGAGTCATAAATGTGATTCATGGTCACTTTTTAACCATAAAAATATATATTTTACTTAACAAAACTATTGATAGGTCTCAATGCTATTTACTTAGGAATGAAGTTCTCGAATCCGTGACGCTCTCTATAGTAGTAAACAATGTAAGTTCTAGAGAGGAAATACAGTGCTTCTATTTGTGAAATTTGTTCATCTATTGAGCCCGTAATGTTTTTATCTCTGCTATATGAACTCTTGAATACATTAATCATCTGAATCTATGAAAACTTGATATTGGTCAATTAGGTTCTCTTTGTCCCAATAGGCCTATTTTTTTATTCGACGAGTTGACGATGATTTTTTTTTCTTCAAAATCCGAGTCTCCTTGTTAATGAACATGCTGATTTTCAACTTTATGCATGTTGTGACCTTTTGTTCCATAGGTGATAGGGCTTAGTTTCTTGCATCGATTTTTTCATGCTTCCTACTTCATTGCGATTATGACAAAGGTTTTCAGATCTTATTGAACTCTATATATAGAGTCACTAGCTCACTTGTTATAACTAAAGGTGATGTGGGCTTCAACTGAATATAGAGATGGACACAAGCATAGAATCGAGAAGCTACTAAAAGTGTAAAACTTTATAATGGAACAGTTTCTTCATTTCTATCGTATAAACCAATGATCTTTCCTTTGCTTTTCCATTGTACCTCTCGGCAAATAATTCTGTGTGCATGTAACCATCAAAATAGACAAATTGTTTGCTTATTAAAATAGGCCAATTGTTTTATCTAACATGGTTTGAAGCTTGCCAGATTGCCACCTCCGGATAGGGTTTTCAAATTCTACTGAACTTCTTGGTCCAAACTATCAGTGTCTTGAGAGTTCAAGTTTTATGTGCTCATACTATGTTTATGAATTTGCAATTCCTTGGGGAGTGCTGTTAGGTTATTGTACATGATAATAACGGCCCAGTGATAGACCTTGTGACTTACTGAAAGCAAGGCGGGATAAAATTTAACTAAGGGTTACTATGAGGAAGTTAATGTTTGATGTTATGGTACATTGATATGAAATTTGTGTTTATTTTTTTGCCTAATATCATTTGTTTGCATAATTGAGTTTAAATTCTTTTGATATAGGTTAGAACTTTATGGATTCAAGCATCTCTTTCAATATCTGACTGCAAAACTATAGAGGTGTCACATGAAATCTCTTCAAATGACAAGTATCTGGAAAGCAAAAAGGCTCAAGCAACATCTTTGTGTTACTCAATGACATTTCTAGAAGAGTTGGTGAAATTGTTTAGGTTGGTAACGAAGGTCAAGGGGAAGTGTGTTTTTTCCCGGTTGGGGATGGGCTTATAATCAGTTCATTGATTTTGGTTATTCTTATGTATATTGACTTTCTAGCGTAATTTGACTCAAACCCATCCTCTAATCCTAGATATCTCTTACTTTCACTCTATTTCAATGTTATTCTAAAAAACTGACTCGTTTTTCACTATTTATTGAAGTACCAAAACCATTGACACTCATTTGCGTTTGTCTGGTACAATAATTTTCATTAATGAGGTTTTTGTTTTTCGTTCCTAGCTATGGATGTAAGACTACGATCATACATTATTTCTAGTGAATTTTGTTACTCTGCTTTTACATTTATATTTTGCTTCTCCATAAATCCCGTCATATTTTTAAGGTGCTTCAATATTGAAAAATAAACTTACAAATGAAAAGAAAAAAAATTATAATACAAAATGGTTCATGTGCAACGCACGTGTGCATCAACTAGTATATATAAAAATAACAAAATATAGAAATTACAATTTACTGAAATTAACTTACAAATAGTTTACTGAAAGAAATCTCTTAGTTGCGTCATATGAAGACTATCAATACAATGAGAGATATAAGAGAGAAGAGAGAAATTTGCTTTGAATCCCGAAGGGTTTTTCCTTGCTAAGAAAACTGAAGTCCTTATATAGGCATAAGGATTGTTGAAGAGAATTTTTGGAATGATTTCTCTTTTGACTGTTGTTGCTACTTTAACTTGAGTGAAATTCTTTTACACCTACTTTTTGGTGGAAAAGTAGGGGTAGATTCCTTTTGCTTGGGTAATTGCTTACTTTGTGCAGGAGTGGGTCCTTGCCTTTTGCTAAGAATTTTCTTTCGGTGGGAAAGAAGACTGATTGATTGCTATCGGCTACTTTGCTGAGGGAAAGAGCCTTGTTACTAAATGATTTTATTGGAATGTGCAATAGACAACTTTTCTTTCCGAAGAAAGTAGTGAGTGAAACTATCACACATAGAGATAAGAATCATGGAGTAGTTATGTTGCCATAACCCTCGTAAGGATCTTGGGCATCTTGGAAGGGATCCATGGATGGGCTAACAGATGCTTGTGAGGATGCAGACGAACTACTTTGGGTTGATGCTTAATGGAGAAGCTTATGTGCTAATTCTATCAGCTTGGAAGACTTTTTCTTTTGTCGCTTGCTGGAATCCTTGGAGGAGGATTTTTTTTTTTTGCTTTACTGATAGTTGTGCCTTTTCTTCTGGGGAAGAAACTCTAAAAGCTGGCATGGCTTGTTTTGCTGGAGTTGCCGGAATACTGGTTGTTGTTCCAGTAACTATTATTGGAGTAGGAACCTTTACTAGAAATTTTTTTTTGTACCTGTGCAATAATATGGTCGCGTTGGAACTTGGGCCACCACTAAACATAAAATTGTCTAACAACATTACTTGCTAAAATTTGCCATTTCCAATTAAATATCCATGGGACTTTATACTGACTAATAAATATTAAGAACACTGTGTTTAATTGTTTCCATTGTAGTATTCCTAATCTCCATTCATCACCCTCAAATGTATATATGACTTATGTGCGAAAGGGAGTGTCACTCTCCCTCAAAATGATGTGAAAAATAGGGCAACGGAATGGTGTGGAATGAAATAAAATGTACAAAATGTGTGTATGAAAAAAATTGATCCCCAAGCACAAAGAGTCTTTTAAATGTCGTACTTTACTCGAAAAGTATTGCAAGGTCGTCTCTTCAGGGAAGGAAGGGATTTATGTGAAGGTGATTTTGGTAAAAAAAAAGGAAAGTTGTAAAATATTTTATTGATTGAAGGTTGGTTTGTGGTTTTGGAAGAAATTGAAATGAAAACAAGTGTTGCCTAATCCAAAGAGGTCATTCCAATGGGAATTTCAACTCAACTCGAAACCTTCCTCCAATGGTGCTTAGATGAACGATTGATTCGTGGGAAGCTAAGGTCAAGATAGCGGTGAGGATCCAAGCATAACCCTTGATCAGGCCTACGAGATATCGAAGACTCACAACCACATCCATTCTCAACTCCAGTTAAACTGAACCATCATACACCGAAGGGAGAAAGGAAGATGATTTGAAATGGCATACCCAACAGGAGGTCTTCCTTGGATTAGCCAACATAAAGACTTAACTGCTCATAGTTTAAAGCAAAAACATTCATAATGTAAAGAGACATGTAAATGAAATTGACTAAAAAAATAGATGAAATGAAGCTTAAAATAGAGCCTTGAACTTGTATTAATGCTAGGAGAAAGTAAACTACCAAGAGAAATTCATTTCATACCCAAAATCAAAGCTTAAAGACAATACCCAGTTGAAATTGGAAAAGTTGTAGAGAAATCCAGTCGTAGCAATCGAAAGTGCAAGAACGTGAATTTAAACTTCATTACACTTGAAATAAAAGAGATTAAAGTGCTAGAAATTAAGATTACAATGCAAGGAATGAAGATTAAAAATAGAATGTAGCTTACACCAAGTGAAATGGGTAAAGAAAATGTCAAAATCCAAGCTTTCTCTCTCTACACTACTCCTAAGCTACATTTTCGTCCATGGAACTCCACCGGGTCAGTGTTGTAGAGATTGAATGATTTTGGGGAGGTTTGGATACCTGCACAAGCAAGGTGCAGGCATGCCTGCACCCCTGCATGCCCCCTTCCAACATCTTTCTCTCTCCTCTTTTCGCATGCCTTCTCTTCCAAATGCAGACTTTTGTGTAAGGATGGCAGGGTTATGTGTAGAACATGCCGGGGTAGGTGTGGTAGAAGTGTAGGTGGGCCTCCCAAGGAATTGGAGCATGAGTTACAAGCATTCTGGGCAAAAACTACTGTTAGGTTTTTAGCGATCTATGGGTATGTTTTGGTTGTTGGAGTAAAAACTACTGGTAGGTCTTTCTGATAGATTGCCTGCTCTGGACCATTTTTCGTGGAATTATCATAACTTTTGATTCAACCGTCCAATTGAGCTGAAATTTGGACACCATATAGAGGACATCCAAATCTACAACTTTTATGTTCTGCACTTTTTCGGATTGAAAGTGAATCATGGCAAAAAAAGGAGGAAAACCAAGATACTACTGCCAAATGGTGCGGGCGTTGGTGCCTATGTTACCAAACACCGATACCTCCTTGATTTCTTTCACTTTTAAGCCTTCAAATCCTCATGCAATGTGTTCATGTCTTCACCACCCATCCACATTTAGTTGCAAGATTCTAAAATCCATCATTTATGCTATAATCACTTGCAACCACAAGATTTCAACATTAATCATAAACTCAACTAACTCTAAGTAATAAATGCAAAGTTAAGTTAGAATGCATGTAATGAGGCCATCAGATATGCAATATTTTGCGCTCATCACACACCATAACTTAAGCTTTGCTAGTCCCTAGCAAATAAAATATAAAAATTAGGCAAGCAAACATAAACCTATACTAATTTTGCAATTGTATTTAGTATATGCAACAAGAATTTAAACCCCTAGGTGATCCCTAGTGGATGAGTTTTGTCTCGTGAATGTTTCCAGTGAAGGTACCTACAAACTTATTTTCCTAGTATCCAATATTTAAAGCATATTCTCTTATCTTAACTAGCACTAGGATGTCAAAAATAACTTGGTCCGAACACCCAAATCAATCACACATGAGACACATCATAGACTTAAATGTTATTTTAGAGTATCCACATACACATTCATTTTCAAACTTGTGTATGTACGAAATGGACATGTAATTTAAACATTTACACAACAGAGTTCACATTCACTTTTTCTATTCAAATTAAGCTTCGATGAAAACTCACCAAAGGTGTCTCTCAACAAAGAATCACACTATGGTTATCTTGGCATGCTCTCCATGTGTATATGTGGGATAGAATCTTATGCACAAAATGAAGTATGCTTACATATAATTCAAAAATGAAGTACATGCATAAAAATGAAACAACTTTGACATAATCTCATGAAAAGAATGCTAGGGCATTAGATAACAAAATCAGCCTTTCTTAATCTTTAAAAGTATGCAACTCCCATGCTTCTTTAGATCATTTAGGACTTCAAGGGTTATAATGGGGCCTTGGAGTGATATTGAGGCAAAAAAAATGAAGGATATAGGATAACAAAGAGGGTTGTTCAGAGTAAAAGACTCTTATTTCAAAAATATCTCCCTTTTCATGGGAATTTCAGTACAAACTTATCACCACACTCTTTATTTCTTTTCTTTATTTCCCTTAACATTTTCCTTTTATTTTTTGATCATTCTCTTTTATTTTTTATTTTTTTTCTTCCACCCCTTTTTCTCCTTTTCTTGGATTTCATCTTCTTTTTCATTCAACATTTGAATTCCACACTATTCATCCCTTTTGTTGAGTTTCCGCACCACCATTCCTTCTCTTTTGTAATCACTCTTTAGGAACAAACAAGGTGTGATAGATTTTATCATTTTGCACTAGCTTGGTCAAATGTGTAGCACGGAAACGAATTTACAATTGAGGCTCAATCACGGCACTAGGGATAAAATTTCACAAGAAAAAGGCAAAGGCTCAATGCAAATAAAAAATGGCCTAAGATCATCTCTAGATAAGCATAGGAGAGCATTTTGCATTTCAAGACAAAGTCAATCAACTACCCAAATTCACTCTAACCAAAACATGCATAATGAGATTATTGAACAAATTTGAATTTAAAAAATTGTTCCTTGAGGAAATGTAGGTTCCCTCCAAACAAAGTTTAGCATTAAAAGCTTACATGGGTTCTTACTCATCTCCACTGTTCATGTCAAGCACTAAATGTGAACTCAATCTGTAAATTACCAAAATTACAAGTTCATGGTGCACTTATGGTTGAATTCAAAAGCAAAAAAGTGTGTGATACTCTTACCAATAGGATAAACTTCTATAATGTACTCATGTATTCAAAATTCAAAAATGAATATCAAGTAATCACAAATCCCATAACAATTAGGGTAGGGGAATATAGTTCAATATTGGATATTTTTAGTTTCAGGGAACAAATGGGAGGCCAATGGTGGGATCCCCAAAGTTAAAGAGCTTGAGTTACAAAATATAGCATGTTTCAGCAAAACCTACCGGTAGATTTTACTTCAGTGAGCAAAATCTATCAGTAGGTATGTTGTAGGTGTAGGTCCAGAAGCCAAAACCTACCGGTAGGTTTTTCCTTGTTTTGCTAAATTCTTGGTTCCTCCACCTTTCAAGCAAACATCAACCCCCCACCTCATCTCCAATCAACTCAAGCCACATGATATGGCCTAACAAGCAACATTTAAACCCTTTTCCACCAAAAATTGTTATTCTATACAAAAAGTGGTGAAAAATATAAATGGTGCACCTCAGCCCCCCCAACTTGAACCATGCATTGTCCTTAATGCACAAGGAATTATGCAATGAGAAAAATGAAAGTAATATGAAAAATAAGATACACTTTTTTTATATGCATAAAATTGAAAGGAAAAATGAAACACAAAAAAGCTTGTTTACAACCCTCCAACTTAAACTCACACATGATATTGAATAAGATTTGCTATGATAATGCTCAAAATGAAATGAGTTCAAATTAGGAAGAGGTAAACAACTTCATGCTAAACTCTATGCTACAACATTATGAAAAAGGAAAATATATCAATAATATAAATCTAACTACTATGTACATAAAAAAAAATCAAAAAAGGCTTATGTCATTCCGGCTTCAATTCGGATATGAGCTTGTGCCCATTGTTTTTTTTTTATTTTAAAATTTTTTTGTTGTATAAATGTCCTTTCTAACCAATCTATCCAACGATACAAAAGATAATGATTCAAAAATCTCAACCAAAAAAAAGGTGTATGCAAGTTTATGCAATGCTACAAATGAAATATACAATTTATCTTTAAGAGTTTCAACACTTAACTCCATTTCAATGCCCTTCTCAAATTAAAAAATGTGAATCTCAACACCACTCACAGATGGCAAAATGATCTTAGGCTCATTAGCCTCATGTGAGATAATAACTTCATCAAATTTTTCAGAATCTAGAGTGGTTGAAGATTCAACATCAATATGCATTCCATTAAGATGACCATCCTCAATATATTGACTATGCTCAAGATATTGTTCATCATCCATAGCAATTATAGTATTAGTCAATTTATTAATTTCATCTCTAATTTCATGAAATTGTTTGGCTAATTAGGAATTGACTTCCATTTGGTGTTCATTAAATTCCATTTGGCATTGCATAAACTCGTAAATAGTATTTTTCAATTCTTCTTCGGTTGAGTCCTCGTATGTTGGATAATGACAAAATTCATTTGGTGGTCTGAGATCGGATGAAAATTTATAAGGTTCATTCTCCCAACCGTAACTCGGATAACTCGGTGTAACATAGAGGTCGGGGTAAAAATTTTTGGATGTCAAAATTGAATTTGAACCTCCGCATGCAAAGCCTTGAACTGGATAATTTATTGGGCACTAACTAGTGATGTGTCCATACTCACCATAAATCTCGCAAACGTTTTCAAAATAAGGGACATTTATTGGGCACTCATTAGTGATGTGTCCATACTCACCACAAATCTTGCAAACGTTTTCTAAATAAGGCGCATTTATTGGGCACTCACTAGTGATGTCCCATACTCATCACAAATCTCACACACGTTTACAAAATAAAGGGCATTTAACACATTTTCATTAAAATTAGAAAACATAGCACAAAACACAATCTAACAAAATATTTTCAAATGAGACAACATACCTTTGCCTCTGATGAAAATCACGAGACTTATCTATGCCGCCTAAAATCACCTTTTGAACTCGACACTTAACCTTTCCTAGTAATGGAGCCAAAAATGCTTGATTATTTCCGTTGTAGTATTCCTAATCTCTGCACATCACCCTCAAATGTGTATATGGCTTATGTGAGAAAGAGAGTGTCACTCTCCCTCAGAATGATGTGGAAAATGGGGCAACGAAATAGTGTGGAATGAAATGAAATGTAAAAAAAGTGTGTGTGTGAACAAAAGTGCTTCTCAAGCGCAAAGAGTCTTTTGAGTGTCGTGTTTTACTTGAAAAGTATTTCAAGGTCGTCTCCTCAGGGAAGGAAGGGAATTATGTGAAGGTGATTTTGGTAAAAAAAAAAGTGTAAAATCTTTAGTTGTTTGAAGGTTGGTTTGTGGTTTTTGATGAAACTGAAATGAAAACAAGTGTTGGCTAATCCAAAGAGGCCATTTCAATGGGAATCCTAACTCAACTTGAAACCTTCCTCCAATGGTGCTTA
>CM042184.1:17680053-17717828 GCA_023539305.1 Ilex asprella
GCCCCGAATTTCCACAAACCCGGGGAGTGAGGGAAAAAGAATAAGAAAAATAAATGAAAGGTTATTAGGTTGGATAAATTACTTTCTCATTCCTTTCTCACGTTTTCCCAAAGTTTATCAAGTCATTTTTCTTCCATTTTTAACCTATTCTTTCAAGGTTTCTAAACCCCCCCATTTGATATCTTTCCCACCTATTTGAAAGGCGTTTTTCACACTTAACACATTTTTTTTTTAATTTTTCATAAAATTTCGACATAACCTCCTTTATTTTTCAAGCCCTTTTCCCACCTAATATTCACAATATTTCATAAGCAACCACAATCCACCCTCACTCGGTGGCAACAACCCATGTAAACTAAACATACATCCCTTATTCTCAATATATACATAAAATTGTCCAATATACATATATGATGCTCATTAAATAAAAACATCTCAAATGTCAATTGAGTTTACACCCTTACACTTTAAAATGACCCAAAATCTATAATCCATTGCTTTTCCAAATTAAAATACAAGTCATTTGGGCTTATGCCCATACATACAAAATATGCCCCAAGGGCCAAATATTCATTCAAGCCCCTTTGCTCTCCTTCCTTTAAGACTTCCTCAAGTCTCAAGTACCGGGAGCTTCATCTGTAATATGATATCCCACGAATGGGTCAGCTCAATTGCTGGTATGACAAAATACTAATACTAGGAACAAATTTAAGGCGTGACATGTGCAAGTGTACATTTTAAATGCTATAACCCCGTAACCCCTCAATGCTATGCAATGTCAATATGCATGACACACCCATGTAACTCCATGCCACCCATGTCTCGCTTCACGGTCCGCCCCCGTCAGCCCGCGAGTACTGTCATTGGCCAGAGTTTGGGTTTTTCACCACAGGATCTACACCCTCATAATGCATAGCACCAAGTGCTCAACACACACCATGTTCCAAAGATTCATGTATGCCAAGATGCCTTGATTTTTTTCAATGTGAATTGTATGAAACATTTCATCAAACACCTTATCTACATGAATATAAAATACCATTCAATGGATTGAATATATGATTAAACTTCATATTAATTACCTTCACAATTTCTCAAAGCAACTAAACATACCCAAACAACCAATTCATCATAACTCTCAAACCATAAAAGTTTCTCTACATGAACATAGGGTATAATATAATAATCTAACACATAAGCAATATATACCTTTACCATAACAACAAATTATCAATAAACTCAAAGAACACATAAGTACTTAAACCACTAATTCTAAGTTTTCAAATAAACTACCAACTAAATAATTTTCTAACATCAAGTAAACACCTAAATCATTCAATCAACACATAAGAAGCTAAGAAAACTTAAATCTATTCCCAACTTAGTAAAATATCATACCTAGAATGGTTTTTCTCAAACCAAGGAAGTTGTGTTCCCTTTATAGACGAACCAATCGGTGAGAATATAGCTCTTTTTGAGAGGAACAACTTCTTAGAAGGAAGTCTTGCAAAAATCTTGGCCTAGGAATGAGTTTTGGTGGCTTTAAGCTTCAAGAACCTAGGGTTTTTCTTCTCTTTTCCTCCAAAAACGTGTACTGCTATATTTCAGCTGAAAAACTGATGTTTTTACACATAAAGGTCTATATTTATAGTGGAGGGCAAAAGTGCAAAATGAACCTTTTGTCCTTGATGAATCCGGGACCCCGTTACACTATAACTCGTCCCGAAACGCCTCAATTCGACATTCTATTTTAACCAAAGTTCTTAAAATTATTTTAAATGAAAATTTTCAAAAATTTATATTTTCGCTAATGGCCGGGTTTGGCCGGTCCCACCTAGGCCAACCGAAATGCCCTTTTCGTCCAATTTTTGAAACTGTTTTCGTTTAGGCTCAAATTCGCACAGTAGGTGTATTTTAATATTCTAAGCATGTTTCTCTTCTATGACATACTTAAATTATGTTCCTAAATATGACTTATGCTTGAATGATGCATATATGGCGTCTTACCGACAAATGGTGCATGAATAGTGCTCTACCGGCAAAACAAAAAAAATTATCATCATTTTTCAGATCTCTACATGAGATGACTTTGTGTGTTGTGCCTATTCAAATTGAAGAAACACCCTTTTTAATCTAAAAGGTTACTGCATCGGGATAAGTAGCCTTGAACTTTTCATAGTGAAAGACTATCGAATTTACTTCGTTCATCAATGAACTTGATGTCTTTGAACTATCAATAGTTTATATAAATCAAGACAACAAAATTCACATAGTTTTTCTTCAGACACAGTTGGTTCTCACGTTTGTGTTCATTTTGACCTTGAACACCATTTGATTTCATGAGTAATTTAGAGTTCATAAGTAATTTATAGTAATCATCCTACAATTCTCATATATATGGCCCCATTTTACTCACATAAGTGATTTTTTGATTGAGGGTATTCTGCTATACCTTACTTGGAATTTTTCAAGTCAAAGAAATCATTAAAAGCATAATTTACCCTAGTTCTCATAGCAGATATGTATTGTCTCATCATATGTATAGGAAGGAGTTGAAAACCTCCTTAGTGAGTCTTTAAGGTACATTATACGTCTCCCTAGTATGTCTCCTAACTTACCTTTGAACTTAGATCTTGCAATCTCTAGTCGACTAAGTTGGGTTGCCATGGTGACTCTTGATTGAGTAATAGGATTTAAGACCATTCCTCTTGATGAAATTTCTACTTGCTCTCTAGTCAAACATTTTGTAAGTGGATCCACGATACTATCCTTTGACTTCACATAGTCAATGGATATAATATCATTCGATAGCAACTGCCTAACATTTTTTCAAGTTCTTAAGGTAAAAATTGCCTAACAAACTCCAAACATGATAAAGTATAAAGTACACAAATTGTGAGGTTTTATAAGAACATGATATGAAATACACAAATATAAAGTGAAGTTCTATGTAATGCTTAAACATTTGCAAATTTTAGCTAAGCTAAATATTCCCATATTGTGGTGTCAATTTATGCATAGAAATGTAATTTAGATATTAAATAACCAACATAAAGAAAACAAAATACATAAAACACTTAAAAAGATAATTATTCATTATACTGAAAAATAAAACTAAACATTGACTCAAATGTGATTCGATCAAGCCTTGACTAAACAAACTATGATAGGCTTTGATTAGCAGACACTGTGTTTAGAAGATCATAGTAGAAAAACAAAAGATATAAACTAGGACCAACAAAGAAACATCAAATCCAATCTTAAGGGATCTAGGAAGAAGGACTAGGATGGTCCTGAGAACTGTGACCCATTCCCCTAAACAAAGCTCTATGCTAGCTTAGTGGAGCCCTAATCAACCTCATTTCTCTCTTTGCCTCCCTCTACCCCCTCAACAATGCAAATAACAACTCTTTGTTGGTTTGGGTATCAGTAGCCTCATCAATAGAATTATCATAATCTTCATCCAGATTAAGGTACTGATCCACTTTATCCTCAATTGGCACCTGATATGTAGTCGACTAGCCTCTCATCGAACTTTAACTTTCAACAGTGAGCCAGAATTCGAAACATTCAGCTTGGTTGTTTTCTCCATATTAGGCTTCATTACCACCCTTGTCTCATAATAAAAGCCAATCCAGTAAAAGGTATGGAGCTCTTCTTCTCATCCACTACCCCCTTCATTATCTCTTAAAAAATCAAGGTAGAGAGGTCAATGGATAGCTCGATGCCCATAGCATATAACAATCTGGCTCGATCAGGGTAAGCCTGATTGTTTCTCATTAAGGGCATCATATTGGATACTAAAATTGAATTCAATATCATATACTTGTTAGTCAATTTATCCTAAAGTAAATATCTACCATCCCTGATCCACTCAAAATCTAAGTCATCCGTCAACTCCTAAGCCACCAATGTCACATCCACAGTATTCAGGTACCTAGGGGTCAGTCACCCGATTGTGGGTCAATGATTAACCCTAATTAGTATATGAAATAGAATAATTAAATAAGTCAAATTGATAAGATAAAATAACAAAAAACTATCAATTAGGTTCAATTAGGGTTTGTGCGAAAATTAGGGTTTTAAGTATGTTATGTTCAAAATTTCAGGGTTTAATGCAGAATTACTGGAGAATACGTGGAAGGATATTGCAAAGCTTGAAACAAAAAAGGAGCAAAGTTAAATCCAACACACGACACATGAATCAACTGCAAGGCACCACCATTTGGACGGTGGTGGTGGCGGCGTCCGAACGGCCACCCTTGGCGGTTGGAGCTTATCTTCCACCTCGTGCTTCCTTGGTTGCTTATAAATAGGGGTGCTCTTTCTTCTTCATTCCAGACGGCCAGCCATTCCAAGAGTTCTTGAGAGAATTTCAAAGAGAGAAAAGAAAAAGAGAAAAGAAAGAGAGAAAGAAGAAGTCATATTTTTACATTTCTGTTGTATCTTTCTATTCTGGTAGTTGAACTGCCGCCACTTTTTTATCTTGATTGATAATAAAGGTGGTTGTGTTTTAGTTGTTCTTTGTGAAATAAGTTTTAGAGTTTATATTTTAATTTCAGTTGTAATGAAAACTACTCGCATTCCTTGCTTGTTTACAGCAATGGAGCGTGAGTAGTTACTTATACCATTCAGTGAAGGGTGAACATATATATAATATTAGTTAGATTATGGAAATACTGAAGTTTTATTCATATATATATATATATATATATATAATAAAACAGGAGTGTGTTTGAATTTTATCCCAGTCATATTTTTCCCCTCAAAACTATCACCAATCACTTGCCTCACTCATCATCCTTTTTGTCAGACTCAAACGTCAAATCACATCACTCATTTTTATCACATGCTTAATTATTTATATATTTCTTCCCTAAAAATATTACATCACTCATTTCTATTATATATTTAATAATTTAATATTTAATTAATTTGTAATTAATATATTTTGAAAAAATTTAATATAGTCAGATAGATTTTTTGGACGCTCGAATTTTATATTTTATCTTGCCTTCAGGCATGGGTTATGACTAGTATATATATATGTACTATACATTTCATCAGGCATAATACAGTGATGTACGTAATTTCGGTACTGTGCTTGGATTTATGTCATCGATGCATCATTAACCTACCGGTTAAATATCTACAATGTTCCTATCGGTATGACTTGTCCTCTACCGAAATGCTGAGGATGTTCTAGTGATACATGATACAAAACCTAAATGATCCTCATGAATGACTTGTCCTTCTGGGTTATTAGGGTTGTTTAACTACTATATACAACTATAATGCCCGTCGAATATCTATGGTGTTCCTATCAGTATGGCTTGTCCTCCACCGGAACGCTGAAGATGTTTAACTGGTATATATATATATATATATATATCACAGATAACCTGTTGAGTAATTCAAGTATTCCTCATGAATGACTTGTCCTTCTGGTTTACTCGAATTAGTAAATTGACATATCTATAACTAGCTAACCTAAGAAGTTTTTGTGGTATAACTTACTACCACTAGCTAGCCTAAGAAGTTGATGTGTTATGGTTTATTATGAACGCACTTACTATCATTAGAGCACTTGAATAATTCAAGTATTCCTCATAAATGGTTTGTCCTTCTGGTTTGCTTGGATTAATCATTTGTCATGGATACCACCAGCAAACTTAAGAAGTTGTTGTGTGATGGTTTATATGCATCAGACCTACTAGTTGACTTGCCAGTAACATGGAAGTTAATTGTGGTAAGATAGAATTTCTAATATTTAACCAATATAAAGCATATGAGATCCTACTCTAAGCTCACATCACAAGCTATCAAACGTGATACTATTTTAAACAATAACTTTACTGTTTGTTTTTATTTATTTTAAATGCTAATTACTAAAACTCTTCGTGTAATCCATACTTGGACTTAAACAAATAAAATTATAATTTGATCACTTATATTTGGGTGTATAATTAATATAATTCAAATCACAAAAAAAAGTGTGAATCAATCAACTTCCCTACCCATGCAATCATAGTGGGGTCAACCTGAATTGAATTTCCCATCACAAATATACTAAAGCTCCCTGTCCCTCACAAGAATTTTTACCCTAATCTTATATGCCCCATAAATCTCTACCACTTCCAAGAACTGATAATGACACTTACTTCAACCATGCAAAACTTCCCAAGTCAATCTCTCTCTCTCTCTTTCTCTCTCTCTCTCTCCCTCTCTCTCTCTCTCTCTCTCTCACACACACACACACACATGCAAAAGGCTTATTCTCAAAAGACTTAGAGTACCTGTCACTAAGCTCAATAGTCTAAAATCAATGTTTGTAAAAAAGTCTCCTCCTCCTCCTGTTGTTCTCCCTATGTAGATGGTGTAGGTTGGGATTTCCTAGGCCTCTTTGAAATAGAGCTTTTGGGTGGAGCCATATGGGGTTCTTGGGTATGAAATTCCACAAAAAGATCGGTGGAAAGCTCTAAAACTCTAAGAAGATCTAGACACAAGACTACTTGGGGTGGAATATGGGTGAAATTTGATGTTTAGAAGAGGTGGATAGAAGACCTTTTCAAGTTTAAGCATTGGAAGAGCAGGAAATTGTGAAACTTTTGGTTGAAGTCCAAAGTTTTAAAGTTTTGAAATTCGCATCTAGATGCGCATTTAGAGCAGTCCAGACGGTAGAGACAGATGGGTATTAATGTATGGCATGCCCAGATGCGCATTTTTAGCCATTTGGACAGATTGAAAATTACTTTAGTCGGTTGGGTTTCTGTATTGACGCATGTGCATGATATTTTGGATGCACCGAAATTTCAAAAAGACATTAAGTTACTAGACATTTTGTCTGGACGGGTGATTAGTGTCGTCCGGACACATTGAAAGTGTCAAAATGGCTTGTTTTTAAACCTCAAAAATTTATCTAAGTACCAAAACTTGAAAACTTGATCTACTAGACTTAGAAAATTTTGTTATGGTCCATAAAACATGTCTACAACAAAAATAAAAATAAAAACAGATTGATTGGCCAAGTGAAAAGGCTCAACTCAAGTTATAAGTCTAGTCTTAATAAATAAGATCTAATGGGTCCAACCCAAAAAAGGTCAATGCCCAGTCAAGCTCATCAGGGTTCAAGGAGCTACATCACAAGGGAGTAGGTAGTGTCATCCCAAGAGCCTCATCCACGCCGCCTTGAAAAAAGTCAACCACCATCTCATCTTTGACATGATCTTAAGGGGAGCTTAGTAATTGCCTCATTCGTTGAAAAGATAGTGCCAGCTCTACCAGATTAGTCACTTAGTTATTGAAAAGGCATCTTAGTCTATTATGAGGAGCTATAAATTATAAGCCCAACCAATACTTGTGGGGCATCGAGCACATTTGCTATCACTCTCATATCTCTCTTATAGCTTGTGTCTCTATTACTCTCCCTTGCCTACCTTCACTCCTCGAAGTAATAAAACACCAGGCTATCCAATCCCTTCATAGTGGAGTAAGTCATGTTAACCAAACCACTCTACATCTTTGTCTTGCTTGTGTTGCTTTCTCTCTCTACTTAATTGTTGTATTAATTATCAGTCACTTAACAAGTGGTTCATAAAACTAATTTGTGCATCATTAATTAGGCGTCGTCTTTGGGAAACAAAAATTTTCTCACCTAACCACCTTTTTCCTGTACCTATGAAAATCATCACTAGATCCATGAATCAGCCCGAAGACAATCCACCACGTGTGAAGGACATTGCCTCTCCACCAAATAATCATGCTCCAAATGCAAAACAGATCCTAGAAAAAATACAACAACTCCTCGTAATGGGCGTCAAGGAGCTCGGACTCGGACGCCCCTATAGGGAAGCCCCTCATCAAAACCATGAGGGAGCTCCGTCTCCTCCTCCAGCTCCCTCTTCCCATAGTGGAGATCCTCGTTTCCAAGAGGATGAGGGCGAAAACCAAAGCGTGGAACATGGGAGTCATTTCCATGAAAATTTCAAAGGAGCTCCCAATCACTGGAATGAAAAAATAAAAGAAGTATAGAACCAACTAGGCGACATCTTCAATGCCATGAGGGCACAAAGACCAGAGACTGTGGATTACCTCGTAAGGCGAGCTAACACACCCTTTGTGCCAGATATGGCAAACTACCCATTTTCCCAAAAATTCAAAATGCCATATGTGGAAACCATTTAAGGCACAAAAGATCCACTTGATCACCTCGAAACCTACAAGTCCTTAATATAGCTAAACAATGTCCCTGATAAAATCATGTGTAGGGCTTTCCCAACCACCTTGAAGAGATCTACACGAAAGTGGATTGCTAAGCTCATCCTAGCCTCCATTGTTTCCTTTGCCGAACTTAGCTAGTCCTTTGTGTCACACTTCATTGGAGGACGTCACCAACAGAAGCCTGCCATCTACCTGCCCAGTATAAAATAAGATCGAGATGAGAGCCTAAGGAGTTACCTCACTCATTTGAACGAGGAGGTCCTCCAGATCGAGGAGTCTGATGATAAGGTCACCATGGCCGCCTTCTTGGGAGGTCTTCGTTCATCAAGCTTTCTCTTCTCACTGATGAAGCGCCCACCAAAGAGCATGCCAAAACTGTTGGCAAAAGCCCAAAAATATATAAATGCAGAGGACATCACTAGAGCCAGGCGAGGTGAACCCTCACAAATAGGGGAGAAGAGAAAGGAAAGAGACAGAGAGGAAAACAAGGAGAGTGAAAACTAATGAGGCAGGACAGAAAGGGTGTTTGCCAAAGACCGTCATGGTCCTACCCCTCAAAGGGAATGAAAAATCTTCACTCCCCTCAAGGCCACTATCGGGCACATCTTATTCCAAATCCAGGATGACCCCGCAGTAAGGTGGCCTAGAAGAATGAAATCTCCACCAAACCGCAGAAATTCGAACAAGTATTGTCACTTCTATAGGGATCATGGCCACGACACCGATTATTGCTTTGAGCTCAAAGATAGATTAAGGAGCTCATACAGTGTGGCCAACTACACTAATATGTTGCTAGAAGGGGCCAAGCACCGCCACCACCTCATAACCAGGAGGATCAACAACCTCTTGGAGAAATTCACACCATCTCTGGAGGGCTCGCCGGAGGAGGAGAATCCATCTCAACCATGAAATCCCATGCCAAAAAAGCTAGATACCTTGACAATCTATGCCCATCCAAAGCACCCAAGCAAGGAAACAAAGAGATCATATCCTTTTCAAAAAGGGACCTAGAAGGGATTTAGTACCCCCACGATGACCCACTAGTGCTGACTATGGCCATCGTCAACTTTCAAGTGCGAAGGATTCTCGTAGATAGTGGCAGCTCTGCGAACATCTTATTCACATAGGCCTATGACAAGCTCCACCTTGGGAGAGAAAGACTAAAACTTATCAGGCCACCCCTTATTAGATTTTCACGGGAATAAAGTATATCCTTTGGGATCAATCACCTTACCAGTCACCCCCGAAGTTGCACCCCAAAGCTCTACAACCATGGTAAATTTTTTGGTGATAGACTTTCTATCAGCCTACAACGTCATCCTAGGACGGCCAGCTCTTAACACCCTAAGATTCGTGCCCTCCACTTATCATTTTATCCTTCATTTTTCAACCCCGAATGGAATCAAAGAGGTCCGGGGAGATCAAGTTGCTACAAGAGAATGCTATGTCTCCTCCATAAACACCAAAAAGCCACAAGAAACCCTACAAATGGATGTGCTCGACCCTAGAGATGATGCCGCATTGGGGAGAGGAGAACCAGTGGAGGAGAGCTCACACCAGTGGTCCTAGATGAGAAGTTTTCAGACAAAAGGGTGTACATTGGCTCTTTCCTTCCTGAGGATCTAGTCCAACAACTCACAAATTATTTTAGTCTTAATATGGACGTGTTCACATGATCGCACGAGGACCACGAGAGCATCGACCCTAAGGTCGCCACACACTGCCTCAATGTCAACCTTCATTACAAGCCCGTTTGCCAAACGTTGAGGAACGTCTTCACTGGGAGGGCTCAGGCAATGGACAAGGAAGTAGGAAAGCTAATAGAAAATGGGCAATTAGAGAAGTTGTCTATCTAGTTTGGCTATCAAATGTAGTGATGTTGACCAAAGCCAATGGAAAATGACGTCTCTACGTCGACTTCAACGAACTCAACAAGTCATGCCCTAAATACAGCTACCCGTTGCCATGAATCGACATTCTCATCAATGTCATTGTAGGCCATGAACTGCTCACTTTATTGGATGCATCCTAGGAAAGCTAATAGAAAATGGGCAATTAGAGAAGTTGTCTATCTAGTTTGGCTGTCAAATGTAGTGATGTTGACCAACGCCAATGAAAAATGACGCCTCTGCGTTGACTTCACCGAACTCAACAAGGCATGCCCTAAAGACAGCTACCCGTTGCCATGAATTGACATTCTCATCAACGTCATTGTAGGCCATGAACTGCTCACTTTCTTGGATGCATACTCTGGGTACAACTAAATCAGCATGCATCTCCCAGACTAGGAGAAGACATCATTTATCACTCCAAAGAGAACCTATTACTATAGTGTTATGCCTTTTGGATTAAAAAATGCAGGAGCCACATACCAATGATTGGTGAACAAGATGCTTCAGTCTCAGATCGGGAGAACAATGGAGGTGTACGTGGATGACATGTTGGTGAAGAGCCTCACCGTAGCAGACCACATAGACCACCTTCAGGAAATATTCGATGTTCTCAAGTCATACTACATGAAACTGAACCCTGAGAAGTGCGCCTTTTGCTTTGAATTAGAAAATTTCTTGAGCTTCATGGTTAACCAAAGAGGAATTGAGGCAAAATTCGAAGAGATAAAAGCCATCCTAGATATGAGATCACCCACCACAACCAAGAAGCTCCAGCCTCAATGGAAAAATTGTATCCCGCAATAGATTCGTTTATAAGTTTGTAGATAAATGCTAGCCCTTCTTCAAAATTCTTTGAAAATCCTTTGAGTGGGGGCCTAATGTAGAGGAAGCCTTTTAGAAATTAAAAGCTTATTGTCTACCCCCCCCCCCGCTCTTCTCACGTGCCATGCTAGGTGAAACTTTGTACTTGTACCTCTCTGCATCCCATTAGCGGTTAGCTCTGTTCTCATCAGAGACAATGAAGGAGTGAAAAAGCCTATGTATTACGTGAGTAGGGCATACTGAGGAGTAGAGATAAGATATTCAAGGCTAGAAAATCTAGCACTCCCCTGATATCAATAATAAGGCATCTTCGACATTATTTTCAGAGTCATACCATCATCGTCGTCACAAACCGGCCTCTAAAGAGAGTCTTGGGAAATTCAGATGTTTCTAGAAGACTCTTAAAGTGGGCAGTAGAGTTGGGCGAGTTCGATGTGCAGTACCAACCAAGGATGGCCATCAAAGCACATGCCTTGGAGGACTTCATTGTTGAGCTTACGCTAGCGGAGGAAGAAAATAGCGGAACCTTGGCACCTCATGAAGCCTCATCGGAAGCCCAACCAAGTGCATGGGTGCCTAGGCTTGGAGCCCAGGGTAATGTGGCACCCTGGCTGGGCGGCCAGGGCAACCTGGCGCCCTGCATAGGTGGCCAGGGTAACCTAACGCCCTGTCTGGGCACCTAGTGAATCCTGATGCCAACAGCAGGCGCCTTGACGTCCCTTACGGCCTCCAAGGTCCCCTCTCTCCCACCTCACTAGGATTTTTATGTAGATGGCTCTTCGACCAGCGAAGGAGGTGGAGCAAGCCTGATACTGATCAGTCTTGATGACACTTCACTCAAGTATGACATAAAGCTTTACTTTACAGCTTCCATCAATGAAGCAAAATATGAAGCCCTCCTCTCTGGCTCAAGGTTGACAATTAAAATAGAAGACCAACACCTTATCATTTACAGTGACTTTCAGTTAATAGTCAACCAAGTAAAGGGCAAGTTTGAAGCAAAAGGAACTAAAATGTAGGACTACCTTGTTGTGGTGCAAACCCTATGACTAAGTTCCACCACTTCCAAATCCATCATATCCTGAGGAAAGACAATATTGTTGCAGATGCACTAGCCAGGCTCACATCATCCTCGGACTCCCCACCAGAACTAGCATTCATAGGTCACCAGCTCGAACCAAGCAGGCTAGACATGGAAGCCATTAACGTCAACTATATATCTGTTGAGTCAAGCTGGATGACACCAATAAAGGCCTACCTTCAAGAGTGCACATCACCAGACGACTCGCTGGAAGCCAAGAAGCTCAGGATGAGAGCCTCTAAGTTCACCATCCTAGAAGATATCCTGTACTAAAAGGGCTACTCCTTACCACTACTATGTTGCCTCTTCCTAGAGAAAACAAACTATGCCCTATGAGAGATCCATGAAGGAGTTTGTAAAAACCACTCTAGAGGATGCTCCCTAGCCCACAAAGCTCTCAGATAGGATTACTTCTAGTCTAGCATGGTTAAGGATGCATAAGAGTTCACCAGGAAATGCGACAAGTGCCAACGCTTCGCCACTATGCCCAGACAGCCACCAAAAGAGTTGACAACCATTACAAGTCCATGACCCTTTTCCAAATGGGGCATCAACATCTTAGGTCCCTTGCCTCTGAGCAAGGGGCAGTGGAAGTTCGTGGTGGTGGCTATCGACTATTTCACAAAGTGGGTGGAGGTCGAGCCCTTAGCAATGATTACCAACGCAAAGGTCAAGGAATTCATTTGGAAAAGCTTAGTATGTCGCTTTGGAATAACCCACACCATAGTCAGTGACAATGCCAATCAATTCAACAACAAACTACTGAACTCATTCTACATCGACCTCCAGACAAAAGTAGCCTCATTCTAGCCCAGTGCACCCGTAGGCAAATGAACAGGCAGAGGTCACAGTCATAACAATACTTACAACCTAAAGACGAGGCTAGAAAGAGAAAACGGCCTCTAGGTGGATGAACTTTTGGGTGTATTATGGGTCTATCGAACGATGCCAAGGACCTTAATTGGGGAATTTCCTTTTTTTGATCGCCTTTGGAATTGAAGCAGTTATATCTGTAGAAATTGGAGTACATTGTCTAAGGATCCAAATTCACGACCCCATCACCAACGAGGAAGGACTCCGCGTCAACCTCGACTTGGTGAAGGAGGAAAGGGATATGGGCATGGTCAAGAACGCGGAGTACAAGCGCCAGATGGCGAGATACTACAACTCAAAGGTGAAGCCTCGTTCCTTCCTACTAGGAGACTTAGTCCTCAAAAAAATAATCCTCGCCAAGAAGGATTTACGAGAAGGGAAGCTTGGGCCAAACTAAAAAGGATCCTACCTCATAACAAAAATAGTGAGGCGAGACACCTACATGATCCAGAATTCCTAGGGAAATGTCTTATCCCATCCATCGAATGTTGAGCATCTAAAGAGGTACTACCAATAACACTTGAGAAAAACAGAAGTTGGGGCCTTGGTTTTATTTTTTTGTATACCTTTCTGGGTTATTACCCACCATTGCTTAACATCAGCAGTCATCAAAAAAAAAATTCTAAATTTACTTCAAAAAGTTCCTTGCATTCTTGCATTCCATTTTAAGTGAACATCAGTGGTAAAAATTCACTTTTACAAAAGGAGACTGCACACTGCCTTTCCAAAAAAAAAATCAAAAGTCCTTCAGCACTCTAACTGCTCTCATGGTCGTCTCCATCCTCCTCGTCCTCACCCTCTGCATTGTCAGAGTCACCATCAGCATCATTAGGTGCCTCATACGGCACCAAGCCTGAAAGGTCAATATCAGGGAAAGCAACAGAAATCTTTTCCCGAAGTTCCTCTTAGCCATTAATGAAGGCATCTACAAGGCCACACTCTAAATCAGCCTCAGCCTAGGCGACCCTCTCATGAGCCAATTGCAGATCCGCCTTAGCCCGAGAAACCTTTTTGCGAGGTGCCTTCAACTCTGTCTCCGCTCTAAAGCGAGTAACCTCACCATCAGTCTTGAGCTTAGCATCCCTCTCACGGGTCTTCACAAGCTCTGCCTGAAGCTTAGCATCCCTTTTTCATGTAACCACAAGCTCTGCTTTGGCCCTCGTGCAAGCAGCATCTTTGAGCTCAGCCCTCTCACAGGTCACCACAAGCTCAGCCTAGGAAGCCTTACTATCAGCCTCAAGCTCAGCAATCCTCCCTTGAGTAGAAAGAAGCTCCCTTTTTACGGCTTCATCAACAAGCCTTTGCCCCTTAACAGTTAAGCTCAACTGGCTAAACTAGAAAGCCCTCAAAAAAAGGCACACAAACACAACTAAAACCTGAGGAAGATAAAGGAATGTCAGTATCTAAGAAAGGGACAAGAGTAAATGAGAAAACAAATCCTCACCTTGGCCAAGCCTTCTAGAGCAGTGTCAATGATACCCTCAGTGCCTTGAGCACCAACCATACTAATGTCCGTAGAAAACACAAATATTCCGAGTTGGTCCCTAACAATCTGGACATCATCCAGCATGAAGACAGTCTGACTGGTTGTCCTTACAGAAGCCCCCGTGGAAAGAGATGATGAACGAGGGGCAAGAGGTTTGGCTGCCGAGGGAGTCTCTAGAGTGGCGGTCACCTTTGAAGGAGTCATTGACAAAGTAGACACCACAAGAGGCGTCATCTGAGAGGGGCTCGCCAAAGTATAACTCACCCTTACCAACTTAGAAGGAGGAGTAATCCTAGTGGAATAACGGGACTCCACCACTGTCATATCCACTGCAAGAGGGACAAAGTGTTATCCTAAAGAAAAAGCTAAGTAAAGAAAGGGAGTCCAAGGGAATCATCATACCTTTGCTCTTTAAAGAGGAACCACCATACCTAGGAGAGGACGCACCAACCCTAGAACTTCTAGTAGGGGAATCTCTAGCTCCACCCTCTTTAAGCATGAGAGTCCCAAAGTCTCTCACAAGATGAGCTCTCACAGCCTGTAACTTCCATTCTTGGTCCTTTGAGAGCACTAGGGAGCCTGAAAGAAATGTTATGAGTACACACTCCTAAAAAGGCAAAAGAAAAAGAGTAAAGAGAGGGCATACCAATTCTCTTGGGAGTGTCCCACCTTGCTGGTACCAAGGCTCTATCAGCCTTTGAAGCCCACTCTCCTCCAACAAACATATAACGAGCCTTCCATCTATAGCAATTAGAGCACAATCCAGTAATCAATTAACCTCCCCTCGGAGTAAATTAATACCATCCACGATTGGCAGCAAGAGTCTCACTCAGAGTATAAGCCGCACAAAAATATTTAGGATAAACATCCTCATGATGCACTTTTCTCCACAATGCCAGAAATCCAAGCAAAACTCTCCAGCTGTTGGGTGCCAACTACCCTGGTGCAAGTGAAAAACAAAGGAGAATGTGAAAAACAAAGGAGACTGCGAAAAACAGAAGAAGACATGGGAAACCTCAGCCCAGCTTCGAGTACCTCTTCATAAACAGCAATGTCTCTAGAGGAGTCATCACAAGCAGGCTGACCCTTTTCAGCTCAACGACATGGTGCAGTTGGAAGAATATTATAAGTAGAAACAATTCGCAGAATATTAGAGTTAGTATTAAGGTTACTAGAAATGGTACTCACTTTTGACATCACATGACGTGTTACGCCACGTCATCAAAATTAGAAAACTAATGATCAATAATACAAACAAATTAACAAGTAAACCAATAGGGGTGTCAATTTTCAACTCGAACGTGAATCCAACTCGAATCGAACTCGACACGAACAAAAAAATAAGACAATTCATTAACACGAGTAATAAATGGGTCAAATTAAGGTTCGACTAATAACATGATTAATGGGTACTATAGATAGAAAAATAATTATTTAACGAGTATTGTAGATAACAAATAAAAATTTTTTAATTTTTTATAAATTTTTAAATAGTATTATATTAGTTGTTGTCAAATTAAATATTTTTTTATTAACACGAATATTGACACGAACTCGACGCGTACCGAATCAGGCAAGACCCATCAAGTAAACCAATACCCACATGATTGGGTAAAATATACCCACCGAAATTTTTTTGGAGATCTGAATATAAGTATAAAAGAAAGATAAATCTGAATGTATGTATGAAATATACCCACAAATATAATGAAAATGAGGTTATCTATTTTAGATAGCCACAAATAGAGCTAGCTACATCTATCTAGTAAAAATATGGTTATCTATTTTAGATAGTCATTTAACTAGTCTCTTGTAGTCATATTTTAAGGAAAAACTATCTAAACTAACTAAGGGAGAGGGTTTACCTATCCTGATGCTCCGCCTCGCTAGCAATTGATCAGTGTCAATTTAGGCTTTCAAAGGATTCAAATGCTTTGTATTGCACTTTCACTCAATAAATAAATTACTCATTATGTTGACGGATTCATTTATAAGTAATTATTACCCCTTAAATTTATAGTATGTGGTCTACATTTCGTCTACAATGGAGAGTCTCAATCCGCTTCTAAAATATTTGTGTAACTCATGCTCGACTTGGTCTCAACCCGGTTCGGCTCCTTCAAATTAAAAAATAAATTATTTCTAATTAGATTTTATGTTGATTTTGTATACGAGTTGAATCTAAGAAACATATATTTCATCTCGACTTTAACAAGCTTCTATTTGTAAATAAATTCTAATTATACCATCAAATAACTAATGGTGTCCATGGTCCGGTCCAGGCCGGGCTAGGCTAGCAAAACAAATTCGGGTCGAGCTGGGCGAGGTCTAGGTAGTGTAAGTTCAAGCTCATACTCAATGAGTTATCGGCGCGGGAAGGGCGGGCATGCTCACGGGCTTTTTTATATAGAGCTTCATTTAAAAATAATGAATATTTTTGTAACTTAATATTTGTTTAAATTATATTTTTGAATTAAAAGTAGATAAAAATAAAATAATAAATAATTTTATATTTGATTAGGGGGATGAACTACATCTCATAGAATAAATACATCTCAATTAGGTTGACACATACTCACTTATCTATCGTTTGCATTACTCTACCCTTTTAAAACCTATATACTTAATATATGGAAAATAAAATAATATATTATTTATAGTATCTAAATTTTTAAAATATATGAAAAATAAAATAATATATTATTTATAGTATCTAAATTTTTAAAATATCAAATTCTAACATTAAAAGATTTATTTCAAAGTTTCAAATTTAACGATCTAAAAATAAAATTTTTTTTCAAAGGAATGGTGGACTAGTTGTGGGCGGGTTGGGCTTGGTGAACGGACTTGACTGTTGGGCTCTTGGGCCAGACTTCGGTCCAGGTAATTAGTTTATGGGCAAATCCAAACCCTCTTTTTAAGGATATTGAGGTCAAGCTCGAATGGGTCAACTATCGAGTTTTGGGCTGAGTAACGGGACCCAAGGGTAACCCTACTCATGGACACACCTACAAATAACTCTTATTCCTACAACAAAACATTAGTAATATATCTAAAAATATGATCGATGCTAACATTAATTATTGACTCTAAAATTATTAGGGTCAATCCCAAATATTTTAAAAAATTATAACTTAGCCCCCAAAAAGTTATAAGTTGAACCCCATAAGCTGCAAAGTAATTGGAACAAATTTTAAGTTTTTTAGGATCGATCTTAGCATTTTAAGGTTGATCTTAATTTTTTATTTTTTATTTTTGTAATTAGATCCCAACAACTTATATAGCCTACAAAAATTGTGAACATAAGTACCGTACCCCTTTGATATCCAAGTCAAATATATAGAGTTCCACCATTGAAATGACGAGATTTTGTTTTTAATAATGTTATTTAAACTTAATTTGTTAACCAAATTTATTATAATCATTAGATTGGTTGTGAGTCCAATAAATAACAAGACTATTGTCAATCCAATGATTATAAATGATAAGTTAGCAAATTAGGTTCGAATAGAATTGCTCTTTTATTTTTTTGTTGATTTGAAACAATCTGCCACCATTTTATTTTCTGTTCATTTGACTTTTAACAACGATAAAATTTAATCCTTTTTAGGTAATTATAAAAAAAGCTACAATTATTTAGTTAATTTGGTTAGGACAGACAGTACATCAATGAAAGGGTGGCTAACATGATGCATGTGACAACCTGTATTTATGCTAATCTCCCACATGCCCACATGGATTAAGGTCAGGAATTTGCCGAAAATTTTGAATGAGTTCCTATTATTTAAAATGCTCCTAATAAAAAATTCTTCTTCTTTATGTTGACGGCATTCATTGCGCCTGTAATCTTCAATAACGGTAAGTACGGTTTCCGAAAGAATCAGACCTTTTTAATACGACCATAGTTTATGTTGCTTTCTTATAACTGAGAAACTGCCGAAACAGTAGCTCACCATTACAAGCACTCATAGCCTATAAGTACCACCTCAAACCGCTTCAACTCCTCAACATCCCAACTCCCATTATCTCTCTCTCTCTCTCTAGAGAACAAGGATGATGAGAACCATGAGCCTTCTTGCTCTTCCATTTCTCTTTATGTTCTTCTCTGCATCCCTAGCAGCGCCGCTGACATATAATGTGCAGAGTTTGGGAGCCAGACCCGATGGCAGGACGGACTCAACCAAGTCCTTCATGAATGCATGGACTGCTGCTTGCGCCTCAGCAAAGCCGACTATGATCTATGTGCCACAAGGAAGGTACTTGCTTCGCAGTGCATTCTTTGATGGGCAATTGTGCAAGAGCAGTGCCATCACAATACGAATTGATGGCACTCTCGTGGCTCCCTCAGACTACAACGTTAATGGAAATGCTGGTTACTGGATTAAGTTCCAAAGAGTGAATGGACTATCCATCTATGGTGGAACCCTAGATGGCCAAGGGACTGGTCTATGGGCTTGCAAAGCCTCAGGCAGGAGTTGCCCCACAGGAGCAACGGTATGTCAGTTAACTGACTGTTCTTTACCTTCATGGGATTAACAAATAACCAAGTACAAACAATTAGTTCAATGCTACTCAATTTTTTCAAATTGGAAGTCGAAAGGTTTCTTGTAGTTTAAATCAACAAGAACTATATTTTATTTCAGATTTGCAGCAGTGATTATTGTCCATGTTGCTTCTTAATTAGTGAACTAAAGTCTGTTACGAGTCTCTATGCTTTCATTCTTTCATAATTCTTATGTGAATATTGAAGGATACAATTTCTCCTACAGACTCTGGCACTTGACAATTCAAACAACATCATTATCAATGGCTTAAGTTCTTTGAATAGCCAAATAATCCACATTGGCATAGTGGGATGCCAAAATGTTAAATTGCAAGGAGTGAAGGTCTCGGCCTCAGGCAGAAGCCCAAACACAGACGGCATTCACGTGCAATCATCATCCGGTGTCACAATCCTAAATTCTCATTTTGCAACCGGTGATGATTGTGTCTCAATAGGCCCGGGTAGCACTAACTTGTGGGTTGAAAACGTCTCTTGCGGCCCTGGTCACGGCATAAGGTAACTAATTTATGCAAAAGTTAGTATAACTTGCATACAATCACACTCTCTTACCTATCTTCCTATTTTTTTGAGTAATTGGTTATGGCTAATACAAACACTAATTGCACATGTGCATTTCTTTCCTCGGTGCAGCATTGGGAGTCTTGGTTGGGATCTGCAAGAAGCAGGTGTCCAGAATGTAACAGTTAAATCCAGCACATTTACTGGTAGCCAAAATGGTGTAAGAATAAAGACATGGGCAAGGTCTAGCAATGGATTTGTAAGGGATGTTCTTTTTCAGCACGCAATTATGATCAATGTCCAAAATCCAATTATAATCGACCAAAATTATTGCCCCGATAACAATGATTGCCCCAATCAGGTAAGATTTGTTCAAAGTGTTTATTGCTATGATAATGAAAATATAGACAACTCTTTTTGTAGATATTTGGAAAACCTTATAATCTTTTTGTGCTTAATTTCTGCGCTTTTTTATAGGTTTCGGGTGTAAAGATTAGTGATGTGACATACCAAGATATTCATGGAACATCTGCTACACCAATTGCTGTAAACTTGTATTGCAGTAAGAAGTATCCCTGCAGTGGGATAAGACTGGAAGATGTAAGCCTCACATACAAGGATCAACCAGCTGAAGCATCATGCATTAACGCGGGGGGATCAGCTTCTGGTTTGGTTGAGCCTACAAGATGCCTTTAGAAAATAAATGTTGGCATGTCAATTAGAATGTGCCGAACACAAAACAAATCTATCACGTCTCATTCCCAGCATGAAACCATATTAGTTTGCAGTTAGATCTTAGTATAATGGTTAATGAAGTGAAGGGTCTTGCCTGAGCCTGTGGCGGCATAAGCCCACTGGTCTGGAGCCTGGCCATGCAAGCAGTATAGTCCAAGCCCTTTATTGAGTAGTATTTTCAGAAACTATTGTAAGCAAATGTGATTTTGCTGAATGATAATTTGAAGTTTATATGCATGTGAGGTTTCTTTTCATTTTAGTAGTAATTTATTACGTTTAACAACTAAGTTTTCAGATGATATGTAGTCTGTTGTGAAGAATATATAAAAATATAGTCAACTAGGCAATCATTAAAGAGGTGAAGAATATGATAAAAGAAGCATATATTTATGAAGTTGATCAAAAAATTTGTTTTTAAACTTCCTTCTCGAAAAGTAAAAGGTGATGTGCTTTCAGATTCAAAAACAGCCAGGAAAGTTTACAAGACTATAAATTAGTGCTACAGACAAAGAAAAGGTCCACTTGACTAAAGGACGAGTGGAGTACAGCACCTCTAACGCCCTAAAATCTACAATTTAAACATTGACTATCTATCGATCATTACACTATGAAAATATAATAAAGTATCATTAAATAAATACAATAATTTATTATTCAATATTTAATTAGATAAATCTCAAATAAAACATAAATAAATTCTTAAGGTTACATCCAAAATAAAGTATATATTTTTCAACAATTAACTAAAGAAAGTCTATGACATTATCAATTCATCAGAGTTAAACTATAAACTAAGGAAAAACTCTAAATGACCACTTTCGGATCAACATCATAATCCACCTCAACATTCCAATTTACTTGCTCACCTAAGATATATGTTGCTCAAGTCCAAAATCTGAAAAATATTTATAGTGTAGGGTGAGTAAACAAGCCCAATAGAAGAATCTTTTGAAACCTAAACAAGGTACCGAAATAATAAAAACAGGCAATTGGTAAAATAATATATAATAATTTGAAGTAAAACAGTGACAGTTAATGAGATATCAACTTTACGATATAAAACAAAAAATTTCAATAAGAAGTAAAACCCATTTTCAAAGCAATCAATATTTACAACAAGTATATCTCATGTAAGAAGGTTGACTACTGTGAAACTACACATTGAGAATATCTTTACACACACAAACACACACTCAAATCATCCAACCAATACTAGTAAAGATACACAATTTTCAAGAATCGTGTATATTGTCGCATTGGCATTGACGTAATTTCCCAAGAATAAAATACTAGCCATCTGTCTCGATCACCGTGAGCGAATAGTGTGAATTCTTAAAACTTGCAAGGAACCAATAAATTTCACTATGGGTGGCAGGGAACATTCAAACCCCTCAAGAGAAGAAACTCATCTAAACACCTACGATATCTGGTCGAATACATCCTACGTTCATCACACCCACCCATACAAGAGATAATTTATATAATTTTCTATTAAATCCACATAATCACGAATCATGGTTCCACAATTGTTCAAATAGAAAAACTTAAAGAATATATTGTTGTAGTCCTTGAAGTCTAGCTTCTAATGCCCAAAAATCAAATCGATCGAATATCAATAGAAAAAATTGTGGCTAAAATACTGATGTAGTGTCTAATTTCTTTATACTCAATTTCTCTCAAAAATGCATCAAAACTCTGGAATACTTTCAAACTTCTATTACACTCCATATGACATATACCTAATTCATTTTATATCAGTGTCGTACATGATATTATAATGTAATTGAACATAAATATGTGGGGGGGGGGGAGGGGAGCTTACAATCCACCCCCATAAAAGAAAATTTCATCCTCGAAATTGAACTCAAGTAGTGAACAAGTGTGGATAGTTTGCTTGCATCTCCAACATCAGTTCCCATGTAGTTTCCTCTACTTAATGGTGTTGGCACAATACCTTCACAAGTGAGATAGCTTGTTGCGAGCACCTTTTCGTTGGTGTCTAGGATCTTCACTGGTTGTTCTTCATAAGTTATTCTTGTTTGAGTTTCAATCCCTTCCAAGTCCATTTCTTGTGATGTATTGGGTTCACACTTTCGTAGCATTGACATGTGAAATACATCATATACTCCCAACAATTAAGCTGAAAGATTGAATTGATAAGCCACTTTCCCAACCACTCGAATTACTTCTAAGGGTCCCATGTACCTCAGGGCTAGCTTTCTTTTCTTTCCAAACTGCATTACTCCCTTTTTAGGTGACACCTTAAAAAATACATAATCGTCCACTTTTAACTTCAATGGCCTCCTTCTCCAATTCACATAACTTTTTAACTAGTTTTGAGTAGTCCGTAACCTCTCTCGAATCAATTGAATTTTCTTGGTGGTTTCTCTCACTATATTTGGCTTAAACAAACTACTTTCCCTGGCTTCCACCCAAATTGTTTATTATCTACATGACCTCCCATATTATGCTTCATAAGGAACCATTCCAATGCTAACTTGATAGCTATTATTATAGGCAAACTCCACCAAACGTAAATGCTCACTCCAACTTTCCTTGAAATCCAACACACACCCCTTTAACATGTCTTCCACAACTTGAATTACCCTCTTGGATTAGCCATATGAGGATGAAAGGCGGTGCTAAAATGCAAATTTGTTCCTAAAGCCTTCTACAAGCTTTGCCAAAACTTGTCCACCAACTTACTATCACAATTCGACATAATGGATAAAGGCATTCCATGAAGATTCACTATCTCCCGAATATACAATTGACTCAAATTCAAAAATATATCCACTTTTTTCATAGGAGAGAAATGAAAAGTCTTGGTAAGTCAATTGACATCTCTTTCGCTACTGGGCACTTTCCAACTTGATCTCGGTGCATTTCCCTACCTAGATCATCATTGACCTTTGCTCATTTCTCAACTCTTTCCATGAGTTCCTCCATGTCTAAAGTTGGACACCTTGTCAGTGATTAGTACAATGGATTCTCCTTTGGTAGACCAATTTTAAAAGACGCTAGTGCAATCTCAAGGTTGCAACCTTCAATATTGTTCATCGTCTCCTAGTAGCGCTGAGCGTACTCTAGCAGTGTTTCCCCATTATTCTTTTCAGTGACAACAGTGCCCTGACATCCTTAGGCTGTCAGCTGCTAGTTTATGAATTGAGCAGTGAAATGTTCGGCGAGTTATCCCCATCTATCAATTGAATCCCTAGCCCGACCGTCAAGCCATTTCATTGCCGACTCTCCTAGGCTGCTAGGGAATATATATGGTACATAATAAAGCCTCATTTTTTCCATGAATTGTCATTAATTGCCTATAATATCAAATATGGGCAGTTGGATTCATTTTTCCATCATACGTTTTGAAGTTTGGAGCTGTAAATTTACTTGGTATCCTTTCGCACTAGATCCACTTGGAATAGGGAGATATTTCTCTCCGTCGATGTATTCTCCAGTTGCTCTTCTGGAAAATTCCCTTGCGAATTTCTGCTCGGGTCTCTTCAACCTGCTATTGAGTTCTTCTATAATGAAGCATTTCCAAGCATCTTCTTGGTTCTCTCTACATGAGTTTTTCTCCTATATTTAGTCTCTTGGGAATCTTCTCTTTTTCTCTTCTGTGTGGTATGGGTTCCTTCTCTTTCAAGGGCGTTCTCTTCCCTAGACCTCCTCAGTTCTTCTTTCAATGCTTCATTTTCCTACTTGAATGACTTTTCTTTGTTGTATGACTTCTTGAACATGGCATCATTTGCATCTAATCGATCTTGTAAGGATTGGATCATTTTTTACAAGAGCGGGATTGTCCTCATCAGCACAGAAAGATCCATTTGTTGTGGATCGTCTAGATTACCATCAACGTTTGGCTTGAAACTTCCTAATAAAAATTTATCGTCATTAAGATGCTTGTCTTTGCTTCATACGCATCCTCCTAGATATTACAATCTGAGGGGAAGGAAACCTTGTAATTTTGATAAGAATCTCGGTTAGCATCACGGCTTACCAGAGATCTGATGGTACTCTTCAGTCTTGACCTTTTTTTTTGTTCTAGGTCATTCCTATAGGTGGGGCCAATTGTAAGCGGTAAAAATATTACCTTTTTCGATATGATCTGACTATGGTTGAATTATGTAACTCCGATGCTTAAGTTATTAGAAAATAGAGACAAAGGAAACTGCAGGGAAAACTATGCTTACCTCTCTTGAACCTGAACGGTCCCTTTGAAAAGATTCTTCAACATTCTTCCTTTAGGGTTCCTTCTGGTTGCAAGGTGAGGTGGTACACCCCCATTATGCCAAAATTTCAGTTATACCTTACTGAAATCTCTCTAATGTTTTGTACTCAGCTAGATCATCAAGATTCACTAACGATGATTTGCCATGACTTTAGCAACTTACTTATCTTATACATTCAAGTTTTTAAATGATTGGTGATTTATTTACTTAACTTGGACTGAGATGTTCACTTCTTAATTAACTGAGCAAATCTTAACACGACCCAAACTATTCAAATCTTAGTCAAGCTCGTCCTAAATCAATCGAGCATGTCTAGTAAATGGTCCTTTGATGAATAGTTAACACCTTACTATGCTTTTACAAGACTAATTATGCTTTGATGGAGTTTAAATGATGACATTTTAGTACAAAGTTGCACAAAAGCCTAAAGTCAATAGATACCAAACTTTCATGCAACACCCACATGTTATAGAAGAAAATTGGAGAGTTTTGAAGCAAAGCATCAACGTTCGAATGCCAATTAATGTTTGAACGCCCATCTAGAAATAATTGGAGGCCTCTGGAAGAGTGCTAGGGCAATGGCATATGGCGTGTTGTAGTTATTCTCACAAAAAAACAAGAGCTATTTGAGTACAACGTTCTAACACCAATCAGCGTTTGAATACCATCTTGAATTATTTGAGGACCAAACTGCCAGGGTGACAAGAGCCACTTGAATTCCATGTTCAAACTCCATTAAGCGTTCGAATGCCCATAACAAAAGACAAGAGTCAACGTTCAAACATCATACCACATTCGAATATAGTCCCTAGACAGGTTGAAGAGTGGTTGATTTTCTATCCGGACCTTGAGGCATTCACTTAGACTTTGAGGACTTTGAACTATTCTTTTACTCTTCCTTACGCCCTTCTCCTTGCCTATAAATACCTCCATTGTGGGAGTTTCAAGAGGAGACCTAGACTTACACTTACTTAGACTTAGAAATAGATAGACATACATAGAGAGAGAGACAGGGGAAGATAGATCATCTTTTAGTTGAGGAGGAAACCCTCCAAAAGTGACTAGCTTTCTTTTACTTTCATTTTTAGTTTCATTAGCTTCCATTGTTTGAGATTCCTTCTTTCCTTAGAAGAGTGAAACTCTTCCACTTTTCTAAGTTTTACCAAAGCTGTGAGGAGTGGAAAGTGATTCACTCATTCTTCATCGAAGATAGGTTCAATGTGTAGTGTGTTTTACCTTGTAACTCCTCTATTTGGAAGGATGAAAATCACTCACTTTTCTAGCTTTCTCAAAGCCAGGCAGATTTAGCAGTTTCTCATTCACTTTTTAGTAAGAGGTGATGAACATGTATAAATCATTCAGAAGTTATATTTGTGCATTTCATTTATGCTTAATGCTTTATCTTTCACTTGCTTATTAAATGATTGAATGTATCTAACAAAGCTAAAGTATTTTGTACGACCACGAGTCCTTTCTATGACTTAGATGACTCTTGGCATAGGAAGACTCATTCATATTTTGCAAGTACTCCAACTAGATATTCATGACTACATTTCAATCTTTACTCTTATTGTGCTTCAACTAAGAATGGAATACTAACATAGTGGTTGGATGTCTTTTAAAAATACTTGCTTATTTGTAGACTAGTTGAGTCTCGCCACAGACAATTCTTGTAAGTTATTACAAAAATATTGGAATCATGCTCTTAATTCTCACAATCCATCTTTATCCTTCGATTAACTTTATTTTGACGCTAGGGTTAAATGAGTTCCCAAGCACAAGTATAACAACGAAATGATTGACTACATGTCGAGATCTTTGAGCTAAAGTGTGACTTTTACATTTGAGAGAATATTATATTTTATCTAGAAAATCCTCTTGGAAAGAATCTTATGTTCTGTCTAGGAAATTCCATAAACATCATAATTTCAAATCTCAAGGGTTCTAGTAACTTTGGTCTCTGCCTCTACTTACTTTGAAATACCAACATTAGTTCCTTGTGAATTCGACTCAGGACTTAACTGGATTATTACGACAACTTGACCACTTGCACTTGGGTGTACACATTTCGAATCAAGTCATCCTTTATTTTTTATCCAACCTCAATTAACTTTGGCTTGTCTTGCCATTACTTTGAATCATCAATATCTTAAATGCGGACATGACCTTGTCACGTGTGTGAATCACTACACTAAGATACGTGGTCATAATATCATGCCCCTTCAACTAAAATACCTTTCCAAAACATTGTCAATAATTATTTCCTTATCTCCCTCCTTTGTACCCAACTTCGATAACCCATCCATCCCAATCATTTCTCCCAAGAACACCCATCGTCACCACATAGGCAACCTCAGACCACAACAACTAGAATCTTGAAGCACCCATGGGTGCTTTAAATTGCTTAAGATCTGAATCAAAAATATTTCCCACAACTTGAACCAACCCAAATTCAACGCTCATAAACCCTAATTCTCAAAACATCCAAGTTCAATATTTTGCATTTGACCAAAACATATCATTGGAAAGAAATGAAAGGTTTGGTTCTAAGGTAAAGATAACAGAAGTGAAGTGCGCTATGCATCAATTCCTGAATTAGATCTATAGTTGAATGGAGAGAAATCAAAAGAAAAATGGGCAAATTGAGAAGCAAAATGGTAGATAAAGCAGCTGCAGAAAGTTTCAAAAGTGATGGGTTTAGGTTAGATGAAAATGATGATGGTCTCTTTCTCTTTCTCTCTCTCTCTCTCTCTTCAACATGGAGTTTGTAAGGATAAATGTTACCCTTATGTGGAATGAATCATCTCTCAAATGTACAACTACCTAGAAAAGGAGGTGAATAGGTTAATTTTAATTTGGTCAAACAAACAACAATTATAACCTAATTCTGCCTCAATTACCTCTTAAAAGTAAATTAATCAAGTAAAGTTGAGAACCCCTTTATGGAAGAACAACCCTATGAAACATGAAAATTGATGTTAATTATTTGTCGATTTTAATGTCAACGCTCAATCTTGTATGGTGATCTAACCCAAGGAAATAAGCAACTAACCAAACACTATGTATGATATGAATACTCAGTAAATTAAATCAATAAACATGTGGTGCTCATATGTGCTACAAATCGCAAGTGTATATAATAAAAAAATAACATAAGCAATTTGTTGACGCAGAAACCCTGCTCGAAAAATGAAACAGGAAACAACTTGAAGGTTCACGAAAGCCTAATCCAATATCCCAACATCAATTTGTAAGTACTCAAGTCTTATATCTTAACCAATACCATAGTTAGACACCCCTTTCCTTCAATAAACTTCTCTTCTGAATCTCCCTCTTCGATGTTATGAATAGTTTAACTAGAACTTCGCATCAAATGATTCGTTGAGGCCACTAACAGTCCTAGGATACACCCAAGAATCTTGGTATGCTCTCCGTTGGGTTTGTTTGGAACTCCTAATCTAGACATTCTTCACCAAGGTATGAGTTTGGATTAGAGAATTAAGGTGGGTTTTGCCTTTAGATCTTAGGGATATAGGATTTTTCTTCAAGCTCTTAAGGTGTCAAATAGACAGATTTTTTCTCTCAAGAAGCTTACCCTAAACATAGGTGGGCTACCATATATTTATAGGCTCAAAATAGATATAGCTTTAGGGACCAAGTAAACCAAAATTCGCGAATGATGGATCGAATAGTGAGAGGGTGATGGCTATTGTAATGAGATAAGCATTCAAATCATAATTGAAGAACAGGGATCGATCGAGCAATCTTAGGGCCACCCGAGTTGTCTTAAGGCTGCTTGAGCGTCCTAAAAGCAACCTAGAGGGTGGTATGCACTGGCCATTCATTCAGTCTTACCTGATTTTATCCCTAAGTATTATGAGATAGATCTAGCCAAAGGCAAATTAGCAAAGGGTGGTCCTTACTAATTTTTAAGCTAGAAATCAAGCAAAAATTTATCCCCGTGAACACTAAAATGTGTTGTTCAAGTGGGACCCAATAAAATAACATTCATGAATGATGGATCGAGCATTGAGAGGGTGGTGGCTACTAGAATGAGATAAACATTCAAACCATAACAGAAGAGCATGAACCACTCGAGCGATCTCATGGCCACCATAGTTGTCTCAAGGCTACTTGAGAAGCTTGAGAGCAACCCAGAGGGTGTTCTGCATTGGCCATTCATTCAGCCTTACCTGGTTTTATCCCAATATATTCTAAGACATTTTTAGCCAAATGAAAATGAGCAAAGGGTAGTACGTAATGGTTTTTAAGGTAGAAATCAAGCAAACCACTTGAGCACTAAAATGTGTTATTCAACTGGGATCTGATTAATTACTCAAATCTATCTTTTCAAAATACAAGACGATTTACAAAAAAAAGATTCTTTGAAAAATACCTAGGAATCATTAACAAATCAATCACCAATTTCATTTTAACTTAATCAACCTAGGTTAAAAGTAAAACCATGGGAGCTAAGGTATCTAAGTCCATTACCACTACAAGAAAAAGGGTTTGTTGCTTCGGAGTTATCTGGTTCGACCTATTGCCAAAGCAAAAAAAATGAGTTTTTGCTTTGGTTAAGAGAGGTGAAACAAAAAATATAATATTTGCATTGGCATTAGGCCGAAGAAAAAAAAATTAAAGTAAATATTCAAAAAAAATTGCTTTGGCTAAATATTGAAGCAAATACTCTATTTTTTTTGCTTAGGCATAATATATCGAAGAAAAAAAATAAGAGAATTTGCTTCAGCATTCAACCAAAGCAAATACTCTATTTTTTGCGTTGGCACGTTCTCTCGAAGCAAAAAATATGAGTACTTGCTTCAGGATTGAGCTGAAGCAAAATAATTGAACCTTCCCTTCCTTCCCTTTACGTTTCCCTCTTCCCCATCTTTTCCATTCTCTAGCCTTCTTATCTACGCCTATCTTTCTCACGATCTAAAGCAATGAAAGCTACACCACCACCAGCCACCCTCATCCTCTCTCACTCTTCCACTTTTCGCACAACCTCTCCCCTTTTTCCTCATTTGCGAAGGTTGCTCTCTCTCTCTCTCTCCTTCTCTCTCTTACACTCAACCAATAGATTCAGCTACACTATCACTGTTTGCCACCGCTGCCATCACCATCACTGTATGCGACCGCCGGTATCTACCACCAGCACCTCTAGATTCAGAATCATAGCCTTTCTCACTCAGGTAATTCCCTCTCTCTGCTCATTTTCCCTTCTTTTTCCTCCTCCTTCCCTCTGATTCTTCTATCTCACACCACCCCCACCGTCTCTCGCTCTTTCTCTTCTAGAGACCACACCAACCAAAGGTTGGACTGAATTGATTTTTGGTTTGAAACTAGTGTAAACACTTTCAGTCTAAAAATTGAAGTTAATTTTTGTATGATATTGATTTTTTTTGGTTTGAAAGTAGGGTTACTATTTTCATTTTGAAATTAGGTTTGATTTGTTTGATTTTGATTTTCATATCAGAATTTGTAGTTGGATGTGATTTTTTATTTCAATTCGGTTATTGACTACTGTTTGGTTGAAGTTCCAAGTGCGATCTATGCTATAAACTATAGAGGGTAGAAGATAGGTATATGTATATATGTGTTCACATATATATTACTAATATTCGTAAAATACTAGCTAGAGTATATATGCTCTTATGTTAAGTATATCTTTTGTTGTTTTATGTATGTTTGGAATCTATGAGGACTATTAACTTTCAATTTTATGTTCTTATGCACACACAGAGTTGAGTGTGAAATTTTGGAGTAATTGTAGCAGGTATATTTAATATGTGATTTTCTAATATTGTGTGTTTGTAATATGAGAAGCTTTTGGCTAATACCACGTTTCTGCATTGTTAACTTTTGTGTTTCTATGTTTTGTTTTTCTTGTCATTATGCTAAGTGAAGCTTCACTTGTGATTCTTATCACATGATTGATCCACATCCAGATAGTGAGCTTTTTGAATGCCTTTGACACATATGTGAGTATATGTGTGTGTGTTGACATCAACAGTGATGTTATTCCTGTTTTGGAACAAATTATTCTAGTTTCACATTAAGAAGATTATGTTCTTTCCCTTTTTGTTCCATTCAGGATATGTTATGTAATATCGTTGCACTATTTGGTTTTGTGTGAATTTTATGTTTTGAATATAGTTAAATTGATGAAGCAAGACAATAGAGGTAAATCGATATTACGAAGCAAGGAAGCTATTCTCTAGATAGTGATGTAACAAGCTAAGAAAGCCGGAACTAAAGGTAGAATATGACTAAATTGGAAGAGATGGGGTACTGATTCTTAATGTTTTCCTAACTATGATAGATGGATGGCCTTTTTGAATTTATTCATGAACTAACCTAGAATGCCACAACTGTAGAATATGACTTGGAATCTTATAGTGTTATCAAGCATCTTTACTCTATCCATGATAGAGATCAATTGGTGTTATCTCCAAAACAAAGGAAATTTAGGATTGTCATGCCAGGATACTTAAGATGTTGTTTTCCAGCATTCAACACGCTTTTGTTGTTTTACTCATTGAACATTGTCAACAGAATGGTCATAATTCTAAGGGTTTTTTTATGGGAAAAAAAAGATAGTTGTTTTCTTCTAGGTTTTGAAGTTGCGTCTAGCTTTAAATAAAATTCAACATACAAATTTTAATTGAGGACATGCAAATGTTGTATAAATGTTGGCTTTTTTCTAGGATTCTATAAATGTTGTATTTTATAAAGGATTCTTTTTCCTTTATTTTTTCAGGTTATCGTCGAGGATGGAAGCTGCATTAGGAGATAATTTTTTTTGGTTGCATTATGAGAGACTTTTTTTTTGTTCAATCATGATACTTTCAATAGGAATTATTTAAATTTGTTGTACTTATGAAAACTTCGGCTATCAAGTACTTGTAAGAATTTTTCAAATTTTCAATTTATGAATATTGAAATATTTTTATTTTACTATTTTTTGTGTTGTCTTATAAATTATTTTTATATCTAATCAGTTTATAAAATATACTAGTAATAACTCGTGCCTGAAAGCACTAAGTAATTCAAAAAATCTCTCTAACATTGGTCATGCAATATAAATATTTCAAAAACTACTTTATTTTTCATTATTTTCTTTAGTTACACAATTCAAGATCAATTTGAAAACACTAAGACATTGAGTCCAAAACTTATGATATAAAAAATAATAATTAACACTTCAAAATACAACCCTCAGACAATATCATTCCACATACACGATTTGTATAATCAAAATAATGCAGAATACAAATTTTCATTAAAAAAATGACACATACCACAGTCATTCCTAAAACACATCTCTTTGAAATGCTCCTCCAGCCTTGAGGAGAATTCACAAAACTCCATTCTATTGAGACTTGAATGGAGTACCGAAAATATTTTACTTGTAACATTCATTCATAAAACAAATCTCTTTGAAACGCTCCTCCAATCCTTGGGAGAATTCGCAAAACTCCAATTCTATCAAGACTTGAATGGAGTACTGAAAATATTTTACGTGACATCTTAAAAAATTGGAATAAGTAGGACTTATTTGCTCATTATTTAAACACCTAATACTCCCCAAACTCAAGCCATTATGTCTCATTTTTTTTTGTATTAAAAAACTAAAATTTCATGTCGTCTACATCTATCCAAAATTTAAAGTTACATAACAAAAAAAATATGCATTCACTCAATGAGACCATTTATTAATTTAATGGGTCACTCCAATTCATTAGTAATGAATTTAAAAAATCGTCACCGTACAATCCAAAAAATAAATATCCAAATACTAAAAAAAAAAAAATTAATTTCCATGATAAAATTAATTTTTTGCATTGAACACCAAACTGTTGAATGGAAAGTGGGCACCATGATCAGATTAGCTACCACTAACAACTATGAACTTTTACAACACAATGCAATAATACTAATTTTCAAGAAATGTCTTCACGTGATCAACAATGAAAAATATACTCAATCTTGACTGAAAGATTTTCATCACAGGATTGATTTGAGTCCAAATTTGTTCTTGGAATATGGATACAAATTCAGAGGAACGGGAAACATTAGCTTAATGACATTGGGTGAAAATCTTACCATGATTCAATTTTTTTTTGTGTATTTTTATGATTTGTTGAATTCAAATGACTCATGAAGTAATACGGAGGCTATCTAAATATACATGAGTTAAAACTAATTAAAACACACACAAAAAAATTATAAAGTGATTCAAGTTTTTTATTACTGAAATGATTTGAGTTGAGTGGAAGACAATTCAAGAGAAAAGCTATATTCGGGATAACAAAATGAAAGTAAATCAAACAAAACAAAAATAGATGAATTTAGAGAAAAAGGAAAAAAAAATGCATCCTTGTAGCATCACTATTTGCAAAATTGTGGGTTTCCCAAAAGTCTTCTAGTTTTCTGTTTTATATTGTATCATCATTATTGTCTATCCCCTTCTTTGTTTTTTTTTTTTTTTGGCTGTAATTGCTGAGTCATTATAAGCCCAAGAGAAATAAAGATATATCTTGGGCTTAAAACACCCCTTAACTCTCCACACACATGCAATCAATTTGTCTAATATGTACCTTGCAATTACAAAGACGTATGAAAGCACTACAGCTTGCACATTCATATTCATGGTATATGGGATGGATGGTACAGACTCTTGATTTCATCTGATACAGGCTCTTGATTTTAGACTCTTGATTTCATCTGACACAAACTCTTGATTTCATCTGAACCATCTATATTCATTGTATATGAGTTTGTACAAAACCCACAAACATATTTGTTGTGACACAAACACGTTCATGATCCTAGTCTTGAAATCTAAAGCCAATTCTTCATCAGGATAGATTTTTCACCGCACTACATGAAGCCATCGCTTTCTTCTCATTGTTGGTCAATAGATCACACTCCTAGGAAAAGCATTCCAAGACAAAGAGTATCCAGGTGGACCATTTCCCTAGCCAGAGCAAATTGGGCCTCACTTTCTCTATACATACAAACAAAACAGTAAACGTCATTATGAAAATCTAAGCAATATCCTAAAGACTCAAATCTCTGGGATCCTTTATGAAAGGCAATGGATCAAATTGAAGCAAAATTTCCATCACCAAATGAGACAGAGAGGGGGAGACATACCTTGGCGGTGGTTGTGCAGGTGATGGTCTCGAATAGTCGCAATTGGGCACGGGATAGTGTTACCCAAAGAATGCGGAAGATAGAATGGACGGGGAGATGAAACACCAGAGATAGGGAGGCATTGGGAGAGAGTGAGGAGAAGGATGAAGAAGAGAAAAACAGAGTCTAAGCTGAAGAAGAGAGAGTGAGAGAAAAAGGGGGAAAAACAGAGGGATGGGATGAGATGAGAGTCCGAGAATCCTGTAGAGTGAGAGTTTTATTGGCTTTTGTTTAGGAGAGTCCAAAATTCTTGAGTAACTTATGGGCGAGAAATCAAATTTTGATATCAATTATCATCGTTGGATCAAAAGCCTGAAAATGATCTTAACTGTGAAAAGCTCAAGACAAACCAAAAAAAAAATCTTAAATAATTGTTCAAATTCAAAAGGAATAGCCTAAAAATATTTATACAAATTCTTCTTTCAAAATGACTCGAAATATATCGACCATATCCTCCATATTAATAGAACTTCCATAAAAAATATATATAAAAACTCTTCAAAATAACATCATATATACAAAAGCCTCTAAAAAAATGAAAAAAATAAATAAATGCTAACATAACCTATTGAAATTTATAATCTTTAAGCAATAAAATAAATAAATAAAATCTTCCTCATTTATAAGACTTATGAATTTATCACATTTACCACCATTCAATCTAATAGCACAATATAATTATAAACTCAATCACCACATTTCCAATCCACCTATCCCCATGAAATAAATACATCAAGCCAAAAAAAAAATACTGACAGAACACATTAAATTCACAATTTTTAAGCGATAAATAAAATAAATTCAAATTTTGCTCATTTATAAAACTTATGACTTTATCATCACTATCACCATTCAACCAAGTGATATAATATAATTATAAATTTAATCACTAAATGTCCAATCCTCCACGTATTAATATACACAGAAACAAACTCACTCACATTTCTCTTTTTTGATTACCAACGAACTCTCCTAACCAATAACAACTTTTATTAGAAATACAATAATTAATGTTTTTAAGATAAAATAATATTTAATTAAGAAACAGGGTAAAAATTATGGACATCTTTTGAGTTTTGACAGTATTACACGGACACCTTCTGAAATTTTACAAATAACACGGAGAACCCCTGAGGTCTAAAATTTATTACATGGAGACTCCTTATGTCTCCCTTCCGTAAATATTGCTAATAAAAATTGATAATTTCATCCCAAAAAAATTATTATTTTTACAATTGTCCTTTTCCAAATCTAGTACCAAAAAAATTAATAAAATTTGATTTAGTAGCCAAAAAAATGATTCAATGTATTTCAATATTAATTTGATAACAATAAAAATTAATTTGATATTAATTTAGTAAAGTTGAATATAAATTGGACAAAATTAAATGTTAATTTTTGATAAAATTATATATTAATTTACAATCTAATATTCATTCGTGTTGAATATTATTTGGTATTTATAGTTAATGTGCTATTTTTTTTTACATTAAGTGTTATTTATAAATTAAGAAGTAAGTGGCAAAATACATGTTGTCAGATATACAAAAACTTTGAATTAGTTTCATCGAATAAATAATTGTATAACATGTAGTTTTATTTTTATGGAGAAAATAATAACAAAAACAACATAGAAAAAACAAAAAAAATAATAATAATATGAGAGAGAGAGAGAGAGAGAGTTATATAAGAGATAGAAGTCTTAAAATTGCAAAATGAATGAAAGTTCAATTAGGACCATTGGATCAAAACGATCTGAGCCGCAAAAAGTTCAAGATAAACAATCTAGTTACTTTATTATATAGATATACTTGTCAGAGAAAATATTGTTCGAAATAAAAATTATTTTTTTTAGGTAAAATAATTATTTGCTTCAGAAAAATGCCAAGGCAAAGGATCATTTTCTTTTACATTTGCAAATAGTATTATTTGCTTCAGTATTTTGCTGAAGCAAAAGGTGACTATTTTCTTCAACACAAAAATGCTAAAGCAAATACCTACTTTTGTTTCGGGTTTTTTGCTTCGATAATTTACCTATGGTAAAATGTTTTTGCTTTGGCAATAAGTTGAAGCTAACTTTTTGCATTTGGCACTTTTTACTACGCCCTTTTTGCCAAATCAAAAGGTATTTTTTCTTATAGTATACCTTTTTCCTAAGTATGAAGGTGCATACGGAGAGTCTTAGTATGTCATTGTAGCTTGAACTCCTCCCTTCATTTGATGCTTTTAGATTTTTCACATTGTAGCATCATGACCATGAAATAAGTTAAAATTTATATAAAGACTTCACAAAATTAGTCAATTACAAATATTATCTTAACAAATTTTTTATGGGGAAGGGGGTGACATGATCTTGAGCAATGATTTGTGTTAAGACATTGTTGTTGTGATTATAAAATGGAATGGCTTTGTAGAGGGCCGCTGTTGGTGGGACTTCATTTCTATTGGAGGGAGGATGGAGAGTTTTTCTAGGGGAGCTGTAGGTGGGATTCATGTTTATGCCAAAGGAAGGATGGAGTTTTCGCTGATGGGATAAGTTGGATTTTGTTCAGAGGGAAAGGGCATTTACTGGAGGTGGAGTGTTTGGCAGTAGGGGATAGATTCTTTTTTGGGGGAAGGGAGTGTTCGGCGGCCAAGGCAGGGTGTTGTAACACCCCAAAATACACCTTGACAGTATTACTATTTAAAAACCATTAACAATCACGAGAGCAACTACATAACTTCATATCCCAAAAGAATTTACTTCATCATTCAGGCATATACAATAACATCCAAAAGAATATGCTCAACAATAGCATTTACATCTCCAAAAGAATATCAAAGTAAATCTTGCAGCGAAAATACAAAATAAACTAGACTACACCATGTTCCAAAAGAATGTCCTAGTCTAGTACAAAAGAGCTACCACTCTACATATCCACCTCGGGATCTAGATTCCCCTCGGGTGGCGTCTCCCAATGTACCGGCTCGTCGAAAAATGTAATTTGTAGGGGGTGAGCACGAAGCTCTGTAGCCACATTTCTCCCAAACTCAACAAGGTTTTAAAAACATAGAAAACGGTCGGTCTCAGTTCGCAATTAACATATATAGTATTTAAAATAAAACAGGGGCCTTTCAAAAGAGATCTCAAGTTTAGACAGTAGCAATAATTAAATAAATGAATAAAATGAGTTTAGCCACAGTAACCGATATTCCAATTTAGGCTATTTAGAAAAAGGGCTTCTTCCCTATGCATTGTCCCATACCAATGCATCGGCAAGAAGGACCCAACTCATAATTCCAGGTATTTTCGGTTCATCCTCGTACCATGTATGATGATTGCTTCTCATGAATCTACCTTACGATTATACCTAGTCCACCAATTACAATCACAATCACAATCACAGTCACAAGCACTTTAGAAAGAGGCGTCTACCATCCCAATGGCAGTGACGAGTCCCTTCCTAAGAAAAGTATACTATCCCTTGTTCGAACTCCAGTGAACGATAGTGGTTGCATTACCAAATGACAACCCACTACAAGTGTTAGGAAACCATCTCACCCCCATTGGGGTAGACTAACCTCTAACACTCTACGGCATCTCTCGAAGGTAATCCAGGTCCATCACAACACCCATACAATGAGGAAACCAAGAATATGCTCAATTCACAACAATTTCACAAATATAGTAAAATCCCCAATTTTTCTCACATGTGTCATATAATCAAATAATCCAAGAAAATATGCAAGAGATCATCATTTATATTATTTTGATGTACAATATTCAACACTAAAGTTTTAAAATCAAGAATTTAGAACAATTTAAAGAAAAGTTCATCTCTCTTGGAATTTAGGGTTTTTAGGCAAGAAAAGGGTTCAAGGGTTAATCAAGCAATATTTTTATTTAAATCATGGTAATAGTCACAAGATATTGAGAAACAATGATTATATAGCATACATGTATAATTACAAGTGAAAAGATTACATATATATAAGCCCTAGTCTCAATGTAGTGAATGAGAGAAAATCCCCTACCTTGAATCTTGAAGAACTAGGGTTTGGATTCTTAAATATACCCGTAATCTCTTGGAATCTTCCTTTGATCTTGAGTTCTCTCCTTCTCTCTCAAGTTATCTAGGGTTTAGAATGAGGTATGGACGACTAAGGAGGCGGCCTAAAGTATTTATAG
>CM042184.1:17734961-17750686 GCA_023539305.1 Ilex asprella
TAGTAGGGTTATTTTGTAGGTCATGTGTTATATATGAGAGTCTATATGTATGCTATGTAATACATCAATTTGGATATGAGTGAATAACAAGAGTTCTTCCTATCTTCAATAGTCTCTTCCAAAATATTATTTTTTGTGAGTGTGTGATAGTCCTCTAGATTCCAACAGTTTGAGCTCAGAGCTACTTGGATTCCAGTGGCTAGAAATCGCTGGTGGTTTGCAGAGAGGCTGCTGGCTGAATGGATTGGATCGTCGCAATCCCGACAAAAGAGAGCTGTGTCTGCGACGCAGAAAATGAGTGCTGCCTTCTCCTGCACACAAGAAAAACAAGGGAGGGAAAACAATTTTAAGCAACAAGAATTACAAAAGACTTCGAAAAGACATCTGACCACATTCAACATTGTTTGATCATTAAAAAATGGCCCTTGATTCTTCTTCAATGTGTACTGGAATAGTGATTTGTCTCCATTTATCAGCATTAGTTGTTCAGCTCAACATAAAAATTTTAACAGAAAATATGACCCTTAATAGTGCTCAATGGCAAAAAATATTCATGTGACCAACCCCAAAAATATTGGGACAAGATTTTGTTAAATGAAAAATATGAGCTACCACATATATATATATATACTACTAATAAAATGAAGTTAAATGAAAAAAAATTGATTGACTACAATATCCTTTATAAAACATATAATTCCCTTTAATAATTTTCTTTTATCTTTTCCAATTAATTACAAACTACTCTCTTATTCTTTCATCTCCTTAAATTAGTTATATACATATACTTAATATTTTTATATATTCATTTCAACTTTAATTATTGATTTTAACTCTAATGATGTTCATACCATTATGAGTAATAACAAAATGGTACATTACCATCTTTTTGTTTCCCCAGATAATGGACTCGGTAACTTTTGGTCTTCTAATTCTAACCACATGATTTTATTTGAGGTTTAAATGTTTTTTGGCCAAAAGTTTTTTGTGGCTACAAAAAAGTTTGAAAATTTTCTCCTAAGTTGATGTTTGAGTTTTATGAACATGAAAAATCAAGAGTTTATGGTAACTACAATTTTTTTTAAAAAAAATTCCCTCTTTCCTATTGGGTTTCAAGGATTGATGTAAAAATGTTCTTGCTTGATGTTTTTGTAAAGTATCGATATCGTAAAACTTGATTCCTAGGTAATCACCTTTGTCGCTATTTATATGTGTGCGGGCTTGCAATTTTCCCAAAATAAAAAGAGCTTGTGGCTTGTCCTTGTATGTTGATGGTTGGACAATTACTTTCAACTTCAACTTTTCATTATTTTTTTTCATTCTATCTTGGAAAAAATATTCCAAGAAATCTGCAAAAGCATTGAACAATATGTAGCTAGAGAAGTAAGATTTTGTAATCCTCTTTTCAGATGAGCATGTCATGTATTTAACATAACCGCGTATTAGATAGTCTACCTCTTCATTGGGTGTATATTTACTTTACCAAATATAATTAAATTTTACAAATAATGATCAATATATATACACTATTTTGTAGAGTTTAATCCTACTATTTTTGCATAATGCGGGGCAAATTAAGGTGATGGCATTGCAATAGTCGCAATAATTTATCTGATAGTTTGATTAAATTTTTCGTCATAGGTTTGTGTCTTGAGCTTTATATTGAACAGTGAAAAAACTGAAAAGACATTGATTTATGTACCTTTTAAAAATATTATTTCTTTTGGGTCAAGCAAATTGAGATTGAAACTTTTTCAGCCTTTAATCCCCCACTCTAAAAAAAAAGAAATTAAAATTAAAATTTTATTGAGCTTAATTCAACTATTTGTAATGTCGAAATCACTTTTTCTAATTTTGGTGCTAAATAAAATATTCGTAAAGAGATTGTTTATGTGCTTTAAACTAACTAGTACAATTAAAAGCTTTCTATAACAAAAAAGTTAGCACATACATTTTCAAGTTCCAATCCGTGACACAAGATTCACATTGGTCAAAATTAACCCCTAATTAGAGCACATGACACTTAGGTAAGTCTTTTCTTTTGAAATTGCTTATGGATTTGGAAAGAAGGACTTCATCAAAATAGGACTTATAATTTTTAGGGACTCGGTCGTTTTAATTAATAGTGAACCAAACAGAAATCGCATATAAACTTCTCTTTTTTTTTTGACATATTGAAATGTATTCATTAGAATCTAAAAATGTGATTATAGTCACTTTGCAGAATAGCCTCTAACCCAACTGGGTGGCATCCCATCCAATACAATTGTGATGGACTGGCTAAGCATGAAGAGATGATCCAATGTGCAACCAGGTTTTGAGCTCTAGGTTTATGATGTAACTGATTTAGTCTACTTGCATAGTATTTTTTGTCTCCAATAAAAGTTGAAATTTCCAATGGGGAATCGATCATCTTCATTTGCTCCAAGTAGAATTATCTCTTGATTGAGTAATGCTATATGCACAAAAACTTTCACCAAATCACTTGCAGTCATTAGATCAGTGGATCTCATCAGTGATCCAAAGACTACAATTAATTTCGTGTAAAGTTTGGTGCACATAAAATTTTCCCTCTTGATTATCCCCTTCAATGATGGCTTTTTCCATATGCATGTTCATTGCTATAAGGTAGACTTCTCAAATGGTTGTTGGCTCCAATTGGGGTCCTTTGTGTTGAAATAAGATTCGTTCCTCGATTTTCATACATTCTATCCAATTGTAGTGACTGATGATGCACAAATGTGTCTTTGTTCAAGATCAACAGTCAAGAATGTGAAAATGTGAGGTTAATGAAACAATTAACAAACAATCAATGGTAATCAAGAGTAAAACAGTAAATAATAGATCAACACGGAGATTTATAGTGATTCGGTCCAGATGACCTACGTCCACTTTCAGGAATGACAGCGGTGGTCTGGTGTTCTTTATTAATGAATAATTGTCACCAGAGGGTTCACACCGGAGGGTTACAGTGCCTTTTAGAGAGAGAGAGAGAGAGAGAACAGTGTGTGTAAGGGTCCGTGCGGGGGTTTCGGAGGCATCCAAGTCTTAGAGGCGTCCAGGTTTTGCCCTCTATATGAAGATGACTTACATTATATAGCTAGGGTAAGGTGGTGAGGCGGTTGATGTGAGGGAGAAGACTTATACTACTTTGGTAAGCTCGGTTATGGTAGGAGATCTCCGTATCCCAATATTCTCTCCCTCGTGCTCCTATTTAGTCGGAAGAAGACTTTGAGCTACTTTGGGCTTGATCCTTGTCATGAGCTTGGACTTGGCTTGGAGTAGACTTGGATTTGTATCGGAGTCAAGAGGCCGAAGAGGAGGAGAGAGGAGGAGGCGCCCAAGGGGTCTTCCTCTTTTGGGGGTTAGCCTTGGGACTTTGGGTGATGACATCCTTAGTTCCTTTTGGATTTTTTCTCGATGGGTTGACCCAGCTTTGATTGAGCTCTTCTTTGGGCTTTCTCGATGTATTTTTATTAGGCCTACCCCAGTCAAATTCTGACTCATCATTTGCCCCTCATGCTCCAAGCTTCCGACTGTCTGTGAGAGGAGGGTTGAGGGCATGGATTTCCTCGAATTCCTGCTCTGTTGGCATCTTTTGGTCTTTTTTTTCCATGTTAGTTGAATTTCCACTGTTCTATCACTGTTCTGGTGTAGGCCTTATCCTCTTCACATTTAAAGGCTCTCTCCTTCATTGGCAGCTATTTGGACGATTGCCTCTCAAACGATGCTAGAGAATTCTTAGGCGACATTTAGTATGACGAAGGCAGAGGCGACGATAGGGAAGTTAGGGACCTTGAAAGAGGCTGAGAGGGCGATGCTCACGAGATTGTTGGTGACACCATGGAGGCATGGAGGGCGTCACCCATTGGGGGCTAGGAGGGTGGCGTCCATGAGAGGCGAGGAGGGCAGCGCCCATTGAGACCATGAGGGTGGCGCCCAAGGCGTGAAGGACCGCTGGTGTTGGCGTAGGTGCTGACTGGCGTGGTCGAGAGCGCCAAGTTGGCGTGGCTGAAGTGGGCAGCGCCTAAGGCAATGAGGCAAGCATCCAAGTGGTTGAGGTGGGCGGCGCCCAAGGCAGTGAGGCAGGCGTCCATGGGCGAGAAGGACTGTTGGAGTATCAAAACAACCGAAAAATCTTCAAACGACCATAACTTTGCGCACGGGAGTCCGTTTGAGGCGATTTTTTTTTGGATCCGGGTATTTTTTTTAAGATCTACGACATACAAACAGCCAAAGGTGGTTTGGTCAATTAATTTTTCCAAAAAATGATTCTATCTCTCTGGATTTGAGTTTTTAACATAATTCAACAAAATCGATCGAATTTTTTTTTTTACATCCTCGTCTATAAATAGAGGTCACTGTTCCCACCTTCTACCTTCTTTTCTTATTTGGAGAGGCTTATTCAAAGAGTGTCTCTCAAAGTCTTCTCAAGAAGCTGTTTCATTGAGCTTCTCCAAGAAGCTGTCTTGCCAGGCTTCCTCAAGAAGTCATTCTTCTCTATTTAAAGGCTCTTCAAGTGTTTACTGTTCATCATCATTCTCTTTACCCAACACCCATCTCTCACTATTTAGCACCCATGGAAACTAGAAGCTCAAGGAAATCGGGCAAAATATGGAAGACTTCTAAAGGGTTGGTCTGAGAACCAGGCGGCACTATTGGCCAGGTGGGCGACGCCCATGATGGTGGAGTGGTAGTGGGCAGCGCCCATGTGATAGTGGGCGATGCCCCTTTTCCTGTTGATGGTTCCCAAGCTTTGAGCAGTGGAGTCGAGGATGGAAAAGAAGATAGGGGCAGCGCCCATGGCATTAGACCTGCTGTGAGGGGTGCCCCTACCTCCAGAGATCACACCTCAAAGAATGGTGTGAAGAGTGGTTTTGGCGAGGAGCAGCGAGGTAGTGCACCAGAGGTCCAAATGGGCGGCGTCCCCTTAGGCGGCGCTAGGGACTTGAGTGACCCTCCTTCTGGCTTCGGACGCTTGGGTCTTTGTCCTCGTGGTGGTTTTGGCGTGGTCTCAACAACTGGTGAGAGACCCTTTGGAATTGTTAGCTCGAGATTGGGTACGAGCAGGGAGTCTTTACTTAGTCCTCTTGGTACATCAAGAGGGACCCAAGGTGCACATGAGTAGCAGAATGAATCTTCAAAAGAGTCGGCGGGCGTCCGTCATGGACTGGCAGGCGCCACAGGCACCCATAATGCACTAGGCGGTGACCCAGGCTCTTTAGAAGCAATTGATTACCGATTTGGATAGTACTAGCTCTCAAGGTATGTTCCGGTATTCTTTTCCCCCTCTATTGACATAATTACTTTCTATAGCAATAGTCTGAACTTGTTTTGTGGGAATTCACTCAGGCAAGAGAGAGACTGCTGAGGACCTTATCAGAGGTCCAGTTGCTGGAGGAGGTGATTGTTACGAGGTAGCTTTTATGCTTAGCTTATTTGAGCATGATGGGGATATCTCCGACATAGTTACCTAGTATCGTATTTCGCCTTCTGTGACGTGCCGTGGTCTTGGGAGCGACGAGTCTGCATGCTGTGACTCTTCGGGTGAGATGGTCATTTATGAGGGCATGTTGGAGGCAAGCCTTCAGTTCTCTATCCCTGGGCCTATATGTCGGGTCCTCGGGCACTTGTTTCTGGTCCCTAGGAGACTGGCCCCCAACGGTTAGAGGGTGATCTTTGCATTCTTTGCTTGTGGCGGTTGGTGCATGATGCTGTTGTTCCCCCGCCATTCGAAAAAAATTTAGCCACATATATGCTTCTTGAGAACTCCGCTCCCCACCAGGGGTGGTATCGCTTTGTCCCGAGATCGGACAAGTTTATTACTAGGCTCACCTCCAATCTTCACAAATGGAAGAATCAATTTCTTTGACATATATTTAATAGTTTAATTGAATGAGTAAGTGGGTATAGATGTGATAAAATTAATAGTTTAAAATAAAACAATTAAATAGGGTGAAAAAAAGGAAAATTTGGAGGCCGGTCCCCCTATATGAACTTGTTTGGACTTAAGTCCGTCCAGTAAACTTTTTTTTTTTTGGATGGTATCCGTCAAGGAAACTTATTTGTTATGAAGTCCATTTTTTGTCAATTTTACCATATTATCTCTTCCCTTTAAAAGTGAAATAAAACTAAAAACTCCTAAATTTTAGGAGTTTGACTAACATTAAAATATTTTCTCTCTCATATCTATCTATATCCATATATAGGTTAAGAGTTTTACTAACATTAAAATTTTCTCTCTCTCTTATCTATCTATATCCTTATATAGGTTATGTATATATATACCCCTAACCTATATATACTAAATTGAGTAACATGAACAATAACATATTCAACAAAAGCAGTAACATGAACAGTAACATAATAAAAAAAATAGTAACATGAATTTGAATATATAGGTTAAGTATATATATATTAAGACTAAATTGAAATTCATGAACAATAACTTATATACCTAAATTGAAATTCATGAACAGTAACATATTAAGACTAAATTAAAATTTATTGAAACTAAATTGACTAACATGAACAGTAACATACTCAAGAAAAGCAGTAACATGAACAGTAACATAATAAAAAAATAGTAACATAAATTTGAATATATATATATATATATATTCGACTACCACTTTTCTCACCATAGCACTGCCACTATCGCACCATCGTCACCTCCCCAGCAACGCCAACCATCATGTTGTCATCACCTCTACAACAACGTTCACCACCATCACCATCACACAAAAATCCATTCAAGTTCCACTCCGATAGCTCATTTTTACTCTACACCACCGCCACCACTATTCTTGCATCATTTTCATTTTCATAACAACTCAACTTATATAAATGAGAGAGAGAGAGAGATAAAATTTTAAATTTGATATATATATATAGAGAGAGAGAGAGAGAGAGTTTTGAATTTGAAATTTAAATTTATGATAGAAAATTTATTGACATATTTTAATTGACATTGAATTAAGGGATAACAATTTCTAAAATAGGAAATTAATTTAACTTCATTTCAAGGAATGATATTTTTGAGATAAAAAAAAAGTGGACTTAAGTCATTAAATATAATTTTAAACATGGACTTAACCCCTTATAAGTTTCCTTGCGGGACTTATCTCCAAACAAATACATCTAAAGGGACTCGTTTTTAATTTTAAAAAAAAAAAAATTTAAGTGGTGAAAATAGTGGCACCCAAATTTCAAATGTATTACTTTCTACCAACTCATTGAATTTTTTCTTCACAGGACGACTCCATATGCCTAAATATAACTAGTTCATCATTGAATAACCACATTCGATCAAGACGCTCAATGGTGTTGTGGATTCCAAATTTGTAAATTTGACACAATAACGACCATTTGATGGTTAGTAGGACCTAATAAGTAACCTACTAAACTAATGAATTAGGGAGAAATACACTCAGATTTTCTCAAAATTGTCACTTAATCACTTAGATTCTCTAGTGTTTGAAATATTTTACACAAATTCCTGAAGTTTGTTCGCATTTGACCCTTACCGTCAAATGTTGTGTTAGTAAATTATATTCAAACCCCTTAAAATTTATAAACGTATAATACTTAGATCTCTCAAGTTTAAAATATTATATTAAGACTAAAATTACTCTAATCAAAGATAGAATATCAAAATATTTTAAATTTTAAAATTAAAATTCATGTTCTATAACATCATTTATTAAAATAAAATAAAAAATAAAAGCCAATTTTTTCTTTAAAAAATGTAATTAGTATACAATTATACTATCTATTGTAATAAAACTAAAAAATCAAACAAGGAGTATAAGTCATTCATAATAGAACATGGATTTTATAAAAAAATCATAATTAATATACAATTATACTATATATTGAAATAAAACTAAAAAATTAAACAAGAGATCAAGCTATAATGGAAACAATTATGATAGTATAATTGTATATGAATTATGATTTTAAAAAAATTAATTTTATTTCAATAAATATCATAATATAACATGAATTTTGGTTGTAAAATTTAAAATATTTAATATTTTATGTTTGATTGAAGTATTTTTAATTTAAGTGTAGTATTTTAAACTTGAGATGTCTAAATATTACATGTTTATAAACTATAGGGAGTTTGGATGTAATTTATTAATAAATATACTAACGGACATTGACAACTGGGTATAAGTGTTACGCTCGTACACACCTTAGAGGGTTTGTGTATAATATTTCAAACGTTAAGGGATTTGAGTGATTAAGTGACAAAATTTAGGGGTCTGAGTGTAATTCTCTCAATGAATTAAGTTGATAAAAATTTGGGCAAAATCCAGTTTACCCCCTTATGGTTTGGGTGTTTTGCACATGACGCCCTTATGATTTGAAAATCAGCACATTACCCCCTTGTGCTTTTGGACCGATATGCACAGTTAACACTGTTAACATAAGTGATAAAATGACTTTACTATCCGCAAAATCTCAACCGTTAAACCTCAAAATAGGCTACATGTTATGTATTGATTAAAAAATCTGATGCCACATACTACAACAAGTCTTGTTCAACTTGATTTTTAATTTCCTAAAAAAAATGTCAGATACTTATAAGTGTCAGTATTTGGAAAAAAAATTTAATTTTCTTTTTTACTCCTAATTATCATAATAAAATCAATTTTTTTAGCATGCGCTAATATAAAGGGGTTGAGAGAACCCACTAAATTACCAGATGAGTCTACCCACATTTCCATTCCCAACCCACATTTCTCTACTCCGTCGCTGTCTTCACCGACGCCGATCTCGAGAGATGGCTGACCAGGGTGGAGCTCCAAACTCCCACCATCGCCAGATTCAACACCCACATTCGAGCGGCTGGGTGTTTCTTGTTGGGTTTGCCGCCATTTCGGAGATGGGTTTCCCGAAATCGCCACCATGCCGACTGTGTCGATAGAAACAAAACCACCACCAGCTCCGCCACCTCCGCCACCCAAATCTTCTCCAAGAATATTTCCCTCATGGAGTTGGCGTCACCAACAGCTCCTTCGTAGGCGGTGGCTCTAGTGGTGGCGCCGATAAATTTCTGATGAATATTGCCTCTCTCTTTCTCACTCTGTCTCTCTGACCCAGCAATGCCACTGCCCCCTCAATTTTCTGCACAGTAAGGTGGTAATTTAGTGGAGTGTGTAGAGCTTGTAGCAATTTGTGTTGTTGCATAGTAGGAATGCTGGAGGTAGTGGTGTTGCGCACAATTTGTGTTTTGTGGATTGATTTTTTGGTTGATGGATATCTTTAATTGTTATATTGGGACAAAAAAATCAAGAAATATTAAGGATGAACTGATCGGAACTGAGGTTTGTGGCAACGATTTATGGCGGTTGTATGGATGTGTTTGATTCCAGATCTCCTTTTGACTTTGATTCCAGATCGAAAAGAGAGAGAGAGGAAGCTGAAGAAGGGTCTTTTTACCTGCAATTGAGAGGATGGAACGGAAAAGGAAGATGAAGAGAGAAAGGGTGAGGCGTTCCATGCTCTGTTGCTTTGTTTCAGGAGAAGCATAGCAGGAAAGAGAGAGAAAGAAGGATATGTTCGATTTATGGGTTGCAATGGAGTACTTACGAGAGACTGGGCCTAATAGAGAGAGTGGTGGGTTGTTGTCTGCTGTGATATTGGGTGTTTGTCGAAGAAGAAGAAGGGGGATATATGAGAAGTCGCTGGAGAATAAGAATGGGTTGTTGAAGGTGGATTGGTGATGTTGCAGAAGGGTATTATTGTTGGGCAACACAATTGAAGAAAAATATGAGAATCAACTACTAAGAAAGATGGAGATGAAAGAAGGGTATTATTGTATTTTTAATATGCCTATTTTTGGAGGAAAACACGTTTTTTTTACGTCAAATCTCCTGTTGGACGCGTGTATGTCATGGTCAAATCTAACAGAAAAATTAACGATAGTATTTTAGTCCAAACGTACTCTGATTTCCAAATCATAAGGCAATCACGTACAAGGGGATTTTGTCCTAAAAAATTGCTTCTGGCAATTTATTTGTTGATCCAACCAAGCTACACAAGATTTAGGTTAACTTGGCTAAAGTCGTCTCTCTCTCTCTCTCTCCCTCTCCCACACTCACTCACACACTCTTCTATGAAGTTATATGGCAAATCATCTGCTTCGTGGCCTCTGTAAACGTTATGTGTTTTCACTTCTCAAGTCATCTTCTTCCAATTCTCTCTGTTTAAGGTATTTTCTACCTCTCAATCTTTCTACAATTGTTTTCAATCCTTTATATTTCCATTTCAAAACCATTTTATTCTTCTTCCAGGTCATTCCTCCACAACACACAACCAATTTTCACTCTTTCCAGACCTATATTTCCATTAAACCCGTCAAATTCATGGTGGGTGTTCAGAAACTTCAGTCATGGTTCAGTTAACTTTGTGATATCCCAAGGAAAACCAAAGTTCGAGACTCATGAAATCGGGCCTCCGAAGAAGGAGAAGTGGAAGACGAAGAAGAGGTTGAAGCTTCAAAGAAAGAAAGAAAAACAGCGGAGAAAAGTTGCCAATAAGAGAGACCCAAGAAGGATTGGTGTTAAAGGGAGGAAGAAGAGGCAGAGGTTTGCAAATGCGGAGGAAAGAATTAAGTACAAACTTGAAAAGGTGAGCAAAATTGGATCTTTTCCGAGATACAAATGTTTTTTTTGGGTAAAATGGGTTTATGTGTTTCCATAATTTCCTTATTCATACGATGTCTCGGTTTTCTCGAATTAGGTGCAATTTATGATATTATCGTAATTACATGTTAATGTATTCCATTGGTTTTAGTATGATCACAGTAGATGCATTAGGAAAATGACACCTTCATAATAGTTAATAGGTTGTTTCTGCTTTATCTGCAATAGAAAAGCTATTTATTCTCTATCCAGTTCTTCTCTTAATGCTTTGTTTGGACTTTGTCATTGGGGATTTGTTTTGTTTTTGAGAATCTGCGGCTGCTCTATACATTCTTTATTGCACATGTTTTGTAATAGTCTGCCCAATTGTATGATTTGATTATGGAGTGTAATTCCTCCCAGACAATGGATTTACCTTTTGCAACTTGTGAGTTATGAAAATTGTTGCAGCGACCCTGGAAGTGCTTCTTGAACAATACTTTCATAGAAATAGTGAAATTTTTATTCACTTTTATAGAGTATTTATTTGTAAAAGAGTATTTTTTAAAATGTAAGTGTTGGCTAATAAGCCAAATTACAAAGTGTCGTGGGTTAGAAAATAATTGTTCACTGGAATTTGGGAAATGCATGTAGTCCTTAGGACAGTTTATCAGTTCATAGGAGGTCTATACTAACCTAATTTCTTAGAGTTAAGAGAATATGTTAGGAAAAGAAAAGTACAAGTAAGCACTTTCATTTACAAACTATGGAGTACCTGACTAACTATCTTAGGGTATTTGGGGAAGGATGTAGATTTTCTTGTATGGTCATTGTTGCATCTTGTTAACCATCTTTGTGCTGCCTCTGTCAAAAGCCAGTGGTTTGCTGAACAATAAAACTACAAGTTATAGAGGTGTGAAATAGGGTGATACTCTTTTTCTCATTCTCTCTCAAATGTTTTTGGAGTGTCAAGGTATTTTTCAGCGAGGCATTGGGAAATGGCAGTTCCGAACCCTTGCTTTCTTCCTTCTGTGATATTTGTAGTAGACTCTAAGGACAATGGTTGATTATAACCTCCCAGTCTAGGTCAATTACACATTGATAGTGCTCTCCACTAGGTGGTTGGGACTTTGAAACATAAGCATAATGATCCATTGGTGATTGGGGTAAGTTGAAATTTGAATAATTATATGCTAACAAAAAGAAAGAGAAGAAGACGAGTATGAAAAAATAGTGTGTAGGGTATGTGTTGCCAATCCCTATTACCCATTTATATTTTATTGATATTGAAGAACAATTACAATATTTGGAAAGTAGAACATTATAAAAAAAACCACATAATAGGAAAGTAGAACAATAGGAAAATAACACTTTAATGATCCCTCTCAAGCTGAACCAAAGGAAAAAAAAAAGTCCAGCATGGAATAAAGACTACTAAAGTTGGACTGCGCCAATGGTTTGGTGAGAAAATCGCTGAGTTGACTGTAATATCTCCACGTAAACAATAAGGACTCTGGGTGATTGTTTCAAACCATTCAGGGATTTCTTTAATCAACATACACTACTAGTCTACTATGACACTCCCTCTGATCAATAGATCTAGGTTTTGCTCCATGTGAAGTTTAAGACATTTTGATTTTCTAAAGAAACAATTAAGGGTCATACTAAAACAAGCAATAACAAACAACGGTCATGAAAACACTGAGAAAAAGAATACGGTGACGACAAAGGGCAAACACAACACCGTCAGAACCAACAACAACAATACTGGCTTAAACAAATACAACCAACAACACCATAATGAACCACATAAAACAACAAATTAAATCGAAACAATCGCAAATTGGTTAAATCAAGTAGAATTGGAATTGAATTAGCCAAAAAGAAGTTGAATCGGTGTTAAAAATCACAAAGTCAATACTAAACTGCAATGAAAAGTTCAATCAAAATTGAATCGAGAAGTAAACAACCACTGAACCATAATTAATTAGGTTAAAAACACTAAACCGGGATAAAAATCACTAAACAAGCATCAAACTATGTTGAAAATAAATAAACAATACTAAACTGAGTTGAAAACATTGCATTGGAATTAAACCATGATGAAAACCAATAAACTAGCATCAAACTGTGCCGAAAATATTAAGTCGAAATTAAAAAGGGTTGAAACATTAAACTAGATATAAACTGAGATGAAAATCACTAAATCAGCATCAAATTGTGTTGAAATGAAAACCCAGATATGACACTAATCTAACTCAAAAATCACCGAACCAATACTATAAACTGGGCTAAAACACTAAAACGAAATTGAACTGGATGAAAATTATTAAACCAACAGTAAATTGGGCCGAAAATCATTGGACTGACACTAAACTGGGTTAAAAACACAACCAAAAATTGATTTGGAATGAAAACCATTACACTAACTCCAAATTAAGTTGTAAACCACTGAGCTGACATTAAATCGGACTAAAAACACTGGATTAAACTTGATCCTAGATGAAAACTACCAAACCAAATTGAAACACTAAATCCTCACCCATGATCAGACATCGAAGATACAGGCACAGATTTAGGCACCCCACAGTAGTCGATAATGATCACAGTAACCAATGAACAAATGAAAATGACTACAACTTGATGTGTGTTGGGTAGGCCCAAACACTAGGTGAGTGAGCCGATTGCCTAGAATTGGGCCCCACTTACCCAAGTATTTTGTTATGATATGAAATTGAAACTTGAGTAATTGTATATTAGAGTTAGGGAAAAGAAAGAGAAGAAGAAAGAGAGTTTGAAATCGTATTGTGTGTAGGGGATGTGTTGCAAACACCCTATCACCTATTTATATTATATTGCTATTGAAGACAACTACTATATTAGGAAAGTAGAACATAATAGAAAAAACTACATAATAGGACGGTAGAACAAGAGGAAAGTGACTTAATAGGAGAGTCATATAATAGTAAGCAAAACATTAGGAAAGTAACACACTAACAAGGTAAATGGACGAGCATGATGTTGCAAGATCATGAAGATCAAACTGTGTGTTCCTTCTCAAGATTAGCTAGAACTGGACAATATTATAAAGTTGGAACTTTTGTTTTTACCTGGGGTGAGAAATGGCCTTTATCTTGATTTGTGAGGATTGTGATGATAATTCTATTAGTGGCTTCTTAGGATCAACTAAAGCAGGACTACAGGAAACTTTATGAATGCATGTTGAAGTGAATCTGGCCTTTTATTAGCGGCTTAAGGAGTGGAAGTCCAAAATTTTAAAATGTTTTAGCAGAGTGAGATTCTTGCTGTCAATATGGATTGGATTTAAATCAGTTGCATAGCCTTTGAGAAGTCTATCCAGATCTGTCACAAGATGTGAGTATTTATTCCATTTTGTGGCCAGATTTATTTGGATTTTACTTTTAGCAGAATGTGATGCAATACCTTCGTAGGAGGGGTGCTATTACTTGAAGTACTTCTTTGAAATTTCTACGCCTAGCTTATTTTCAGTTATTTTTTGCGGGATTTTTGGTGTTTTGGCTTTTCCTAAATCTCTTGATGAAGTCCTTGTTTGTTCTCTCTCTCCCTTCCCACTTCCCCTGTGGCTGCCCCTCCCTCATGTGTCTGCTCACTTGCTTGAAATGCTTCAGTTCCTCCACTAAATTCCATTTTTCACAGTAGCACGTTACAATTTTTCTCCATCACAGGATCACACAGGTGTACTGGTTAATAGCCGACCTAAATTAACTCAATTTTAATTCTACAAACATTGAAGAGTAACAAAGTTGTTTTTCCATTTTTGTTTAAAAAAATTGTCCTCTGTTGATGTTGTCTAGTACGAACATGAGTCATTACACTTTTGGATATATGAACAGAAATGGGAATAAATTGGGTTTGGTTGACCATGGAGCATGTCTCCTGAATTGGTTTCATAGTGGCTATATCATAAACAAAGTCTTTGTCTGCACATCTCCTCATACATCCCCCCCCCCCCAAAAAAAAAGAATAAATTAAAGACAGTTTTACTTCCTTACGATCTGCTTTGAAATCGTAAGATAATTATGCTAGCATGATTTCTTTTACGTTTAATAGCAGAGAACTGATTCTCCATTTCAATTTGTCTAAGGAATTTGACGGCGGCTTTTTTTGTTGTTCCATTTAGGCAAAAATTAAAGAAGCATTACTGATTGAAAGACTCAAGCGCTATGAAGTTTCTAAACTTCAGGGGCCTGAGGTGAAACCACATAACCTGACTGGTGAGGAACGGTTCTACATGAAGAAGATGGCCCAGAAAGGGTCTAACTATGTACCAGTTGGCAGAAGAGGCATATTTGGTGGTGTAATATTGAATATGCATATGCATTGGAAGAAACATGAAACGGTTAAGGTCATCTGCAAGCCTTGTAAACCTGGTCAATTACATGAATATGCAAATGAAATTGCCAGATTAAGTGGTGGAATCCCAATCCAGATGATTGGAGATGATACTATAATCTTCTATCGAGGAAAGAATTATGTGCAGCCAGAAGTTATGTCGCCAATTGATACATTGTCCAAGAAAAGGGTGTGTTTCCAGAAATCTGATTTTCTCATGTGCCTCATATTTTCTTCCTTAGGTCTTGTAGTATATAGCCTAGGAATCTAGTATCTTTATCCTTATTAAATTGAAAAAGGTCCTCTTATATGCATGATTTGCAGCAGTGCTCAAAAGCTGTTTTATTCCAATTCGTCTCTGTGGGAAGGGACTGCTTTCGTTAAAGAACGTAGCAGCACGGCCCCTTGATTTTAATTTCTGAGCAGTTTTGTCCTGTTTTGGCTGTTTCACATGGAAAAGACGAATCTTGCAACTATCACCTACCAGACTTTTCCTGGTGAAATTTAACGACTTTCGAACTTTTTATGCAAGAAGGCAGCATACCATGTCTAGAACTCTACTCCATAATCTATCTAGGTGTGCACAGTTCAGGAGCAAAGATATAAAATTCCAGCACTTTCTTAAAATCTATGAATATATAGGATCTTTATAGGAAGTAAAAAACTAGGGATTTCTCAAGTTGAAGGAACAGAATGCATATTTAGCGGTTTTTTCCCCCT
>CM042184.1:17762967-17773988 GCA_023539305.1 Ilex asprella
ATGGATGGGATGAAAATAAATCAAAATGAATACATTAGGGACCAATTTGTTTCAATTGGAATGTTAGGGACCAAAATGAGACAAAATGAATACTTTGAGGACCACCAGTGTAATTAATCCTTATATAAAAACCTTAAATGAAAATCATTGACATTGATAAAAAAAATACATACAACAAAATTAAATAAACTTGGAACCAATACCAACTTGAATATCACTTGAGATAGCTATACTAGATAATCAAATTGAGTATATTTTTGTATACGATGTGAGAGATAGGGTATAGAAAGAAACCCAAAAGGTGAAGATTGAGATGAGATTAGTCATTAGTGGGGTGGGTGAAGAATGGAGTGGCTTTAGTTACAAGTGGGATGGATATAGAAGGGGTGGACTTAGTAATTTTATAATTGAGCATTTAATGGGATGAGAACAAAGGTTTGTAGGGGTGAGAATAGTCCCACTCTTGTGTTTCTCCTTCGAAAGAGGTGCTCTTAACATAGTTAATGACTTCATAAGTAACAAAATCTTCAACTATGCTATAACTTTTGAGTAATGGTTATGACAAGTGGTGAGTGGTGGCAACGAGTAGTAGTGAGTGTTCATAGTGGGCTATGGCGAGGGGTAGTGGTTGTGGGGTGGGGTGGGGTGGTGGGTACAAGTGGTGGCAGTGATGGGTGATGGTGGCGTAGTCGTGGGTGGTGGCGATGGCGATAATGCTAGGCACAATAGCATTGGCGTCGAACCAAAGAAGTGTTTGTTTGTTCTAAAAAAATGATTTTTGGTCAAATTTAAGTCTAAATAAAGTGCTACTCACTCATTATTTTGAGTAAATTTTCTTGAGTTTATATTCTACTCGAGGAGTAGATTGACATAATATATTCACTTGCTCAAATCGAAAAAAAAGTAAATGAGAACATAGGATCCAAAGTGACACACTTGAAATGTGAAAATATAGGTCAAGATATGTGGGATTTAACATCAATCCCTCATTGGTTGGCCAAGAAATCTTAAGTGAGCATGTATACTCCTAATGTGCTTTAAGGGTTGGGTCCAAGAGGCACCCCACTTTTGTGGATGGAGACTTAGATGGGCCTGGGTTCAATCACACGCCGTTATAGCCCCCGACCTTGCTTGTCTGAGCCAAGCTCGAATATGGGTGTGGGTGTAATCCAACCATATCATTTGGGGGGTATTTATCCATTGGAAATACTCTAAACAAACATGTATTGCTAGATCCATAATAGAATCTAAATTTATTCTTTTAGATAAAGTAGGTGAGGAAGCCAAGTGGCTTTGATAGCTTTAAGAGGATATCCAAACATGGCCAAAACTTTATGCCTATAATTTGTATACATTGCGCTAGCCAATCAGTGATTGGAAGTGCAACGAGCAATATGCATAATGGTAAGTCACAGTATATTCATCATAGACACAATATTGTTAAGCAATTCCTCTTGTTAGGGTCATGTTTTTAATTAGCTAATTTCATGAAATCTTTTTGTAAATCTCAACCTATTCCACGGTCATGATACTACAAAGTTGAAGATCCAAAAGCGTCAATGGAAGGGCGGAGATTATGCTTCAAGTAACATCAAAAGACTCTCCATATGCAACTTATTTCTTAGGACAAAGGTAATGACCTTAGAGACCTTAGTAGCCTTGGTTAATTTATTAGACTTAGTTTGATTAGGTAAAATAGAATCGATGATTGATCCATTAATGACTCGTATGCCTTTTTCAAAAAAAATTAGTTTTTCTAAACATTTATTGTGTTTTGAAAATATAGATTTGAGTCATTAATCGGACCCCACTTGAGCAACACCCTTTAGTGTTCAAGGGACGTTTTTGCTTGGTTTCTAGCTTAAAACCAGCAGGTACTACCCTATGTTTGCTAGCCTTTGCTAGATCAATATTTGAACCCCAAGGGATAAAATGAGAAAAGAATGAACGACCGGATAGTAGAGACCACCCTCTAGGTCGCTCTCAAGCTGCTTCAAGTAACATCATAAGGCAGCCAGACAAGGCTACCACTGGCCTAATATGATTAGAGATGCCCAGGAATTTGTGAAGAAGAGTGAAAAGTGTCAACTCTTTGCCATTGTACCAAGGCAACCACCAAAATAATTGACCACCATCATGAATCCTTGACCATTCTCAGAGTTGGGCATCGATATCCTTGGCCCCTTGCCCATGAGCCACAGCCAGTGCATTTTTTTTATGGTAGCCATCGACTATTTCACAAAGTGGATGTAAAATGAGCCCTTAGCCAAGATAAAAGATAAGAATGTGAAGGACTTTATCTAGAGAAACATGATGTGCCATTTTGGAATAACCCATGCCATAGTGAATGACAACACAAAGTAGTTTGACAACAAGATTCTCAATGGTTTCTATGCCAACCTCCAAATCAGGCAGCCCTAGTCCAGCCCACCCCTAGGAAAAAGGAAAATCCAAAGCCACCATAAGGACCATACTACATAATCTGAAGACTAGATTGGAAAGTGCCAAGGGATTATGGGTGGAAGAGCTCTTGGGAGTGTTGTGTGCTTATCGGACAATACCAAGGAGCCCCACAAGCGTGACTCCTTCCTCCCTCCCCTTTGGGACAGAAGCAATCATATTTTTTGAGATCAGGGTACACTAATTGAAGGTCTAACACCACAACCCATCCACCAATGAAGAATGCATCTGTGTTAACTTCAACTTAATAGAGGAGGAAAAAGATATGGCCATGATCAGGAATGCGGAATACAAGCGCCACATGACCAAGTACTATAACTCGAGGGTGAATTCTTATTCTTTCTTACAAGGGAACTTATTGTAAAAACTAGGAAATTTTATAATTTTAATAAAAAGGCAAAACGGTAATTCGTCGTTGTACAACGGGTTGAAAACCTGAAATTTTTTAGAACTTGGATGACAAAGCGGACCTCACTGTTTGATTCATCTCGCAAAATCTAGCTACCCAATCAATTTTTGTCAAATTCTATGACAGTCAATTTTTTTGCGATTTACGATGTGATTAGGCGTAACGTGACTAAAATAAACGCAATTGAGTTTTAATTGCTAAACATGGAAAATAAATTTAAATTTACTTCAAATAAAATATATTGAGCTTAAAATGGGATGAGATTTAATTGATTTGAGATAAATCAGATCAGAAAAAGATATGACGTGTGACTTAATGAGAGCCAAGCATTGGAGAGTATGTAAATGGGGAAAAGTTAGATTTTCCCCCATTTGTGATGCTGGGTTTTCCAGAGAGAGAGAGAGAAAGAAGAGAGATAAAAAAAAAAAAAAAAACTCCAACTTTTCTTCTTTGATCTAGGACATTCCGTTCATCGAATTGCTTCGAGCCTAGAACAAAAATTGTTTTATAAGACGAGAGCTACGAATACATACCAAAGAATGCAGGTTTCACCAAAATCTCAAAGACAAAATTGTAGGGATCAAGTCTTTGAAGCTCGATTTGGGTAAATTGGGACTTCTCTTACACGACATTACACTTCAAGAGATATGGTTTTTCTTTCCTAACTAGGTTTATTCTCAACCTAGGGTTGTATATGGAATTAGTAACATGATTAGCGATGAAATATCATATTAAATAAACTCCTAGGATAACTAGAGTGTGGGAAATGGTGTAAAATGTATAGAACACATTTTACATGATTGAGTTTTATTGAATTTGCTTCTTCGTAATTTCTTGAGTTATGTGATGAATGAGGCATGCTATGCGTTTACTTAATTTGTGCCTTTTAGGTGTTTGAAAAAATACCTTAAATGATTAAGTATGTTATTTGGATAAAAATTATATAACATGCTTTGGTGATGTTGTAGAGAGTCTTCCTTCTTTGTGTACACCCATTTGCACCCAATTGCTCGCTTTCCCATCGGTAATTTGACAAGCTCCCAAGTATGGTTTTTGTGAAGAGAATTCATCTCCTCATTCATGGTAGTTTTCCATTCCTTACAGTTACTGTTGTTTATTGCCTCCTGAAATGTTGATGGTTCATCACCCACCAACACTCAATCTACTCATGCGTTCAATGACTTCAAGGCCTAAACATCATAGACCATCGATGATATCAAAAGTCACATAGCTAAGTTGACCTAGTCTTTAAGGACGACGGAGAAGAAAAAATTCTCATCTCAACCTAAATCTCAACAAGGTCAAACCCATGCTAATGTTTCATCATTTGAATTTTCTCCAAGCCATGTTCAAGCAGTTAACAAGAAAACCAAAATAATTAAACCAGTGGCAAGTTGAATCCTATAAATGAACCAGTTGAGTATGAACCTACTGTTCAAAAGGAAATAGAGTCGTCTGATGTGAACGAAAATTCAACCATTGAACAATCATGTTGAAATTTTTGAGTTGTTTAAACATGTGAAGATCAACTTCCCCCTGTTGGATGTAATCAAGTAAGTCCCGTCATACCCTAAGTTTTTTAAAGATTTTTGCATAGTGAAAAGAAGGATCAATGTACAAAAAATAGCATTTTTGACTGAACAGACTAGTGTTATCATTCAGCACGAAGCCCCCCTAAAGTAAAAATACCCTGGAAGTCCCACAATCTAATGCATAATTAGAAACTTCAGGATTGAGGAAACTTTGCTAGGTTTTGCAGCAAATGTCAATTTGCTTCCAGTCACGGTCTATGAGTAATTAGAGTTGGGTGAGTTAAAACTCACTAATGTCACATTGCAGTTAGTTGGTCGATTTGTGAAAATTCCATGGGTAGTTGTTAAGGATGTCCTTGTTCAAGTTAATAAATTCTATTTTTCAATAGATTCTATTGTTTGGGATACAAAACTAGTTTTGTATGTTGCAACCCAAATGCCTATCATTTTGGGTTGTCCATTCCTTGCTATGTCTAATGCTTTGATTAATTGCAGGAATAAAATTATAAAAACATTTATTTGATAACATGACATTTGAATTGAATGTATTTGATATTACTAAGCAATCTAAAGAAGAAGATTTGCAAGAAGTAAATTACTTTGATTCATTAACTCAGAATCTGTTTGAAAACACATGCAGTAAACAATAAAGAGAGTCACATGCATTGTTTGAGTTTGTAAATAAGATTGAGTTTGTAAATAATTTTGAGTCTATTGTACATCTGTCCACTGTTGGAACATGGGTTCCAAAATTTAGAGTTCTCACCTAATGGAACAAAGCCTGTTGAATCAACTAGCATGGCCCCTAAGACAAAATTGAAACCTCTTCCAACTGACTTGAAATATGTCTTTTTGAGGGAGAATGAAACTTATCCAATGGTGATATCTTTAAAATTGTCAAAGTCACAAGAATTTTAATTGATAAAAATCATCAATGTGCAATTGGTTGGATGGTAGCCGATATTAAGGGAATAAATCTTCTTTTCTGTACTCATTGTATATACTTGGAAGAAGACTCTAAACCCTCCCCGATGGCCAAAATGAATGTTAAATACATATCTTACAGAAGTTGTCAGGACTGAAATACTTAAACTGTTAGATGCAAGTATTATATATCACATCTCTGATAGTAAATAGGTCAGTCTTACACAAGTAGTACCCAAAAAATCTGGTATTATGGCAATGAGAAATCAAGAAAATGAATTAGTTCTTACACTACATTCACAGGTTGATGTATGTGTATTGACTCACTTACCCGAAAAGACCATTTTCTCCTACCCTTTCTTGACCAAGTTTGTTAATGGATAGCGAAACATGCCTTTTATTGTTTCTTAGATGGGTACTCCGGCTACAACCAAATTGAAATAGCAATTGATGACCAAAAAGACTACTTTTACATGCCCATTTGACACTTTTGCTTATAAAATAATGTCATTTGGATTGTGTAACTCTCCAACTACATTTCAGCATTGTACGTGAGTATTTTTAGTGTTACGGTGGAGCAATTTTTACAAGTATTAATGGATGATTTTTCTGTCTATGGTGACTCGTTTGAATTGTAATTAGAAAATCTTGAAAAAATCCCCACCCAATGTGAGGAAACAAATCTAGGTTTAAAATAGAAAAAATATAATTTTATGGTAACACAAGGAATTGTTTTAGGTCATGTTGTTTCTGCTGAACAAATTAAAGTTGAAAGGTCAAAAATTAATTTGATAGCAAAACTCCCTCTACCTAAGACCATGAAAGATATTCAGTCGTTCCTAGGTCATGTTGGGTTCTATAAAAGATTCATAATGATTTTAGCTTAATATGAAGACTAATATGCAATCTTCTAGGTCACATTATTTGAATGGAATGATGCGTGTGAAAAGGCTTTTGATAAGCTGAAAAAAAATTAATTTTTTGTGTCAATTATGCAACCAACTGACTGGTCATTTCCTTTTGAACTCATGTGTGATGCTAGCGATTACGTTGTAGCTGATGTACTAGGGCAAAAAAGGATAAACGCCCTTACGTGATTTACTATGTGCTACACCTTTAAAATTGATCACCCAAATGCAGGTTGTGGGAAATAATAAATTTATCGGGAGTTCGAGGTCGAACTATAGGGAATTGTGAAAAACTTTGCACACAAATAAAAATATAAGAAAATCATTTTGAAAGAATTGTTGTAGATATTTTGATATTAGAAAACAATAAATTTGATTTTAAAACAAAAATTGAAAATACTAAAGCATCGAGTATACCCTTTCAAATCCACACAGTAATTATTAATGATCCAGGTTTAGAACTCAATTGAGAATCAACTGAGGAGTGATCCCAATCAGAATATTTAACGGTGATAATATGAAAACATTAAAAGTTATAATTAATGAATTATCTGAACAAATATAAAAATTTACTTGTAGATCACAAGCATTCACCGTGCCAAGAGTCTATGATAAATCAAGTTTTCTAACAAGTAAACCTTATTTTATTGCTACTAATAAATTAACTAACTTATGAAAAACTCTAATTAATTAATTCAAGCATGAAATAACCAGTTATTTGACTCGCAGAAAAATCCAAGCAATCAATGTACCTGGCACAATGACTCAAGGATTTTTTCAGAGCAAAAACTTTACTAGAAGACAAAAAATAAATTAAAATAATAAATCATGCATTAAAAAGAACATTGAATCAATAATAAATACCTTGCTTTAATCCGTAGCTGGGCTTTTAGCAAGCCATAGAACTTTAAAAAAAAAACTAGAAAAGAAAAGATGGGAAAAGAATAATAATTCTAATCCTAATTCTAATCTTTCTCTCAATTGATGAGAGCCTTTATTCATACTAAAATAAATCATAGGTACATGTAGAAGATATAAGGTTGGCTTAGGAGGAATTCCTTTCCAAAAAGAAGTCTTTTAAAGTTAAATCTCGTGCATAAAATCTTGGGGCCAGCGGGTACAAAATATGTCTGGACTTCAAGCTTGAATTTTGCATATTTAAGGCTGAATCACAAAATTTTTGTGAAATATACTTTTTGTAGCCCTTGAAGTTTTCTTTCCAATTCCATAAAAATCGAGTCAATAGGGTATCAGAGTCAAATGTTATGACCAAAATATTGAAGACATGTCAAATCTTTATCTTCTAAGATATTTTCCTAATCCAATTTTAAATGAGTTTTCTTCAAAATTGGACTTTTAGAAGGACTCAATTGCTGATTTACCTTCAAGTCTTCCTATCTCCCTCATGATTCTTCAATCCTTATCAATTATAATTCTTTCTCTAGTGATTGCTTCACTTGCATTATCCATTATTACTTTAAATCAACCAATTTACCTGCAAAATAAATCAAACAACCAGAAAAAGTATCAACTTAGAAAATCAAGGAATTTAACACATTTAATCACAAATAATATGTAATTAATTAATAATTAAATATAATAAAATAACACTTTTAATGGTTAATAATGCACAAATGAACAAATAAACCAAACAAACAAAACTCTGAATAATGCACAAATGAATTATTCGACCACAGAAAATGAATTGCTTGCAATTGTATTTGCCTTAGATAAATTTCACTTTTATTTGGTTGGATCCTCAATCGTTATTTTTACTGATCATACAACTTTGAAGTACTTGCTCATGAAGAAAGATGTCAAACCTCACCTCCTCCGATAGATACTCCTACTTCAGGAGTTTGATCTCATTATCAAAGATAAAAAGGAATAGAGAATGTGGTGGCCGACCATCTATCAATGCTAAATTATGATAAAAGAAGAATTTTGCCGAATAAAAAAACCTTTCCCGATGAGCAACTTTTTAAAATTACTGAGGTACCATGGTATACAAATATTACCAATTATTTGACCACACGTACCATTCTTTTTTACTATATCTCGACTGATAAACATAAATTTTGGGATGATTCATATTTGTTTAAATATTATAAGGATCAAATCATAAGACTTTGCATACCCAACCATAAAATCAATTAGGTTATTTTTTTTGGTCATTCTGCAGCTTTTGGTGGACAATTTTTTTCAAAGAAAACCACTGCTAAAATCTTACAGTGTAGATTTTATTGGATCACTCTCTTTAAAGATGTTCATGCTTTCTGTCTAATTTGTAATAGGTGTCGAAGATTCAATAGTATTTCTATAAGAAACATAATTCCTCTGAATCCTTTTTTAATCATTGAAAGGAAAGAAAGAATGGGATTTGAGAAAAGAAAATGAATGAAAGTAGAAAAAGAATGGGGTTTGGGAAAAGAAAATGAAGCAAGCAAATAAATTTTGCAAAGAAATAAGACAAATCAAGCAAAGTTAGTGCGAACTATGGAAAAAAGAAAGGGAAGATTGAGCCTATTCCGATAAGGGCACAATAAAGGGAGAGTATGTGCAGAATTGAAATATAATTGAATAGCCTTTTGAACTCCTTATCTCTGTCATTTCATTACCCACTTAGCCCTACCCACGTTACAACTTTAAGAAAGACATTTTTTATTCTAGGATGTACATACATGTGTGATTCTTTTTCACCTAATGCATGGGAGACTATTAATAATATTGCTTAATTTTAGTGTTGATTTTCCTTCCTGAGATTATTATTCCAAAGTCCAATTTTATTCCAAAAATCGTCCTTTGAATTCTTACATGTCAATTCTTTTGCTTTGATTTACAATATTCTTATCACATGCAAATTTTGAGTGACCAGTCAGTAAAGCTTGAGTGTATTATTTTGAGTGATTTCCAGGAAAGGATTAACATCGAGGCTAATTTTGAAAAGCCGCAAGAAAAGCTATGTTATTCCCCAGATTTTTGAAATAGTGAAGCACGACACACACACGCACATATGTTTTTCATAAAAATATGGTGAATAATTGCACATGTGGAGGGTGTTATTCTTAGAAGTAGTTGGACGGGGAAGTGTCTAAGGAATAAGATGGAATTTTGTTATCTTAATTATGAAAAGCATATAATATTTTGTCCTAACCATTGAAGTTCATAGGTACCTTCATTGAAAACATTTATGAGACACAACTAGTCCACTAGGATGACTTAGGGATTTAAAGGGTTGTTGCATGGGCTAAATGCAATTGTTGAACCTACAAAAGTGATTGTGTGTTTTATTCATTGTATTACCATGGACTTAACTACAAAATAATAGAAGAGCAAATTAGCATAAAAGAAAATGACAAAAACTAATTAAACCAAACATAAGAAGTTAACTAACAAATCTAATATACAAAAACAAACAGTTTATTCAATGAGTTCAACCGGGCTCCAATTGTCCAATACCCGACTTCTTTTAGAATTTACTTTCACCAAAAAAAAGTTCTTATTGGAGGTTTCTCTCCACACCTTGTAACTCATTCGAGTTGTTTAACAAGTTAGTATAAAAAATAGCCTCAAAGTTATTTTCATTGCATTCAGAATTAATCAAGCATAATTGAAGAGGATCAGAATACATAGAAGCCTCAAACTTTGCTACATAGAAAATATTAAATTCAGCAATCATATTCCCAAGAATTTCATCACACCACTCATGCAATGTATTAATGCATTGGATTCTGCAAGGAATGAGCGTCCTAAAATGATGGAAATTTGTGCAGCTGGGTTAACAACCGATGCAGTGTCAGGTATTATAAAATTGATAGGGAAGTAAAACCTATCTACTTGAACCAACACATCCTCCACTACCCCCTCGGTACTTTTACACTCCAGTCTACAAATTGAAGAGTAATTGAAGTGGGCTTTAATTTTTTCAAGCCTAACTGCTTGTAGAATAAAAATGGTAAGAGATTCACACTCGTACCCAAGTCCAAAAATGCTTGTTCAACCTAACAATTCTCAATGATAATTGTCATGGTGGGACAATCAGGATTGTTATACTTGGGTGGAGTGTTGGTTCGGAGAATAGTACTTACATGCTCCGTCAAGAATGCTTTTTTTTTGGACATTCAATTGCCTCTTGATAGTTCTTAAATCTTTAAAAAACTTAGCATATGAAGGCACTTGTCAAATCGAATCAAGGAGAGGAATATTGATTTTTACCTGCTTAAATAAGTTAATAATTTCAGCTTGTTTGTAGGCATTTTCGACCAGTGAGGATAGGGAGCAGAAATAGGGCAATCTACCTCATCAGACCCAACAACCTTGGATAGCTCAAGTGACTCACTATACTTGTGAGTACCCTGAATCTATTTTTCTATAGGCTTAGAAACTCTGGGTGGGATAGGTTTGTCAATTTCCTTACCACTCCGAAGAGTAATTATGCACTTAAGTTGTTCCTCATTACTTATGACATTAGAACTCTCAATCCCATGTTGACTCTTGGGATTCTCTTGGGGTTGTGCATGAAATTTTTCCTTTTCTTGTAGCACAATCCCTACAGTATTGGTAAACTTGGTCTTTTGAGACCTAATTTCATTAGAACTTGATTGGTTTGGTTGTTTATGGTGGTTTGTCTCTAAATGAACTGATAAAGAACATCTTCGATGTTTCTATTGTGAGGAGGCTGGTATGGAGGTACACTGGGTTGCCCCTGGGGTGAAAACCATTGTTGAAATGGGCTATGTACAAACCCTTGTGGTGGTGGGTGCAAAAATTTATTAGTAAAAGACTGAA
>CM042184.1:17778988-17795327 GCA_023539305.1 Ilex asprella
TCCAATTCACATTCTTTTTAAGCTATCAAACTTTTTCATTAACACGTGCGACTACCAAAATTAATTTCTCACCACGATTCACCACTAGGTCGCCGACTTCATTGTCTACTCGTCACCTATGGTAATTATTTAATTCTCGATATAATAGTCATTCAAGGTACCATGACACTCTTGCCTCATGCTCCCATCCACCATGCTCTAATTCATACTACTCTAGAGTGCACGACTCAAGACATGGCACGGCTCATGACATGGCCTAACCTAAGACGTGTATGACTCTATCCACCCAAGTTCTTAACCACACCTATTTCATATACTTCTCATACCTGATCAACTACTCTTATCAACATTTAGAGAATTTTCAGGCACACTCAATATTATCGTCACAATATTTTAACGTTCCAACATCACCACTAAAGAATCATACAACAAGTTTTTGGAAAACTCTAATTTTCATTCTTGTATAATTTATCCTCTATTTAAATCCACCATATAGCATTAAATCCTATGAAAAACATCAAGTCGTGATTTGGTGAACACAACAAGATTGTCGTTAATGATAATTTTCAAACTAGACACCTAGTTATCCAAGAAATTGATTTTTACTTCTCAATTATACTTTTCGCCTTCACCTATATAACCATAACCAAATGGTTAACCCCAATAATATAAAATCTAACCAAGTAGTTTCACTGCATAGTCTGGTATTAATAATAATTTTTCAATTCACTTTTTCAATCCATTATAATCAGAACTAACAACCGATAAAAATTCTCATGGGTTGCCTCTCATAAGTACAAGATGCATCTGGAACTCTCGATTAATACTTTTAGAACTATGATAATATCTCCACATTTTTAATCAATTTGATCTACCCTATATCTTTCTTCAACTTCCCAATAAGATTTATTGTCAAAATTGTCTTCAAGTGTTGGGAGGTTGCCTAATGTCTATTTCAATTTAAAAGTCATTATTGTCTCCCAGGAGTTAGATGTACAATGTCGTTATCATTACAAGAACGCCCCTCAAGTAATAACCTGTAGCAAAATGCTATAGGTTCCTTATGCCCAAGATTACAACAACAGATTTTATGAAAACTTATAAGTCCCTATGATTCAATCCAACACCTTAATATTTCTTGAACTATAAAATATAACTAATATAAAGTTATATTCCTAAGGGTCCAAATTCTTCAATTCCACACCACTAATCACCATAACCTTAAAAAAAATCATGATCCTCGAGATGATAACCATTCACTGGCTAATAGAGTAATCTCGCACTTTGATCGAAACTTAATTAATCATTCCTCTGTTAATATCAAAACCACCATGTGTAACTTCCTACATCGATCTACTATATTAAATCTATTTAATATCACAACCAACTGCAAAGATTTCTTTTCAAAATTTTATGATCTTCAATACCAACAATTCTCAACTTTGCCTGTTAAGATCAAACCTAATGATGAATTGAAAAAAACTAATAAACTTCCATACTTCTACAATATTTAACTTCCAACGACATTAAAAGATCCCACACCATGATAAGAGTTTATGTCGAATATTGAACATCAGCCTTGTTCTATTAGTTGCTCAATATACATGATCTCAAATATTTGAACATCTATGCTCCACATTACAACAATATTAAGGGGAAAAAATTATTAAGCTTTGTAGGTTTCCATGGCACGGGACTTCAAAATTTTAGTCAATACCCTTGATCTCCATTTTCATTTAAAGTCCATGAGTATAACTTAACTATCAACCCACACTCAACCAAGGGATTCTCGATTATCACTAACTTTAGATGGTCTAAATGTTGTGAACTAAAAACACCACAAAATACAATCACATAATAACTGAAACAAGTTTACGGTCTGCTCTCAAGAATAACACCTTCCATGTACTTGGGAGAGTTATGGTCATATAACGTTCACACGTAGTCCAATCCGTCCTACCCTTTCATGTAATGAGTAATTTCCTTACTCCATATTTCTTTTCCTTCAAAGGCTTATCATGTCATTCGCAATCAATCTTCAAGCAAGGTCATCTAATATAATTCATCAATTATTGCACGACGATCTTCCAATCATACTCTTTCTAAATAATTCTTATAATCCAATTGTACAAATATAAGTCATCACTTAACATTTATTTTTTACCCAAAGCAATACTAGCCAACTATCCATACTAATTTCAAACAACTATTGATAACCTCAAACAAATGGTAATAAAATAACCTCCAATCCACTCAGAAGAAAAATCATATTAGTCACCATAATGGAAGACATATGCAACTCAAGGTTTTCACCATAAAACCAAAATTTTCAATCTTTCTTCAATTCTTAACCTCTCTATCAATTCCAATAATTTCACCTAACAAAAATTATATGAAGGACGTCATAGTTGGCCTTATCTCCAAACAACAAAATTGAATTATCACACATCATTGACTTCATATATTAAAGCAACTAAGGGCCACGTAAAATAATGAAAATTGACATAATCTAAAAAAGTCATAACATCATAAATTGTTATACCTTGAAGCTTTTTACTTTCATACCATCTCACCCAAAATACACTAATACTATCTATGACATCCAAAACTCATGACGTAAAAATAATTTCCTTGTCACCACACGTCTCCTAACTATATCCAATATTGGTGCACCCATGTCGCTACAGTTCCCATGTAAGACCTAATTCCTGAGCTCTAATACCAACTTGTCATGCCCCAAATTTCTTAAAAGTGTGATTAAAATAACTACTTTTTTATTTCAAAAAAAAATATGCCGGTTTGTTGTAAAAACATCTAAGAAAGTATCTCTTTAGTTAAAATAAATTATTTTTTAGAAAATTTCGGCCAAGTTTCCTTTGAAAATCAGGTATCTAGATAATTGGTGACAGCTACCTGTGAGACCATTAAACAAAATAATTATACCTAACTAGTCAACCACATCATATCAACCATACACATTCCTTCTCATGAGATCCGTAAATAAATCATTACTGTTCAAAATAGAGGTAGCAAATGGAGGTCCACAAAATCCTCTCAAACCCGGGTTACAATCTAATTATCCAAAATTCTTCATCATGGATATAATATCTAAAATCTTTAAAGGTAAACCATTTAAAAAGTCTCAATCTATACATATTCTCTGAAATTAACCAAGATATAAATCATTTACAAATCCTCAGTAATATACATCATCATACATTGTTCTTTATATAATCTAACTAAATCATAACCACTATCTTCTGTCTCGATACTCTCACTATTCAGTCCACCAGCATATGCCCATAACTGAAAATGTTAAATGATAGGGGTGAGCAACCATACGCTCAGTAGGATAATCCTTTTCTCAAGCATACACAAGGTTCTAAATACCAACAATTCACAATCATATTGATAGGCAAAGAACTAATTTATCAATAAGTCTAGGTACACTATAAGTAGTAAGAATTTTTGAAAGTACACTACGTACTATCATTTGAAATACATAAGTGAAATGTCAAAGAATTTACCACATCGAAATCAAATATCAAAATAACACTATAAAACCTCTCTTCTTAAAACATAATGCAAAACCATTGATTTTATAAAGTACAAACTGAGAAATCTTTATACAAGTATATGTATAACAAATATGGTAAAGTAATCATTTCTTATTTTGAACACAATTTCATAAACTTGTGTTTTTCAGAGTATTTTTCAAAAATATTAAATCCACGTACTTTCGTCTCAACCTCATCTTACCTCACCCCACTCAAGAAGTTTGTTGGAATATTGGTCTATTGGTTTCTTGGCACCCAAAATCCATGTATGCTACCCATGCGGAGAGATATCATCAAACAAACACCAGTTCACGAATGAACTATCCCTGGGGAACCTTTGGGTCTTGCACCCTAGGGTCTCATCGCTCTTCTTGCTTTTCAAGGGGGTGTGTAAGGCACAACTCATGATACCACATAGGTTGTCACTGAAAATCACTACCATCACCAATCTCCCCTAGGACTAGTAGTCACCTTGCTAACCACTCTCTGGGGCCCCAACTGTCTACTAATCCTCTGATGTTTCACTTATGTATTTGGCTGGAAAATAGGTGCGTCACCTACACAGCCAGCAACAAAAATCATGAAGAAAACGTGTCAGGCAGCACTATAAAGATTGAATAATGCTTAAATCTAAGGTATGCACTCTTTTTCCTACGAATTTACATGTTTAATTTCAAAACTCATGCTTACTTAAGCATCGGAGTACCTCCGATCAACCAAACCTCTATTTTTGACAGTTTGCTCGTTTTGCAAGAGGATTGGTGTCCCCGTTGTTCTGTTCGTCTCCCATTTGTTCGAGTTTCTCATTACCACTTATTTTAGATAACTAGTCATGCACGACGTGCATGTAGTTGAAATATATTTAAATAATATTTAATTATAAAAATTAAATTATATTTGTAATTTAATCAAATTATAAATTATATGTCAAATAATTAATTCTTATTTTTATTATTACTAAATCTAATTATTGATTTATTCTTCCTCTCATGGAATCCATAATCTTTCTTTTTTTTAGGTATCTCTCTAGCCCCTTTAAACATTTCTTTTGTTGTTTATAGTGGAGCTTAAAAATTATCATTCTAGAGTATTTGCATATCTAAAATATACTTTAGATTTACTATTTTTTATATTAATAGTTATGATATTGTTACATACCAGAAGAACAAATATGACATATATTTGATTGTAGAATCCAATCTGATAACTATATATTAACAAAATTTTGAATCATTCTATTTACATACGTGTATTATGTAGTGAAGCTCTCATTGTAACTAAAGATCTAACGTGATAAGAATAACCCCTGTTTGGTATAAGTGAAAATAGGGATGATGAAAAATGGAGGAAGGAAAGTGAGAGGGAAGGCTCCATTTTCCATTGTTTGGTTTGAAAGGAAAATGGGAGAGAATGGAGAGTGGAGGAAAGATGTCTTCCCTGGCGCCCACCGAAAATTTTCTCCCAATTTTTGGGTGGAAAATTGACAGAAAAGTGGAGGGAAGATGACATTTTTTTGGGAATTGACTTTTTACCCTTTTTTATCAGACAAAACCCATTCACTTTGCACACACAAGGTACACTTCACGGGAACAGGGTAAGAGCTCTCTCTCACTCTCTCCTTCTCTCTCTCACACACACATATATGAAAATCGGTTGATCTTTTTGTTTTGTTTTTCTCTAGGTTTAATCTTTAACAAATCTCTTTCTCTTGAGAACAGAGAACACAACAAAGAGATTGACGATCGATCGAGCCTCGATCTCCAAATTCTATTTTTCAATTTCATTTTTAAATATAAATATCAAAATCAAACTTTGACGATCTTCGCGGCTTTGACCACCGGTACCGTCTTCGCCTCCTATTCATCCCAATTCGACATTGCTCAATCCTCACCTCTCCCAACCAGATCTAACGACCTTGATGGCGAGTCTAACTAGCTAGATCTAGGAATTTTCTAAGAGAATTTCAACGTAGCCGAAGCTACAACTAAACCAAGCCAGAAATTTAAAACTGAAAGTATTGGAGGATGAAACTGGGAAATACTTTTTGGCTTTTTTGCAAGTGGAGATTCATTTAATGGCTAACCTTGCTGTTTTGGGTTGCTTCTGTAGTCTTTTGGTTTCTTTGGAGTTTTTTGGTAAGGTTGGGGTGGTTGTAGTAAAGGTGCTGGTATGGGAGATTTGGTTGTTTTGTTTATTTTTTAAGTCTTTGGTGGTTGGCAAGTTTGAAAGGCTACTATGCCTTGTTTGGTTTGAGTTTTGGTTCTTTGGTAAGGCGTATATGTGACACCCCAAAAATTCGGGGGTCCATTACTCACCCATCAACCCGCCGAAACACCCATGCATGTCGCATAACCAGACACCATGTTAAGAGCATCCCGAACCGGAATCATAACTCGTAATGCAAATTGTGTTCTTCTTTCCCTTGGATCCAATCGAGGTCCAAGTCATCATGATTAACACTCCATTATAGTTCATTTACACCATTTAGAAGAAGGAATACATAGTCCGAAGACTTGGCAAAATAGTTTTTAAAATTTGAAAATTTTGGAAAGCGTTCCGGAAGGGCATTCCAGAAGGGTTGCCTTCTGGAAGGGTTTGCCTACTGGACTGCACTCTTCCGAAAGGGCATTCCGGAAAGGTTTGCCCAGTTTTGCCTACCTCACCCGTTTTTCATTTCCAATCTCACCTAAACTATTCCAAAACCAATCCAACTTACACAACATATTTTTGTACATTCAACATAGTTTATACAAGTTCTATTACGACATTTGCATGCGATTTTATTTAATTACATGTCAAACTAAATATTCATTGAAATTTTACAATTTACTCAAAATAAGCCACATTCCGGCTCCTTCATCCACGAGGCTCAAGATGAGAACCATCCATCGGCGTAAATCCTGTACCTAAAATATTTTCCTATAAAGGGTGAGTCACGCTTAATAGAGTATTCCTAAATAGGCTACTCCCCAACCCAAATGCACATGAAATGCTCACATGCAAACAATTCACCATTCATACATTCTCAAGCATGAACACGCTATCAATGTTGGAATTTACAATGCAATGCCATGGAATAAGACGAGACTCACTTTCCCAATCCAACCTGAGCCCTTCCTGGCTCTTCGACACCAGCAATTGCTAATGTGCGTTTACCTGTCATTCATGATCCCAAGCCCTTCCCGGCTCTCTAACACATGTAATTTCCCATGTGTATGATCTCATCATCTATGTTATACATCAAATGACCTTTACCAATCCAGGGTCTTTTATAGGGTGAGTATTTATGGACTTACACCAACGGCACCCCAACCGACACGGGATTTATAGACTCCCACCAACGGTCCCGCGTACACCGACACACTTTATGGACTAATACCAACGGAAGTGGGTATCCAAATCAGCGGGCCTTGCACCCGAGGGACCTTCTAGCCCTTCTTGCTAACCCCAACCCTCTTTACCTTGCAAATCGTGCGACTAGGCCAAGTCATTGACTAAGCTCACTCGAGCCCAGTCGTTATCTACCCATGTGGTGTTGACTACTTCCATGCACAACCATCCACTTAATGCAATATTCCCATGCATATGCAATGTAATGTCTCATTTCAACTCTACTACAATATTCAATATGTCATGTTTTCCATATGAACTATATCCAACACATTTCATATAACCCATAACAAAATTACATCAAAAGCATATAATTCTCATGACTCACAATGTTAATAAACCAATATGCATTTATCAACATTTTATCCACAACTCAAGTCCAAGCATGTCATCTCAAATTAAGCAATAACACACTTCTAAATCAAGGCACAATGTAAACACATAACATGCCCACACTTTACATAATTCAAGTAATTTCATTAGGCAATTTCTATATACCCATTTCAAGATAGAATATATTCTACCTAATTTCAATACCCATTTCACCAAAATCACTTCTATAGACAAGTCATTTATATCTATATTAACCTAACCATTTCAATGTAACATTCAAAGTTGTGAATAGACCTAAGTAGGAGAAACCCCTACCTCTTGAAGCGTGAAACAATTTGTAGAAACTCCAAGGAACCAACTCAAACTCAATCCCAAGCTCTTCCAAGAATTTCGGTTTTCCCACCTTTGGTTAAAGTCCTTGTTTTAGGTATGTAGGCGTAGCCCTCGATAAGGAGAACGACTTTTCCTCTTGGCTCGAACGGATCCGAGCACCGTAGCTCCGTAGATCGTAGAGAGAAGGTGGAGTTTTCTCTCTTTTCCCTCCCTTCTCTCTCCCTCTTTCTATCGGCTGAGAATGGATTATTTTAAGTTGTTCTCGATTATTTCCCAAAATTTATAATTTTATTCAAAATTTTTGTTTTGGGCCACACTGAGACTCTACTGCCTCGTAAAACGCAAAAAATTCGATTATCTCAAAATTCGATGAAAATTGACGGAATTCATAAAAGTTCAATTTTACCCGGGTTTTACAGTATATGCCTTATTTGCTTCTTGTAATTTTTCTTTGTGAATAAATAAAAAATTTTTTTATTTTTTTTTTAAAAAGGGGATGTATGATGAACATGTGGTTCATGTGTTTTGCAATTCAACACTTTTATCAAACCTTCTATGATAATTACTATAGAAAAAATCATATCTTAAATGTGAGGGTATAATGGTAATTTTGGTATATATATTTTTTCTTTCCATCCAATTTTTAATTCAATACCAAACAAAGGAAAATGTATCCCTTCAATTTTTCATCCATCATACCAAAAATAAATGAGAGAAAATATATTCATTCCCTCTTTATTCATTTGTTTAACAGGAGAATGATAAAAAATACAAGAGAAATTTTTTTAAAATTTTATGTGTTTGGTTAGCATGAAAAGGAAAATGATGGAAAAAATAATTTTCCTTCATGCTTGAATTTTTTCACAAATAATCAACTTTTTTTCTTGTAAAAAACACAAGAAAATGCAAAAAAATTGTGATATATAACTAACTTCCTATTTTACCCTTATTTTTCTTAACATATTTTATTGATTATTAATTTTAAAATATTTTGGTATGAATTTGATTAATTATATTTAAGAGGCAAAAAGTTAAACTATACCTCCTACAGGATCAATGAATGAATATCTCTGATATTTGACGAATTCTGAACTTGGATCTCCAAATCTCCTTCCTACAAAACAAACAAACTGCCCAGTTTGAAGTACTTCGATCGAAGGCACTCCGATGCTTAAATCAGCAATGGAACTGAAAACGAATGGAAGAAGACCAGGAGAGTTCAGTGTACCTTTCACTTTGTCTTCTTGTTCCTTTTATAGATCCTTGTCCCTCTAGGGTTTCCATAATTTTAGATTCAAGGTGGCACACCTTCCTTCCTTCTAGTGATTCAGTGTGGGAAGTTGCTGATATTTCTCCAACAACTCCTCTTGATATCTACAATTTCGTTGATTCGTTGATCAGCATGCCTAAGTTATAGGCAAATCTTTATCTTTCCATGTAATGTTGCAAATAGCTTAGTCTTGAGAAGATCTGAACTCTTTCATTACTCTCTGAACATGTTGAACTCACTGCCGAGCTCTTTCATTACTTTGCCGAGCATATAGCCCTGCCGAACACTTTGAATTGCCAATGACATTGATAAGTTCGGTCGGGTGACCGTTGTCTTCATCACGTGCCTCGCCTTGTCATCATCATGTAAGCTCATTTAATGCCTCCACAAGTGTAATAAAGGGAGCCATCCCCTTCATTTGCCCCAAAAAAACGTTTAACAAACGTTTTTCATTTGTTAGCCGTTTTATATACTTAAGCCTATCATTGCTCATACCTTTTTGGGACAACCCCCCTTATTTTGGCGGTTCAATCTCAATCATTTAAATACTACCTTTTAGAATTCCCTCCTCTTTATAAGCGATTTCTTTTCGTCTTTCCTCTACTTTGCTTTCTTGCCTTCAAATCCATCTCTTTTTTCTGTATTTTTTCTCTATCTGCACTTCATCTTCTTCAATGGCTCCTCTTACACCTGCTGAGATTCCATCTTTCAAAACCAAATATAATATTCCAAATGACGTCGAAGTAAAGGTTGCTGGGAAAGATGAACCACTGATTGGCACAAGGGAAAGGATTCCCATTCCAACTTGTGCCATTACAGAGGGTGGGGTTCTATTCCCTCTTGATCCTCTCCTTTTCTGGGTACTTTCTGCTACAAAACTTTGTCCCCTTCAATGCTGCCCCAATTTCATTAGGATAGTTATGGGGTATCTGTTTTGAATAGGCTTCTAGGTTTGAGCCTTGGTTTGTGGGAGATTTTATACTGCTACATCATCAAGTCTGTTGGTGATAATTACTACCTTGCTATCAAGAAGAAGGAGCAATATCTAGTAACTCATCTTCCTGACTCAAATAAGGGTCATAAAAATGACGTGGTGTTTGTTTCGGAGAATTGGGAATACATTACTGATGCTACTCCCTTCTATCGTTGTCCCTATGAAGGGAGCATTCTAGGTATTTGAATCTTTTATTCTTCTAAATTGGCTTTTTTGCTCTGCTGCTTTCTGATAAGACTTTTACGTGTAGGAGAGACTATAAAGGGCCGAATTCCTAAGTCTTCTATGAAGATTGATGAGCTTCAAAAAATTTGGAACTTCAACAAGACATTGTTCTGTCGAGATTCTCATCCATTGCTTGGCTACACTCCAACATACACATCTTTCATAGTCGTGCTGAACCGATCGAACGCGACGCTTGTCGTTGACTGGGAGGCCATCCAAGCTGCTCTAGAACAGACTCCCCGAGCATGAAAGAAGTCGTCCCTTGCATCTTCTAGACGTAAAGTGGTGAAGAACTTCTTAGACTTTTTATTAGCTAGCGAGTTGGGCCCATCCGTCACACTTACTACGTCAATTCCTATTCCTTCAATTCCCATCCCCGAGAAACCTAATGTTGAGGTTCCTGCCAAGGCTGTTCTTCCAAATGATGAAGTTCTGTTAACCCATAGCCAAGCAAACTTTGTTTAGATTGTTGAAACTTCAATTCCAATTGAGTTAGACCCTCCAAGTCCTGTTCATTCTCCAACTCCTGAAAACGATTCGATTTTTGAACTTACCAAAAATTCCGCCCCAAAAAGGCAAAGGATTGTTAAATCTGAAGCTAGCCTTTCTCCCAAATATGCTAATCCTCCTTTCAGACCCGTCCTTAGAGAAAAAAGGAGAGAAATTACTAGAAAGGATTCAGCAATAGAAGATTTTAACGTTGCAGTGGGCATTGCTTGGGGTGTGATCCTGCCTCGGGACCTAGCTATTAACGAGGCTCTTACTGACGATGAAGTTTCTCGTCAAGCGATTCGACACATTGTTCTGGTAACACTCTTTTACTTCCTCTTTTAGTCTTTTCACTTTTTTCCTTAAAATTTTTCTAAGTCCTCTTTCTCTACCCATCTTTAAGGGATTACAAAATTTTCATGAAGTCGGGGCTGGGATAGCCCAAAAAGATAAAGCCATGAAAGATGTCATCCACGCCCGAGCTTTCGCTTTGGCTAAAAAGGAGTCTCAGGATGAAGAGTTTGCCAAGATCTATGAAGAACTTAAGGTTCTTAAGGCTCAAAATCAAAGCCTGAGAAAGGAAAACCAACTGCTTCAAAAATAAATTGGAAAGCTGAAAGACTCTGAACATGAAGCGAACGTAGAGCTCTCCCAAGTCCAGCTTGATTACACCAGTCTTCTTGACAATTTTAATCAATACAAGTCCGAGACAAATGAGAGAGAAGATGTCGCATATGATGAAGGGGTAGAAAAGGCATAAAGTGATCTGGCTCTACAGATCCCTTAAATTCGGGATGCTTACTTCGGTAAGGGCTGGCATGCTATTTTGATTACCACCAAAGTTCTATCTTCTTCTGAACTTTTCTCCAAGCATTCTCTTTCGAGCTTTTCCTAGCCTCCTATTCCTGCTACATAATCAATAGAAGATTCTTTGGGAAATTTTCAAATGCAATTTGCATGCGAATCTTTTTGTACCCTTTTGAAGGTTGAATGAAAATCACATTTTGTCTTCTCTATTTTCTAATACTTTTGAAAGAAATTTTTTTTACTCTTAACGTTGTGCCCCTTGCTTGGCTTTTTTCAAAGAGCTCGATCTCTTAACATGAACTTTTTATACTTTGAAAATTTTGATGGCTCTCAAAGTTATGGCCCTACTTGGTCCTTTTTCAAAGAGCTCGGTCTCTCAACAAGGACCCTTTATGCCTAAAAATATTTTATTGCTCTTGAAGTTATGGCCTTGCTCGGCCCTTCTTCAAAAAGCTCGGTCCTTCAACAAGGACCCTTTATGCTTAGAAAAAATTTGATGGCTCTTGAAGTTATGGTCTTGCTCGGCCTTTCTTCAAAGAGCTCGGTCCCTCAACAGGGACCCTTTATGCTTAGAAAAAATTTGATGGCTCTTGAAGTTATGGCCCTATTTGGCCCTTCTTCAAAGAGCTCGGTCCCTCAGCAGGGACCCTTTATGCTTAGAAAAATTTGATGGCTTTTGAAGTTATGGCCCTGCTCGGCCCTTCTTCAAAGAGTTCGGTCCCTCAACAAGGACCATTTATGCTTAGAAAAATTTAATGGCTCTTGAAGTTATGGCCCTACTCGGCCCTTCTTCAAAGTGTTCGGTCTCCCAGTAGAGTTACCCTTAGTCCCCTTAGGTATCTGAGAGTGTTTCTACTCCGCACCGACCTGTCAATCTGATTGGACTCAAATTCATCCTTAATCAGCTTACATCGTCATGCCTAGCTGATGGCCTAGATTAGATCGGATGGTTGCGTTTGATTTAAGTTTACAACTTTTATCAGGATTGTTTGTCTCCCTGCCTTAGCAGTAGGGCATATATAATGAGGAGCAAGAACAGGAAAAGAAATCTAGAAAATTTTTTACTAATAACTTCAATTCGGTACAATAGCTATCAACTCTTAAGGGGCACCCTTAAGTTTCCGAAGGTACTTTGGAGTTCTATTTAAAAAGGTACTTTTTAGAAATATAACTTTCTAAGGTTAGCTGTGTTCCAGGGGTGAGGCACTGCCCGACGATGATCCATGGTTTTGAGTTCATAATATCCACTACCCCTAACTCGGGATATTCTGTATGGGCCTTCGTAGCTTGCTCCAAGCTTTCCATGTGTTGGCTTTTTTTCCCGATCCTAGTACACATCTGAGAACAAGGTCTCCAAGTGTGAAGGACCAAGGGCTAACTTTCTTGTTATAGGCTCGGGACATTTGATGATAAGAAGCCATCCTTATAGCTGCTTGTTATCTTCTCTCCTCTGCTATATCAAGATCTTGTGTGATGATGGCTTCATTACCGTTACTCTCTACCAGCTCGGTTCTCAAGATCAGTAGGCCGATCTCTAATGGAATTATCGCGTCCATACCATAAGCTAGGGCGAAGGGGGTCTCTCCAGTTGAGCGCCGAGGTCTGGTCCGATACGTCCACAGAAAACTCTGCAACTCCTCTACCCATCTTCCTTTAACATCCTCCAATATTTTCTTGATTCCATCTAGGATTGTCTTGTTGAGGATCTCTGCTTTTCCATTACTTTGAGGGTAAGCTGGGGTCAAATAGTGGTTTCGAATTCCATACTACTGACAGAAGGTTTTGAAGGGACTGATATTGAATTGTGTTCTATTATCAGAAATAAGCGTATGTGGGATTCCAAATCTGGTGATGATGTTCCTCTAGACGAACCTCCTTGTATCAGTATCCCTTATGTTGGTTAGAGGCTCGGCTTTTACCCACTTCATGAAATAGTTCGTGGTAACTAGAAGTTACTTCCTATTGTCAGGGACCCGATGTAGAGGACCCACAATGTCTAATCCCCATTGCGTGAAAGGCCATGGGCTTGCCCATGGAAGCAACTCCTGGGATGGTTTTCTTGGAATAGGCGAGAATTTCTGACACTTTTCACATCGCCTAACAAACTGTTGAGCGTCCTTCTGCATATATGGCCACCAAAAGCCTTGAGAGATAGCTCGGTGAGTCAGAAATCTTCCCCCTGTATGAGCGATGCAACTTCCTTCGTGTATTTCAAATAGAAAGTAGGGAACTACTCTCTGGTGTACACATTTCAAATACGATCCCCCAAATGAGCATCAGTAGAGCTCGTCTTTTGGAGATAACTAGAATCTAGCCTCTTTTCAGACGTAGCTTATGAGCCTCCTACTTGTCCTCAGGCAAGTCCTCATTCTTTAAGAAACCAATGATTGAATCCATCCAACTCAGCTCAGTTTCGTTATATAGGACTTCATCAGCTCTGGTTGGAACTCAATGGTAAGGGATCTGTCAGTTTCTTGGTCAATGGTCGAGACTAGTGAAGCCAAAGCATCGGCATGCGAGTTCTCTGCTCTTCCAACCTACTGGATCTTGTACTCTGGTATTTTGCACAGTTCATTTTCTTCAAGGGCATAATACGCCATCATTCTTTCATCCTTTGTCATATACTCTCCTATTATCTGATTCACCACTAGTTGTGAATCAAAGAATATCTAGAGCTTTGTTGCCCCCAATTCGACAACTAGTCTTACTCCAGCTATCAAAGCTTCATACTCAACTTTGTTGTTTGAGGCTTGGAAGCCGAGCCTGATAGCTTTCTCCAAAATACAGCCGTCTGGACTCACAAGAGTGAGGCCAATGTCGGCACCCTTTTGATTTGAAGAACCATCAATAGATAGGGTCTAACTGCCAATGAGATCTGCTTTATGATAATCATCAGTTTGTTCACCCTGTGTCGAGCTATTTTTAGGTTGAAATTTTGTAATGAAATTTGCCACTACCTGAACCTTGATCATCTTCCTTAGTTCGAACACAACGTCGAACCCCCCGAGCTCGACGGCCCATTTAGCAATGCAACCAAATAGGTCAACTTTTCTGAAAGAGTGACTTTAACGGTTGGTTAGTGAGCACTATGATTTGGTGAGCCTGAAAATAATGCCTAAGTTTCTTAGCCGAGCTAACTAGTGCTAGTGCTAGATTTTCCAATGGAGTATTCCTCGATTCTGCATCTAAGAGCATCTTACTCATGTAATAGACAAGTTTCAACTTTCCACAATCATTTCTCATCAACGCCCCACTCACCGCTGTTCTGATACTGCAAGGTAGATGAAAAGTCTTTCTTCGGGTGATAGGGTTGAGAGAATTGGTGGGGAGGCCAGGTAAGACTTGAGGTCTACGAACGCTTCCTCACATTCCTGACTCCAAGATGCCCCCTTCTTCTTTTTGATTGATTGGAAGAAAGGTTTGTACCTATCAGATGCTCAGGATATGAATCTTCCAAGCACAGCTGCTATTTCGGTTAGCCTCTGTACCTCCTTCACTGTCTGAGGTGATTGTAGCTCGGCCATGGCCTTTACCTGATCGGGGTTCACCTCTATTCCTCGATACGTAACCAAGAAGCCAAGGAACTTCCCCGATCCAACCCCAAATGCACACTTCAAAGCGTTTAACTTCATCTTATATCTTTGTAGAACATCAAATGTATTTCTCAGGTCAGAATAGTGATTAGCGGCCTTCCGAATCTTCACCACCATATCGTCAATATAAACTTCCACAGTACTGCCTATCATTTGTAAAAACATTTTTGTTACCAACCTCTGATACGTTGCTCCAGCATTTTTCAATCCGAATGGCATCACCTTGTAACAGTAAGTCCCTTTTGGCGTTATAAAGACAGTCTTTTCTTGGTCTTCCTCGACAAGGGGATCTGGTGGTACCCTCGGTAGGCATCCAAGAAACTCATCTGTTCATGCCCAGCAGTTGCATCGACTAACTGATCTATTTTTTGACATAGGAAAACTATCTTGTGGACAAGCTTTACTGAGGTTGGTGAAGTCCACACCGACTCTCCACTTCTCGTTCTTCTTCGTTACCACCACGGTGTTGGACAACCAGGTCGGGTATTGTACTTCCCTTATTGTTTGAAATTCAAGTAACCGAGCTACTTCCTCTTTACCGCATCCTGATGCTGAGGAGCCGATCTCTTGAGCTTCTGTTTGACTGGCCTGAAGCTAGGGTCAACGTTCAAGTGGTGACATGCCACTTCGGACGGTACGTCGGGCATATCAGTCTTGCTCTAGGCGAAAACATCTGCGTACTCCTAAAGTAAGGTGACGAACTCTTTTTTCTACTCGGGGCTGAGAGTTGTTCCCAACAAAAAGTATTTTTCCTAATCTCCGTCCTTGTTTAAAGGTACTTTAGTCAAGTCTTCAATTGTTCGGTTCGAGACTTCTTTCTCATCTCCTAAAGGTACTTTAGGGCTTTTCTCGACAGCTTGGTCGGTAAACTCAACCGAGCTATCAAAAGTTGATTACTATTTTGCCTTGGTGGATATTGAACTTTTCTCTCGAGCTTCAACTTCGTCTTTAGGTTTGACTGAGGCCTGCAAACAAGTTCTGAAACTGACTTGGTCTCCTCGAATGTTCATTATTCCTTTAGACGAAGGGAACCTTAGCATCTGGTGGTACGTTAACGGTACCGCCTTCATTTTATGTAACTAGGACCGGCCTATTATTGATTGATTGGTAACGGTGTCGTTCCTAACCTCTCAACACCACCCTCAAATCTGTGTATGACTTATAGGACTAAGGGAGTGTCACTCTCCCTCGGAATGATGCAAGAGATTAGGCGACAACGGATGTGAATGATGAAAAATGGATGAACCAAATATGTGTGAAATGAAATGTGGAATGTGCACAAAAGTGCTCCCCAATCGCAAGGAGTCTTTCGTGGTCGGTGTTTTACTTGGAAGAGTATTCCAAGGTC
>CM042184.1:17798668-17832222 GCA_023539305.1 Ilex asprella
TGGCCGACTCCCCAAGATTGCTAGGGAAGATAGTGCAGAGCAGGGGTCATTCCTTCGGTAAACGGTCATCAATTGCCTGTAATGTCTGATGTGAGAGGTTGGGTCAATATTCCAGTCATAAAGTTTAAAATTTGGGACCACGAACTTGCTCTGGATTCGTCCACTTTCAATCCATGCAATAAAAGGTGACAACTCCGCGCCATTTTCATATTCTCATGTTGCCCGTTTGGCCAAGTCCCTAGCCGACCTCTGTTCTGATCGCCTAAGACGGTTGTTGAGCTCCTTGGTGATATATTGCTTCCAAACATCCTCCTCATGGATCCGTGGTTTCTTTTGCTGGTATTTGTTGTCTTTCGCACTTTTGATCCTTTCCGGTTTCTTTTTAGGACTCTCACGACGGCCTTCTCTCTCACGCTTCTCTTTTCTTGTCATCTCTTCATCCTAACTTTCAATTCCTCGTTTTCGTTGATCAAGTTTTTTTCCCTGGCATATGATTTCTTGAACAGTTTATCATGAGCATCAAGACAGTCTTGCAAGGATTGGACCAATTTTTTAAGGGAATGGTTTCCCCCCTCGACACGGAGGGATTCACCATGATCTTCAATCTGTTGGTTCAAGTTCCTAGTTCGCTTGAAGCTTGTTGAGGATTTCTCGTCATCTTTGTGGGGCCCAGATGGGCTTTTGATCATACGTAATCTAACATTGCCATCAGATTGGAGTGATGTTGGATCTGAATTACCCATAACAAAACTGCCCACCGGTGATCCAATAGCATTTCTAAGTCTTGACATTATGACTTTTCGTTCGAATGATGAGAATATTCCCACAAACGCCAAAAAATGTAAGAAGCAAAAAGTTAAACGATACCTCCTACAGGATTAATGAATGAATATCTATGATATTGGATGAATTCTGAACTTGGATCTCCAAATCTCCTTCCTGCAAAACGAACAAACTGCCCAAGATCGAAGTACTTCGATCGAAGGCACTCTGTTGCTTAAATCAGCAGTGAAACTGAAACGAAAGGAAGAAGATCAAGAGAGTTCAACATACCTTTCACCTTGGCTTCTTGTTTCGTTTATAGATCCTTGTCCCTCTAGGGTTTCCATAATTTTAGATTCAAGGTGGCACATCTTCCTTCCTTCTAGCGATTCAGTTTGAGAAGTTGTTGATATTTCTCTGACAACTCCTTTTGATATCTACAATTTCGTTGATTCGTTTATCTGCATGCCTAAGTTATAGACGAGTCTTTATCTTTCCATGTAATGTTACAAACAACTCAGTCTTGAGAAGAGTTGAACTCTTTCATTACTATCCGAACATGTTGAACTACACTGCCGAGCTCTTTCATTACTTTGCCGAGCACATAGCCTTGTCGAACACTTTACTTTGCCGATCACATTGATAAGTTCAGCCGAGTATACTGAATGAGTGACAACTGTCTTCATCACATACTTCGCCTTGTCATCATCGTGTGAGCTCATTTAATGCCTTGACACATGTAATAAAGGGATCCACCCCTTTCACATATAATTTGGCCTAAAGACATTCGTATTGATGATTGTCTTAAAATTAAGTTTCGAGCAATTTTTTTTTAAAAAAAATAACTTTCAATTATAATTACATAATTTTTTTCTTTTTTAGATCTATTTAATATAATTAAGAGTAATTTAGACAATTATAAAAAATTTATTATAACTTTTCTTTCATTCAAACAATAGAATACAATATTTTAAAAAATTATCTGTAAATTTTTCTTTCTAATCAAATACATGTATGAAAATATATTTTCAATCATTTTCTTTTCTTTCACTTCACATACTATCTTTTTCACTTTTCTTTATTTTTTCTTCCTAATCAAACCGACCCTCTAAGGATGAATTTTTTTTTTTAATCAATTTTTCATTCTTCTAACTTTTTATCATTCTTACAAAACAGACCATAAGTGAATGGTTAGAGCCATAATAGACTAATACTATATGATAATAAGAGTGTTGGTTTAAATGAAATTTGTTGGGTAATAGGACATAGAAGGAATAATAATGAGGAAAAAAAAAATAATTTTACACATGATAAATTTTAAGTAAATATAAAATAAGAGTATAATACAGGAGAAATATATTTTGATATCATAATAAGAGGTTTTTTTAACAACAAAATAAAATTTACACGAGATAAATTCTTAGAAAATACAAAATAAGAGTATGACACCGAAGAAATATATTTTGGCATCGTAATGAGAGGTTTGACCAAGATACTGAAAATTCGACAGTGTATCTTTTATCACTTTTTTGGATAATAAGGTTTTTTTCCGGAGAAACTATCATCGCCGTGATGAATGATAAAATTTACTCGGTACCGAAGTGTGTTTCTCCGTCATGGGACGCTCGAAGTCGTTTTTCCGGAGAAAGAATCGCCGCATTTAACACAACCGCCTCAATTCAGTCCACTCATCCAAAAACCCAAATTAGCCCCTGCTGGACTTCATTTCCCTAATATATCCCACCAAAACGTGTCGTCACTTTAAGGATATTTCCGTCTTTTCATATCTCTAAACAGTACCCAAAAATATCCGCGCCTTCGCCAAGGGTATTGGTTTCGTTGTGTCATCACTTATATCTCAACCGTTCTTCCTTCTCATCAAACGGTTATTATCAGCCGACTGAGTAGTTATCATAAACCCTAGACTCTGCGCCTCTCTCCGCAGCTCTCTGTCTCTGTCTCTGTCTCTCTCTTCTTCTTCTTCAACGAGAAAGACGTGAAAACTAAAAAGCCATCGCAAACCAACCGCGATCTCCGAAAGAGAGAGAGGACAAAGAAATCTGAGATTTCGATTCTTTGTCGTCTTGCTCTCTCTTTTCAGGTATAAATTTTTTGATTTCAAGCTATCGGTTTTTAGTTTTTTTTTTTGGGGGGGGGGAAGGTTGTGTTCTCAAGAAAGAGAGTGAAAACTTGGGTTTGAGTTCAGTTTTGTTAAAATTAGGTTTTTTTTTTGTTTTTGTTTTTGTTTTTGTTTTTCTTCCTTGTATAGTTTTGTTATGTGTAGGAGAACATGTACTGATTTATTGATCCGAGTTGGACCGAGTCTGTTAATCGATTTGGAATAATTTTCTTCGTGATTTGGGTGGTTAGGACTTCAACTGTAGTAATTTGTTTTTTGAGTGTGTGGTTCTTGTAAATTATGACGATCTCAGACGCAGTGTGAGTTCAAGTCGGAGAAGCACACAGTCTTGGTTGGACCGTGTTGGTGAATATGATTCCGAGTTTTTGGTCGATGAATCGATAGTGATTGGAGAATTGTCTCTTTCTGAGAAGCTGTCTGAGTTCTAGTCCGAGTCGGACTGAGGCTTATTGTCCATGGTTCCCATTCTGCATGTAGTGATGGAATGAGGCTAACACCGAGTACAAATTTGGTTTGTTTGTGAAATTGAGTTGATGACGGTTGGTTGTAAAGATGCGTGAATTGTAGTGGAATCTTCAATCTGCATTTTGTGACAAAGTAAGACTCGAGATAGAGTTGGTCGGAGTTGGGTGTGTTAAGAAGAGCAATCACATGAATGAGAGCCTGTGATTTCTAGTTTGGTTGGTGGAACAATTGTACACAGTAGATGAATCTTGTGTTGAGTCTGCATAGTAAGACAGAGACCGAGTCTGAGTTGGTGAGTTTATTGTACCGAGTTTGGGAAGATTGATTCTGCAATTTTGCCTCGCAGTAAGCACGGGCCCATGCCTTCGGTTGGGATGAGAAGGTCGACAAGGGTTTTTGGGGCAAGGGTATTGCGGTCAGGGAGGCGAGTGTGGACTGGGCCAGGAGGTGGTGAGTTGAGGAAGCACATGAGAGCAGAGGCCAATGGGGAGGAGTGGGCTGAACTTCTTGATCATTCTGGGGATGGTGGACCTGGTGGAGGTGATGGAATTGAATTTAAAGAAAATGGTTGGCTTTCTAATGATCTTGATTTGAAGCAAGAAGTTACCAAAATTGACATTCATGAAAAATTAAAAGAACTCAAATCGGGGAAAAGGGTGGCAAGGCCGGATGTTACTAATGAAAATAGTAGATGCAGGATGTGGGGTGTTGTATATGAGAGGAGGAAAAGGAAAAAAAGGGATTCAGAAGGCAATCTTGATTTCTTGGATGATGAAGAAATGAAGACAAGGACAGAGGAGGATTTCAGAAGGTATGGGAAACAGTTTGTTAGAAAGCAATGGAGGAGGAGGAGAACTAGAGAGAGTCCCCAGGTGGCTGAAAAGGGTTCTATGGAGGGAAAGGAATTTTTGGAAGGCCCTGCTGTATGCTGCGGCCCTATGCTTGCTTTTATTGTTGAATCTGAATCTTCTTGTAGTAGCAGTTCATGGCCCTCTTGTCTTCTGAATTCAGTTCTGAGTTACATGAGAAGGGTCAGAGTGAGAATGGAACTTCTTTCTGCATTCATGTCCTCTGAGCGGATTGCTCATGTTTACTCGTCACATGGCATTCATTTTTTGCAGGTATGTAGTTTTCATTCATTGTGCGTAATAAATATTTATACTGCAGTTCTCTGATCTTATTGCTTGTAGTTTGGCTATTAGTGGAAACTGTAATGTTATATTTCTGTTCATCACAGCTTCTGAAAGTAGTACTTTTTTTAAAAAATGTTTTCAGGATCCTACAACCAGTAGAGATGTTGGAGTTTGCAAAATTTGGGGTGTCAGGTGCTTCATACCATTGTTTGTTGTGGATTTTTCTGCAATTCCATTTTGCTTCCAGTATTTGCATATAAGTTTGCTTCTGAAATCGGCATTTCTGTTCAATACTTTGGTAATGTGTTCCACTGATATTGACATCGAAGATGAAATAATGACTGATATCGAGGAACAGCCATCATGCATCTCTTTCGAGAAAGATCAATCTGGAAGCCAAACTGCATCATCTGTACACGGTAGCGTTGGGAAGAATAGGGTGATACGTGCAAGTATTGCAGCTCCTAAATCAGGTGGAAGAAATGTACAATTAAGGAATGGTGTTAATTCTCGCAGTATCCAGAAGAGGAGGAGTTCTCTTCGGTTGAGAAGAGGCAGAAAACCTTCAGTTTTTGGTGCACGCAAAGATAAAGGGGCTTTGGCTTCGAATGTATTCGGAATTAGACACGATCGATTTCCAGTTCCATCATGTTCCCGTGAGCTTAGGAGTTCAGTTCGGAGGAGTTCTAGGACGAACTTGGATGACCTGAAATCTACGTTAATGGGATCAAAACTGGGCATAAACTCTACCAGTTGCTCTGCGAACTTATTGATTGTTGAAGCAGACAAGTGTTACAGGGATGAAGGAGCCATTATAACCTTAGAGATTTCTGCCTCTGAGCAGTGGTTTCTGGCTGTTAACAAGGAAGGGATAAGGAGATACAGCCTCACAGCACAAAAGATTATGAGGCCATGTAGTTGCAACCGTTTTACTCATGCCATAATGTGGACTGGGGATAATAATTGGAAGCTAGAGTTTCCCAACAGGCGTGACTGGTTGATTTTCAAGGAACTTTATAAGGAATGCTCTGATCGAAATGTAAAGACCCCTACTGCTAGCATCATTCATGTGCCTGGGGTACATGAAGTATTGAGTTTTGTGGAGAGCTGTGGTGTTCCCTTTATGAGACCTGATTCTTATATCACTGTTAATGATGATGAGGTCAGTAGAGCATTGACAAAGAGGACGGCAAATTACGACATGGACTCTGATGATGAAAATTGGCTAGACAAGTTTAATAATGCTTGTGCAGAGAACGAGCTGTATGAGAAACTCCTGGCTGAGAATTTTGAGTTAATAATTGATGCTTTTGAGAAAGGTTTCTATTGCGGTCCAGATGATTACTCTGATGAGAAAATAGCTACAAATCGTTGTCTAGATCTAGAAAGAAGGGAAGTCTTACAAGCTGTACATGGTTATTGGATGAAAAAACGTAAGCAGAAACGTTCGGCACTGGTGAGAATATTCCAGGTAAAAGCGTTTTGCTTCAAAATTGTCATTATGTACTGGCAAAATATCTCTAGTTTTACATTTATTTTTTCACGGATTAGGAGTACGTTCTCACAATGTCTTGAAGTTACGTTATTATATAAATACTGATATTTCCATATATCGCAGTAGATCATCTTTACATTTAAAGCAATATCATGTTTGTAAATTGGGTATCCATGTTTCCTTTATTCTGTGTTTTTTTCTTCTCTGTATTCTGATTGGTCGCTTTAGTATTTTAATAAGATGGCCAATATATTTTGCCATCAAAATGATATTATCTAATTTGGAGAAGCGTTTTCCATTCACAACAAACTCTTGCTTCTTTTTCATTTTCTTTGAAAACTGTTTTGTTACTTTTGGTAGGCTCCCACCCGCCCGGGGGGGGGGGAGCATGGGGTGGTATAGCATAAAGGGTTTGTGTAGAGGCTTCACTTGTAGATAAGAATAATTTACTATCAGAAGTGAAGATGATTAAAAGGAGAAACAAAGAGGGCAGCTATGCATTTTCCATCAGTCAAAAGAGCCTTCACAGTCTTCTGCTGTTGAAAAATGAACTTTCCAAGAACTGATGGGCATCAGATTTCTTGGGCAAACTGTGTCTGCAATTTCACTCTGATGATGCATCTCTCCCTCAAATTAGGTTTGTGCAAGCATGGATGGTTTGCTTTTGCATCCATAAAACTACTCGGAATTGTTCCAGAAAATCCAACTTAAGCGGTGTGGTTTTAATCAAACCACTTATGCTGCATGGTGGAGGAATTTGGATGTTTTACTTGTATATCCTTCTTTTGGTAGGAATCCTCTTCCTTCCTTCCTTCCAGAGGCTTGCTTTTCTATCTATATTGAAGAAAAACAAACAAGCTAAACAAGAGCAAGTTGTTTTTCCTAATTTTTGAAGAGTTGATTCATATACTGTTCGTGTAAAATGCAGAAAAGCCTGTGGAAATTTTTCTGCATTTTACATTCTTGCTGTGGAATAAACACTGCCCTGATGGAAACTGAATTACTTTGTACTGTATTGTGAGTGAATATGTTGAGTAAAGATTGCGTGTCGAGATGTGTGAGGCCTTTCTTTTGTTATTTGTGTGCTAAATCAAAATCTAGAAATAAGATAGAAAATTCCTTGGATTTGAGAGATTCCTTCCTCTAGTTTCTGTTTAATTTATTATTATACTTATTATCACTGCTAAACCAACAGAGCCTTAATAGTTGTAGTTTGGGTGAGAGGCTGTTGAAGAGTTTACACATTAAGTTAAAAGCATGCGATAAACCCATAAGGCAACTCTATGTATCATATGAGTCAATTTAAGAGAGTGAATGATATGATTGCATGCCTTGTTAATTTCTCAGGCTTTGTAAAATCCAGTGAACTATCATCTTTTTACTTACATATTTAATCCAGCCAATAAGTTCTGATTTCTGAATGCTGAACCTGCTTTGCCAAAGTTATGATTTTACCCAGCAACAGAAGTGGCTTCAGCATACCTTTCATTTTGTTTGTGTATGTACTATGAAAAATTCAGTTCATGTCTATTCTAGCTGCCCTATCAAGGGGGCTATCTCAAGAACATAAATGATCTTTCCTGACAGTGTTACCTGCCGAGGAGAGCTCAACTGATCCCAAAATCCATTCTGCGGAAGAAAAGATCATTCAAAAGGCAAGCAAGCCAAGTTGCAAGGGGAAAACAAAGAACTTTCTTTCAAGGTGAGTGTGCTTTTTTGTAAGTTTGTAACTTGCCTTGTACTTGGTTTTTCTTAATGCTGTACCGGGGTTGAATATACATAAACTTTACAGGAAAGGAAAGCTTATGAAGAAAACATGAGATTTGTGCTGTCTATTGCTTCATTACCTCTCCTTACAATACATAATTTGACAGAGGTTAATTGGGCTCGAAATATTTTACTATTTGTCAATGGCAGCTTACTGTGGTCTATGTAAAATTATACATGTGTTCTATGTATCAGACACACCTTATTTATAACTACAAGTGTTATGAAACTCCTTGCATTCTTGAAATGACCTTGACACGCGCTTCCAGGGTTTGTTGGTTAACTAAGGGAACAAGAGGTTATGATTTACATATTTGCCCATTTGATATGTATGCATATTATATATACATGTCTATATACGTTTATATAACATATTAGAATACTAGTAATAATTCCGTATCTGAAGACACTCTACAATATTACAAATCGAGCATTGATCATGTAACATTTATATTTTAAATAACAATTGATTTTCTCTTCTCTTTTCTGTAGTTACGCAATTTAAAATTAAAGTGGACAAAAAAAAAATAAGAGAGAGGTAGGAGATAGAGAAGAGAGAAGTATGGATTATCGAGGTTGCATCATAGTTATCAACTAAGTAGCACGAACACAAGATATATATACGACAAGACATGGACATGATATTTCTTAATAAAGTAGGACACATTGGGGACCCACAACAAATAATTTTTTTTATTATATAAAATTGGGCCGAATTTCCAGTTATTATAATTTATCACAACTATAGTGATAATGACATTTATAAAAAATTAGTACTTTATGATAATTAAATGTTATGACTAGTCATCTAGTGTGAATTTTTAGACTAATATCATAATAGTCAATAATCATTAATTTTTTTGTAGACGTGTACCAAATATATATAGTTTAAATAATTGCTCTCATTTTTTCACTTACATTTTTCTAAATCTTTTATGTATCTTTTGCTTTTATTATTATACTTTGAGTACAAATTTAGCATGTTTGGTTTTAGTAATTATATGTTCTCATAATATAGTATACTTATTAGTCAGATTTTAAACTTTGTTAATCACGTATAAATACAAGTTTATTGTCTAGTAGTAGACAATGTCTGAGGAAGTATCGGACACATATTCGAAATTAAAATATATGTGACCTTCTAGAGAGTATTCGTACTTCACAGGTTACCAGAAATTGCTAAATTATTGACGATTTATGATCTAGGTACGCCGATAAAAAATAGGGTGGTTCGCGATTCAAATCACCTAAAAATTGTTATACTAACCCCTAATCGATTCTCTTTTGTAACATGTATCACAAATGTAAATTAAAACGTAATTGACTGTGGGCATGGATATATATTTATATATAATTTTAAATAATAGAAAATTGAGTACAAATGTAAAATAAATAGTAGTTAGATGTGTGTTTATGAATGTATTATTATATGTAATCTTGTATAGTAGTGAAAGCCCTTTGGATAAAAGGGTTTCAAAATGAATTGACACCCAAAACACCTTACTACCCCATTTACGTACGTAAGAAAGTGTTGTACACCATACTCGTCCGTAACGTATCAAACCAACCCACAATCCAGTTAACATTAGATTGTCAGGCATTGGGAATTGTGTTAGTTGAGTTGTCTGACATTGGAGTGTTGTGTAGAGATGCACAAAATTTTAGAATGAATTTTGTACCGTTAGATGAAATTTAATGAAGATTTGATTAGTCTCAACCGTTGTGTTTTTATAAATGTGCAATTCAAATTGTTAGCTGAAACATTAGATAGATAACCATTGATCAAAATTTCGTTTCGGTGCATTATTTCGGTCACCTAGAAAACAGAAACATTTTGACATATTTTGAAAATTTTTTGACCTGTACAGAATGAAAAAATAAAAATAAAAAATTGAAGCATTTTTTTTTCAAAACATTAGTCGAAATATACCAAAATATCTTGAAATACATTGAAACATGTCAAAATAATTGTGCAAATGAATTGAAATATTACAAAAAATTTTGAAACATTATGGAACACCTCGAAGTATTAGAATTTCGATTCCATCACTAATTTGTTTTGCTCTTTTTGGGAACAGAATCGTTTTGGATGTTTTGACCGTTTCAAAACGATATTTTGATCATTGTAGATAACATATATGTATATATAGAGAAAGAATAATCAATAGATGAGTGTTTGGGGTGTTGGTTTTTAGGTTTTGGGGTCAAATCGTCGTCGTGTAGAATCCTTCCTTGTTAGATATTTAAGTGCCCTAAAGTCTTATCAGATTACAGATGAGTTTGAGGGAGGATTGATCTCTCTCTCTCTCTCTCTCTTGTGGTTTGGGCAAATGTGGTAGAATTTGAAGGATAATAGATTTCCAGGGTTTGGAGGTTGATGTAGGACGGAAGAGGAAGAAATAATATAATAGAAAACAAGAAGAGAATAAGGGATACCAAACCCTCACAATAATACTTAAAAACATAAATAAATTCAAATTCCTCAATTCAAGCCTAGTCAATCCCTTTTCGATCTTTATGAGAGGTGGTGGTAAAGTCCACGGCAGGTGGTGATGTGTCTGTGGTGGTGGATTTTGAAATTGAATGATTTTAACAAAAGCATAAGATTTTCTTGGATTTTTGTGTGGGCATTGGTGTAGGCGTTATGGCTGTGCAATTGTGACCTTGGATCACGGGATCGTATCATTGGGACAGTCTCTCTGCTTGTAGGAATGACAACAGATTTTTAAATTCAGTAACGATCCTAATGACAAGTGTATTATCTAGAATGGATACTTAAAAGTACAAGAATAATAGTACCATTTCAGCAAATGCAAGGATAATATCTGTTTGTGTTTCTGCTTGTATGCATTGTTTTGGTAAGGTTTTAGAATGATTTGTTTATGAGGTAGTTTAGGGTTGGTTTTGAATCCGTAGTGTGGATGATGTTTAACAAAAAATTGCAATTTAACCACATTCGGGTTGATAATGGAATATGGTTTTATATAGGTTTGCCCAAGTATCTATTTCTTGAAATTATTTGTTTTGTTTATCCTTTAGAATTGAGCCTCAGTATTCAACAAATTTACAGCTGTTGCTACCAAGCAAGATGCTCAGGAAGATCAGAATATATTTAATAAGGTCCAAGAAGCTAAAGCTGCAGCAAGTAGATCGGAGGAGTTTGCTGTTTTGAAGCGTCAAAGAGCCCAGCTTCTAATGGAGAATGCAGATTTAGCTACATACAAAGGCACAATGGCACTAAGAATTGCCGAAGCACTGCAAGGTGCCAAAGCTTCAGATGTAGCTGACTCTTTTTTTCTCAGTTGAATTACTGGGTTATCTTCTTTCTGATTCCCCAACTGAAATGACCAATTTTTTGTTATGGGAGCTATTACAGCCTCATGGGCCCCCTTTTTCGGCAGTTTGCAGGTCAACCTTGGCAGAAAATATTGTAAGTTGGTATAGATTTGATTGGATGTACATGTTGTATTATTATTACCTCACCCCCTATTGCTTACATGGCGATTTGGTTGATTTCTTTTGAATTGAAGATAGAAGGATGGAAGGTACAGGAGGCTCTAATAGCTGTTAACTGCCCTTTCTGAGTTTTTTTTTTTTGGTCTTCCTTGTCTTAATCTCTCCAAATCCCGCCAAAATCAGTTACTTTGATGTAGGCTACCCTGTGGAGGAATATTTCCTGTTCATTTTTCGGTGGAAAATATGACCAAGGAGCTGTGCCAAATGCTATTGTAAATGAGAAGATTTTCTTTGCTCTTGTTTTGGTTTGCAAGTGTGATTCTGCATTATGGTGGTGATGCTTCAATGGTTTAAAATTTTGTTTCGAAACTATGTTTTGATAAGTTAAAAATAGAAACGTTTTGAAAAAATTTGGAAACGCAATGAAAACATTGAGAAGTTTTTGTTTTTAACCTTAATCACGTTCTTTTATTATTTTTATTAAACAATCATGTTTACATTTTTATCACCAAGCATAGTTCTGATAAGTTGAAATTGTAAAGCGTGATTTGTTATCCTTAGGTACCAAAAACATTTGTTTCAAATGAAAAAAAAACACATTTCTCACTCAAGCTTTTGGCTAAGAAAGAACTTCCAAATAGATTTTTTTTTATATAATATTAGTGAGGGGCCCTTTTCATACATACATGCTGCATATAAACACATGAACAAATGTATATTTAAGTACATTTTTTAAATTTGGTTTATAAGCACTCCTACAGAGTGAAGAATTTGTTTGGCACCGGCATCTAGGCTGGAGGGAAGAACAGGAGCAATCACCTCAAGGAAAAGATCCAGTACCTTGTATGTTGACTTGTCCCCCCTACTGTGGACGAAAGGAAAAATTGTCAGCCCGTTTCCTTGGAAACATAAGAAACGTTTTAGCTTTGGTCCCAAAACATATAGGACCGAAATGCAAGTTTAGGTTTCGCCCAAAAATATACAGGACCGAAAAAACACTTGCATTTCATTTCTCACCCAACAAAATTCGAAACGTTTCGTAAATTTCATGCTAAACGAAAAGGTTACATGGAGTCCATATCATATGCCAATAATCTCTGCACATTAACATACATTTCAAAGATTTAGGCCTAATGACAGCCAAGCAGTTGAGAACATGAGCTTGAAGATGAGGATGCAAATGCTTGAGGAGAAGATTTATTTCTCTATTGTCACCAAATATGATTGCATCCTTTATTGCCAAAAGATGATTCTATTCAGTGAAAAAAAATAAGTTATGATCATAGTTCAAACTAATACCCTTGTATGTTCTTCTTCCTTTGTCTTACCTTCGAGCATCTCTAATATTGACTCAATTTTTTACTCAAATTTGAGCAAACAGTTTTAGTAAAAAACTTGATTTGATACAAAGCACTACAATAGAAAAATTCAAATTTAAAGGAATACAAATCCAAATTTAAACGAAGACAAATCCAAATTTAAACGAAGGTAGAATATGACCATTAAATTTTTAAAGGAGAATAAAATTTAACAATTGGCAATTTCAGTAAAAGTTTGAATCTTTCTTGATTTTGAAAAAAAAATAAACATCCCTTGATTTGGTATGAGTTTGAGTATAGAATTATAGAAAGTTTTAAGGGGTTTTTACCCAATATTTAAATTTGGGTTTAGAAAAGGTTAAGGGTTGGAGATGCTTTCATGGAGAAGACATGAAATGGTTGGAGCACCACCACCCACAGCTGCACCTTTGCCTCGGCCACTAGCACGCATGGCTACATTGTCACCACCACTCACACCTACACCTTGGCCTCCCTCCAGAAGTCATAATTGCACAATCACCATCACCTATATTGTTTCAGGAGTGGGAACCTAATGTAGATATTTCCTCATGATTATACACGTAGACCAAACATTATACCAAGAGGGAGCGGAATAAATTTTTTAATTTTAGCCCAAATTGATGCCAAATTAAAACTTATGTCTACCATAATTACCTCTTCTCACAAATATGAAACAATAAATGTGAGAACTTTTTTAGTCACCACAGTCCTTAACATACATGACGATGGATTAAATTAATAATTCACTCGTAATAAATCTTACATTGATCCCAAATCTCCAAACTCAATTGCACAATTATAGATGATATGATATCAAACAATCAAAACATCAAATACATAGTGCGCGTGTGTTCTAACAAATGCAAGTGTGTACAATAATCAATAAGACACAAACAATATGTTGACGCAAAAAACCCTCTTCGGGGTCAACTACTTTAATCTACTTATATCCATAATACTTATTCTCTTCATGTAGGAGCATCTTCTCATATTCAATCACCCTATTTAGTCATTCTCACTCTTCTTCATTCTTTGCATCTTCAATCATCACATATTCTTTTTTGGTTCTTCATACTTAGTGTAGCACATTGAACATTCAAACTTTCTCATCTTGTGTCAAACTTGTTTAACACTTTCAACCACGCTCACAAAAAGATGATTAATAATACAAGAATGTTTGTTATTATCAAAATATTGCTTAACCAAACATAGGGTCAACAGTCTTGAGATCAAATAGGTCTGTTTATAGTTGTATTGGGGCCTTGGGATTAGGGTTTCTAAAATGAAGGTTATTCAGGAATTCAAAAGAGTTATTACTAGAGAACGTTACTTTTTTAAACCACATTTTTCTATTGCTTTCTCTTCTTTACAATTCATAAACACTTGAATACCACTTTCCCATACTTCTTTCTTTCTTTACAATTCATAAACACACTTGAATAGCACTTTCCCATACTTCTTTCATAATTTCTTTTCAATTCCTAATACTTGAATAGTTAAACGTGCACTGACAATCTGTGTTTCAATTGGGAATACAACTTGAGATACTAAAATTTAGTATAAAGTTTTATAATAGGCTTAAATATAAACAAATTCAAGCCACAATCAAGCATTCCTTACATCAATGCTAGTCAAGTCATGTAAACATGATTCAAGAAAACTAATAAATCAAATAGCATGTAACTGTGATGAAACCTATATATATATAACAGTCAAAACTAGTTTTGATTACATTACTGCAGTATGGGTTCATAGTATTTGTGATTTATTGTGGGTCCCTTGTAGGGACGCTAGGGAATAAAGGAGGGCAGATTGTGATGACCTGCATTGGTGTGTCTTGAATCCCACATTGAAAGTTTACATGAGAGATGCTGGGTATATATGTAGGAACAATGACCCTAAATGACAACTTCTTTGCTGGCTCTTATGGTGACTAACTCTATTCCCTACCACCAACTAAAGACTACGAAAACTAGATACCTAGACTAAAATCACAACATTTTTTTTCTCCAAAAAAGGGCTGAGAATAAAGGTGAGTGAAATCAAAGGCAAACTAAGAAGATGGTTCAGGATGATCACGTGGTCCAAAATCAAGACGGCAAAGGACCTCTCCGTGAGCAGTTAGCTCTGCTACTCCTCTATAATCTATTCTTCCTTAAAATCTGTAGCAGAAGTTGTCTTTCAGTGCAAACATTCACTGGCTTGCCCATCAGGTTATCACCTTCTTCCCCTGCATCCTCCTCCTCTTGCACTTTAGCTCTAGCACGTGCACTCTTACTTTTCTCCACACAACAGTATAATCCAACAATTTCGGGTTCTTCTCTCTCTCCCAATCTCTGTCCATCTCCACTCCTTGATTTGTGCAAACCTAGGTAACTAACTAGATAGCCAAATGGCAATGAAGCATTTTTTCTAGTTCATTAATTACCTTCTGCATCTACATCATAATTCGAGTTGACAAAAAATCAAGTGGTTCATCCCTACTACATACAACAACCAAGCCCTATCAGGATATATGTTTGTCCTACATTGGGGCATCAGGTTTGCCACTGAAATCTAATGCAGAATTTTATATTTTTCTACCAGTTGCCCCCGCTCCAAAAAATTATTCTTAAATGACCACACAAAATTCGGATCACCTGTTAGTTCCCTCGCAACCACCTTTAAGTCCATAGTGGATTGCAGTGTTATACGTTAGATTTGCCACCCAATTAATACCACTCAGCTAAAAAATCAAAGCAGAATCAACAATAAATTCCCCCCCTCACATAAGCCCTAAACCTCCTCCAATCTAGCCTTTCCACATTGATCTTGAATTATGACACTCACACCAATCTTCGTAATCTTCAACCAATTTCTATTCTCCATAATCTACTTTATTCCCCATGGAAGAAAATCATCTAGCAAAACAAACTTTCCATCATTATAGGTCTTGCAGAAAAATAGAGTTCAAACCTGTCCCTCTGATCAGCAGTGAGGAACCGGTCTGGATAAAAAAAGCCACAAAATATATCGCTCGACATCTCTCTCAGCTTCTGGTTGTTTCCTATGCGTAGCCTGAGCACTAGATTCGGCTCTTGATGTGTTGTTTCTTTGGGGGCCACGAAGGTAGATCTTGAAAGTGATGAGATCTTGATTTGAACAAAAATCTCTTCCAAGAAGGTGTTTAGAATTTGACCGGGAGGATTAGGAAGAGATTTTGGGATAGATATTAAGTTGAAAAGGGTAGATTTTGAAGAAAATAAGAAAAGGAAGATGTTATGTTGAAAATAGAATCGTGGAGAAGACAAAGTGTAGGTTTTATAACCTGATAGGCATGTCTGAACTGAAGAGGCACATCCGGACATAGGCATCAAGGCGGTTCAGATTCAATAGGTGCGTCCGGACAAACTCTAATCTCTGGAATTGATTTCTATGTCACGAGGACGGCTCAATCTTTCTAAAAAAACATGCATTTAGTCAAAAATTTATATTTTTGAACTCAAGTAGATAAAAAATTGGGGAGAAATTCTGAATAAAATGTTCACGATTCTATTCCAAATATTGGTACGTTCAGATTGGTAGATGTATGTTTGTAATTGATTAATTTGATAAAATTTATCGTAAATTTCAACTTATTATATGGTCGTGATGATATAATCCGTCTATAGCTCTTAGGTAATGATTTACATATCTAAGATGATTCATTGGTTTAATAAACTTAAGAAGATTAAAGTTAAAATAGAAATATGAAGTAATCCTGTATGGCTCTTAGGTGGTTTTAATAAAAATATTGTCCCTTTTGGTTACCTCCTTCACTTTCATTACTTTTTAAAGAGAAGTGGCTTTAAAGAGATCAAGTCTTCCCTTCCAAACCAAATCCCTCTCCCGAATTTTCGTTTCTTCTTTTTTTTTTTTCGGACTTACAGGTTCCTCTCTTCTTCACCCATCGATATACCCTCTCAATGTTTCAACTTCGATTCTCATTTACCAATCCATTGAGATGTTAGCATGAAAAGAATTTGGAGCTTAACAGATTCAATCGGGGCTGACCTATTGGTAGGTAACCCATAATTTTTTTTAAAAAATTTCGGTAGCTTTTTGGGTTTTTGATTTTTTTGGTATAGAAGTTATTGTTTGAATTAACACAGCCTCTTTAATTTTTTCCCTAATAGTAGACAATAGAGCACTAACTATTTGATTGATTATTTATCGTCTGTTTGGAATATTAGTCATAGGGTCACACTTGAATTGCTGAATTCTTTTGATATTGGTTGAGAGGAGATGGTGTCACACAATCACAGTCATCTTGGTAAAGATTGAAGGTTTACACAGATTAGAGTCGTGATCAGTTAGTCTTCTCTGAAACAATCTTGGTTACTTGGAGAGTATTGGTTTAGTTTAACAGACTTGTCTTTAGTTTTTATTTTTCTTACCTTTTTTTAAAATAAAAAATTTAATTTATTTTGGTTACTATGTTCTGTATAGGTTGGCTAAAAACATAACAAATGTTGAGTTTGCATCTAATTAAACAACTTATTTTGTCACTCGTTATGGATAAATTGCAAAAGAGAAAGTTGGAAAAACTTCAAAAAAGCGATGAACAATAATTGTTTAGGCTGCGTCCACTGCAAAAAGATCTTGACTCCACCCTTGTATATATACACTCACCATCAGGCAAAAATATATGTAGACGTGTGTATAACGAGAAAATGAGAATTCAGCAATATTACAACATAACTTCAAAAACAATTCACTTACGTACTTCATGCATTGATATAGTGTGCATGAACATTACATCATTAGGAAAAAAAATAGCAATAGAACAAAAAGTTCATTGCATTGAAGTTGCTTATTCTTGTACCCATCTTGAGTTTTGGTATCTTTGAAAAAATAGAGTTCTATTAATTCCGGCCTGACCACTTCTTTACATGCATTCTTGCTCTTTCTGCCTGCATTTGAAACATACAATTATCAAATTAAATGGTTTTAATAAAAATAAAGTCAGAATAAAAACAGCATAGGGTTACTTTTAATAACGTGATATCGTTCCAACCATGCATTCTTTGCATTCATGGTTTCAACGAAAAAACTCATATGTGCATGGTAATCCATGAATCGCGTGCATTGGTTATCTGCATTTTATGCCACAAATGAGATTCAAATTCATGACATGCGAGTTTATGAAAAAAAATTATATATATTTAGTTTATGCTTGGTTACCTCTTTTTCCCAGTGGCATCGAATGGTAATGATCATCAATAGTAAAGTTTGGAGTGCAGCCCACATACCCTAATCATATGAATTATCAGAAGATTCAAAATGTGAAACATGTTACACAATAACTGTGATGATATCTGATAAAACAAGAAATTGGGAGGTAAGTGTAGAATTGGGAATTCATCAGCAAACCATAATCATAGCTACATTTACATGAATGAATAGGCACTTGAGCATGGGTAAAACAAGTACATACCATAACTCCTCGATGGAAAACCATTCCATTATAATTCCAAGAGGAATACCTATCAGATAATAGCAACCTATATTTATATACGCCACATATGATTGCCATCCACATCCAATAGCAACCCCTATAAATTTGAGGGAAAAAAAAACAAGAAAGAATGTATATCATGATTTGAAGTATTATTGATTTATGAATTGTCGGGTCTGTAGTGAGTTTACTCCTATTTTCTGGAGATGTAAAATAAGTATTTTGTGTTTTTTGTCTCTTGGGATTTGAGTTTATTTTTTTGGTGACCGGGTGAGTTGGGAGAAAATATTAAATATATAACGGTGATATCACGTCATTATTATCACGTGATCTTATAAGAACATAATAACTCACCAAGTGAATTTCACATATTTTAATAACCACCCATTCATATCATTTAATAACCATCCCATGTATGAGAATAACTACCAAGTAGGGTTTATATTGTCACGCGGTGTCACCGTTACACTCAATATTTATTCATAATTTGGGTTTTTTCTAGAGAATCTATGAGTGCACATTGGATGTGCTTTGAATTATATTGTATATGTTCTTTTGCGAAAATAAAATTTATTTATTTATCGAAAAAAAAGATGAACTTGTTTACGTTAGATATGTCAAAAGAGAAAAATGAACTTGTTAAAAGAAATAAAGATGTGAGAGTGATGATTACCAGAAAGAACTGGCTGAACACTGTTTAGGAGAATGGATAAAGCCAAGAGAATGACGAGCTTGTTTACGGTTTCCAAGACAGGTTTGCTGGATGAGAATAATAGGGCAATTTTGTTGTGGAAAATCATAATCAGCAAGCAGAAGCAAAGACCGATCACCAAAGATGTCATCACGGACATTACTGTAGAAAACATGGCACCCTTTCCATTGCCCGCCCCCAACTCATCATGAGCTTGATTTGGGTAAGCAATTACATGAATTAATAAACTCAATATTTGATATAAATTTGTGTGTTCGTTGCTTCAGAATCATGTTTTTCAGACTAGCTAACTCCAAAAATTCCAACCTCAAAAGTATAAACTACAAACAAGGGTGACACAACACAAATGGGGTTTTAGGCAAAATATTTAGATGAGACCTATGAAATATAAAAATATAGATACTACTAAAGTATTATCGTAAATTAATATATATTCTTTTAAAATTATTGTTCTTATTTTTGTTATGTTTTTAGCCAACTTATATAGAACATAGCAACCAAAATAAATCAAAATATTTTTTTTATTAAAAAAAGGTAAGAAAAATAAAAACTATAGACAAGTCTGTTAAACTAAACCAATACTCTCTAAGTCTGAAACTGCAGAGAACCAGTTGGAGGTTTACCAAAGTCTAATCCACTACTCTCCAAGTTAACATACAAGTACTCAAGATTTATACCTCAACCAATACCATACTTAAATGCTCATTTCCTTGCTATGTCTCTCCCCCGAAAGTCCCTCTTCGACGTCTGATGTAGCTTCACTTGGACCTCCCCTCTACATGGTTCATATAAGCCTCGAGTGATTATGGGCACGCCAACAATCCTCGATATGCACACACCAATGGGTTTTTCAACCAATAACTTCTTCTTCTCCACGCCATGAAGATGGATAAAATTACTAGTGGTATATTTTAGATTCTAGGGATTTAGGTTGTGGTGGAAGCTCTCAAGGTTGAAAGGCAGTTTTCTCTCTTCAAAATCTTACAAGAGGCGTGACCTAGATGTGGGAAAGACTTTCCCTATTTATTGGTCCCAAAAAAGGGTAGTCTTAGTAAATAAGAAAACTCAAATTCACGAACGACCGTTCAATTGGTGGGAGGGCTGTTGTCGCTGGAATGAAAATAATGTTTCAAACACGACTAAGACAGGCATTGCTCGAGCGACCATAAGCACCGCTCAAGCAAAAATGAGACCGCTTGGGCGAGCTCATAGAGTGAGCTCTGTGCTATCTTTCGTGGTCTTTCCCCATTTCCTTCCCTGAGCCATAAAGAGACCACTCTAGCGAAAGCTAATGAGCATAGATCGGCCCTTATAAGTTTTAAGCATAAAACCATGCAAAAACTTGTCCTCTTGAGCACTAAAAGATGTTGCTCAAAGAGGGGTCCAATTACGAATCAAACTATGTTTTCAAAACACAAAAATGGTTTAGAAATTTTTTTCTTTTAAAATCACCTAGGAATCATAATCAAATTGCTTCATAATTCAATTTTCATCCTAATCAACCTAAGTTAAAATAATTAAGGGTTCATCTTATGTGTCTAAGCATTACATTTGTCCTAAGCATGAAGGTGCATATGGAGGTTGAATGATGTAGCTTTGACGCTTGATCTTCTCTCTTCATTGATGCTTTCGAATCATGAACATGATATCATCATGACCATGTAATAGGTTGAGATTTTACAATGGACTCCACAAAATTAGTCGATTACAAATATGATCTAACAATCTTCCCCTTTAGCAATTTCGTGACAAAACACACGTTAGAAATTAAGATTACAACTCAAAATCATTGAACAAAAGAATTGTAAACTAATCTCAACTCTCATGCATACATCCTAAATCTCTATCTTGTATAAGGATCTACATCTTTTGATAAAGCTTGAAGATCATAATCCTACGCAACACTACTTAAACGAAAACCTGGTAAAACCATCATATGTTAGAAAATTTAATAACATAATCACAAGTATGAAAAACACCAAGTTAAGCATAAGGCATAAGTATATATACATCATACAAGTTCAAATATGTAACACGTTAAAAACTAACTTGCCGAATATGCTTGAGAACCTATTGATCTATCAATATGAAATACATCAAGTTCTCCCCCTTAGTTGGTGTTCAAAAGTAAAATATATAACAAGCGAAAAATAAACAAAGAAAATTTTGACTTCATGCCAAGTTTGCAAATTTTACTCCCCCTGAGTATTTGAATAAACTCCCACTTTCCATGTTCGCATGCAACATATCTAGCCTAGTTAAGAGAAAATCTCCTAGATTACTCCCATATGTACCTAAAATATTCTTCCCATTTTTGTCACAAATGCCAAACCAATGATAACATACAACAAGCACGGTATAAAATCAAGTTATCCAATATATTATTATTTTATTTGCTACAAATTTCAATCCAATGATGACATATAACAATCATGACATAGAATCATAGTATAACAAGAAGAAATGAAGGCATAACAACTAGCCAAATCATGTAAGCAAACTAAGCAAGGAACAAACAAGGCATATAACTCAAAGTCAAATATGATTAAACATCAATAAGTAGGACTAAGTATACATCACAACAATAAAAACTAGATCTAAGCAAATAAAAGTCAAAAGATAAAAAAGTTAATAATAAATAAATAAACAGAGTACTTTAGTACAAGTCATGAATGAATGTAAAATACTCTCAAGCTGACATATGACTTATACTAAGTCTTTAAAACCAATAGCTCAAATGGTTGCATCACCACCATCTCCACCATCCCCTCCGTCACGTTGGTGCATCTCTACATCTGAAATAGTGTCATCTGCATAGGCTCGCCCGAAATTTGCTTCACTTTTAACAACCTCCTGAGTCGCCCAAATCTATGTGCAACTGCTCCTATCATAGTCTGTTGGGTAACCTCTAAGCTCACAATCCTACCATCTAGTGCATCCAACCTCTAAGACGTCAGTCGGTAATGCTCAATCATGGTGCGCACAACCCTGGTTATCATATCAACAAGTGATGCCATCTGGGCTGCAAGGATATTTGAATCTGACTCAGGTGGTGGTGGTGTCTTATATGTACTAGTCTTAGGACGAACAGGTGGGGCTTGCTCCTTAACCACTACACATGCTCAGCTTTGATCTGACTCTACTTCATTAGCTCTTATTCAAGGCTCTCATGGGGTTCCGCAACTGATCACTCCATAAGATAACTACTCCTTGCCCTTGGAAGATACAAGTAATCAGAGATACAAATGGCAGATTGTCTGATACTCTTCCCTCTAAAAATTCTCACCGAATAAACCCAAATATCATTATCGGCAAATCAAGATCAAATCATTTTCCTAGAGCATAAAGCATGTGTTCCTTTTGGGTAGGAAAGTCAGAGATATGTATTTTCAATTCTATGTTGTAGTTGGCCACTAGACTTAGTATCCTATAATATGGGGTCAAGTATTTTTGCTGAAAAATTCAATGTCACCCAATTATCAGGATTTTCAATACCGCATAACTCAGTGGCCAAAACATGTAGAGGAGGCAAGTCTTCTACAGGTTCGCATGTAGAGAGTCATTCTCTAGCCTCGGTAGGCCAAGTGTGGTAGCTATGAGAGTGGCAAAAAACTTAAACTCAATACCTTATATATATGTATTAAAGTTGTAAAACCCGGGTAAATTTGAACTTTTTATAAATAAGGGAAAAATGGTAATTTTCCACCATAATGAGAAAACTAAAATACGTGTTCTCTAGACCTTGTATGAAAAAATGGACTTCGTTGTTGGACTCATGTCGCGGAATATAGTCACCATGTCCAATATCGTCGAATTCTGAGTTAAGTAGGATTTTTGCACGTAGTTCGAGGCGACAAGGTGGCAGATGACCTCACTGAGGGTCTTAAAAGCGATAAACTCAAAAATTAATTATTTTTGATTAAAATTTTAAATAAAATTAAATTAAACTTAACCCGTAATATAATTAGTCGTTTCGGGACGAAATCGGATCCGATTAAGCAAAAGACACGTGGCGCGACGTGGGCCAAGTATTTAAAATTATAAATAAGGGTAACTATATTAGAAAATCAAATTTTTAGCCCACTTGATCCTTGTTTAGCCGGCCAAGAAGAGAGAGAGAGAGAAGAGAAGAGAAAAACACAAAGTTCTTAAGCTTTTCTCTTGCGATTTCCCGGGGTTCCGTCACTCGAAATCTCTTAGACCAAGAACTAAAGTTGCTCTACGTGACTAGGGCTACGTGTAGGTACCAAGAACGAAAATTTTCAACGAATATCAAAAGGAAAAGTTTAAAGTCTTGTGTTCTTGGTGTATTCTTCAAGCCTAGTCTTCATTTCTAGCTTCAAGAGGTAGGGTTCCTCCTACCATGGATTAATATTTCCTTAAATGTTGATAGTTTAAGGGTTTGATATATTTATGCACATGAATAGACTTTTATATGTATGTAGAAGTTATATGTGATTGACATACGTAGCTTTTAAATTAATATATTTGTATGTCTATGTAATGGAAATGGAAAAGTGAGCATAGAAAGGCTTAAGCTAATTGCTAGCTTGGTTTTGGGTATGTGGAAGTCACATATGATTGACATAGGTAACTTATGTATTGATATGTAGGTATGTTTATGTAATGGAAATGAAAAAGTGAGCATAGAAATGGCTTAAGCTAATTTGCTAGCTTGATTTTGGTATGTGAAAGTTATATGTGATTTATTATGTAACTTAATGAAAATTAAAAGCATGTTATGTGTTATACAAATTATGCCTTGAAGGTGTTTGGTGAAATGTCTTGAGTGTTTAAAAATTGTTGTTTTAATTGAATTAAAATAACATGCTTAAGTTTAACTCGTGGAATCATATGTTTATGATATGATTTATGATTAAATGTGCTTGTTGATATATGCATGTGTTGATATATTAACATTGAGATGAATATGGTATTTATATGCTTAGAATATAAATTTACCATGAATGTGTTGAAATTGTTCATGTGTTGTTCTTGGCATATTGAGCATTGTGTTGTGTGCAATGGAACATATCATTGCATATGCACGGAAGCATCTCATCTCATGGGTGTGTGCATGGTTGATGTCAACACCACACTTGGTGATTGACGGGATGGATTGGAAAAAGTTGGGTCGAAGACCTAGCTAAGCCGTTTGGTTGCATGATAAATTGGGTTGGGGTTAGCAAGAAGAGGTATGACGATCTCGCAGGTGCAAGACCCAGTGATTTGGAAAATGCACTCTATTGGTGTAAGAGTCCATAAAGTGTGTGGGTTTGGATGACCCTTGGTGTAAGTCCATGAACATCGATTCCCAAGAAAGACCCTAGTTTTGAAAATGTCATTTGATATGTACATAAATGATGGAATGAAACACTTTGGCATTGCATCATGTAGTGGGAGTTGGTGAGGACTCGGGTTAAAGTGCATGAGTGAGTTTCATCTCATTTTATGGCATGGTATTGTTGCATTCCAACTTAGAATGCATATCCTTATAAGGAATGATTGTTTATATATTGTAAATCAATGTTGTATGAGCATCAACATCTAGGGGGGAGTAGCCTTTGTAGGATTTACTCTACTGGGCGTTGGCTCACCCTGTACGGGAAACATTTCAGGTGTGGGGTTTGTACCTGCGGATGGCTCACTTGGAGAGCATCAGGCATGAAGGGCCAGACTTGTGGCCTTATTTTGAGTTTTTGTAAAAGGTTTATGAAAACTTGATATTTGGCATGTAGATTATGCAAATTAATTGTAATAGAACATATATGGACTAATGTTAAAATAACCTTGCATGTTTTAATATAAGTATGTGTAATTAGACCCGGTGTGGCCAATGTTTATTTATAAATGGACCCGGTGCGGTCATTATTTATATTGGGCCTCGGATGAGTCATGTTAAGTTATATTGCATAGATTGATTTTTGGGTAGAACTCCCTGTACGAAGGAGACTCTGCCCAAATTTTGTTAAGTTATGGATCCCGGTAAAATGGGGCATAACGGTGTGATATCGAGTTACTCTGTATCTACGGGTATTCCGCGGGTTAATGGATAATCAACGGACCCCTGGATTTTGGGGCGTCACAAAAGTGGTCAACTTGAGGATTGGGATCACGTATATGTGCATAAAACTCTCTCACATGCTATAATCACACATCACAGGGTCTATAAACATACAAGTCCATCCACGATTGGTTAGATTAGCAACAATTGAACGATTGACCTTTGTGTTGTTTACTCCCCTTTCCATCAAAACTGGCCTGAGAGATAATTCTCGTTTGAACCTCTCTGTGAATTTCGGAGTCAAGAATCGAGTAGCTTCATCAAAGATTTCCTCAATCTCCTTGTATACATTCTCAACCCTTGGTCGTTTCTCTCTTCATGGTGTCATCTCAGTATTCACGTGAAGAGTCTAGGTCTTATTCGTGTGGATTAATAGTAGAACGATGAATCAACCTTAGATCTCCAAAGAAAGAGTTTGAGAAAGTTTAGAAACCTTAGGTTAGGGTTATAGGAGGCTTAAAACTTGATTGATTGAGTTTGGGATATAAAAGGTCATCCAAAACACGATTTTAAAACTCTAGCCGCCGACTAACACGAGGTCGCTCGAGCAGTGAGGAGATCGCTCAACGGCTTCTGAAGCAGATCACCTCTATTTTCTACAATCCAGTCCACTTCAACCCATCCCCAATCAATCCTAACATACATGCATGGTTTAAATCAAATCTAAAACAATTCAATACAATGCAAAGATCAATTTGGATTAAAATCAAATGCAATTTTCATATTTAAACACTAAATGCTCAAAATCCAAATAATCATGAAAATCACATCAATTTGCATTGTAATAGCTTTATCCAAAATTTATCATCCCAATACATTACTCTTAGGCATATTCAAAGATATAAAACTCAATTTCATGCACCCTAGAACAATATTTCCTCACTTTCTTCAATGTCATATGACTAGATCCGAAATATGTACACCTAAGTGCAGGCGGTCAAGCTGTAGTAATAATCCGGTTTGAGTCCGAAGTCAAATCTACAGGGAACTTCCTGTTGGGGTTTCAATGTAAGCAGTAATAGCGACCAAATGGTTGTAACATTTGAGATTTAAAGTTGTGAGTTTTAGGGATTTTTTATGGACAGAATATAAGATTCTTTCCAAGAAAGTTTTCCAGATAAAATATAAGATAAGCTCAAATGTAAAAAGGTCACTCTTTAGTTTGAGAATCTGAACATGTAGTTAATCATCTGAGTTATTATATTTATGCTTGATAGTTCAATTAACTCCCTTGTCAACAACAAGTTAATCGGAAGATAAAGATGGACTGTGAGAATTAAGAACACGGTTATGATGTCTTTATAGAAGTGTGCAAGAATTGTCTGTGTCGAGACTTAACCCATCTACAAACAAGCAAGTGTTTTTACAAGTCATCTAACCATGATGTTAATATTCCATTCTTTAATTGCAGCACAGGAATGGTGAGGATTGAAGGGTAGTCATGAAGATCTACCTAGGGCACTTGCCTTGAACCGGTGAGTCTTTCTATGCCAGATTCATATGTGTCATAGAAAGAACCCACAGTTATACAAAGTACCTTAGCTTTGCTAGATGCAATCAATCATCCAATAAGCAAGGGGAATATAAAATATTAAGCATAAGAACAATGCACAAATATAACTTTTGGATAATTTATACGTGCCCTTCAACTCTTACTAAAGAGTGAATGAGAAACTACTCACTCTTCATGGCTTTGGTAAAGCTATAAGAGTGAGTGATGCTCATCCCTCCAAGTAAAGGACTTACACAATGAAATAACAATAAACAAGGAGCCGATTTTCAACGAAGAATAAGTGAATCACGTTCCACCCTTCACGGCTTTGGTATAGCTCTAGAACAGTGGAAGAGTTTTACTCTTTTAAGAAAGAAGGAAACTCAAGCAATAGAACTGAAAGACATGAATAATAAAAGTAAAAGAAAACTAGTCATATTTGGAGGGTAGCTTCTTCCACCGAGAAATGGAGGGTTGCTTCCTTAACCAAAAGGTGAACTATCTTCCTTAATACAAACAAATATAAAACAATTCTACAACTATATGAGTGGGAGTCTAAGCCTCCATCAAGCTCCCTACCAAGCACACCTTTCTCTCCCAAAAATGAGAGTATTTATAGGCAAGGAGGAGGAGACAAGAGATGGTGAAGGAACAGTGTATGCCACCAAAGTCCAAGTGAAAATCCAACCACTCTGCAGTCAATCTGCGGAGAACATTCGAACGTGATCTGGCGTTTGAACGTTGGATATGTTTTTGTGTTATGGGTGTTCGAACATTGGATGGCACTCGAACGTTTCTTCTATCTGTGCTTTATGGGCGTTCAAACGGTAAATGGGGTCTAACATTCTCACTCAAGTGGCCTGTGGTCTTTTGTGGAATCCTATTTCCACACTCTGGAAATAGAGTGTGGAATCCTATGCACATCTTGGCGCTTTGTACTCATCACTCTGGTCTTCAATCAATTCAAGTGGACGTTCAAACATGAGTTGGCGTACGAACGTGGTGCTCAAGTACTTCAGGGTCTTCCATCTTGACTACAACACGTCATGTCTCAGCAGTCTGGTTTTCTCATTATTCACGTGGATGTTCGAACGTGAGTTGGCGTTCGAACGTTCTTGCTTTGTTCTAAGCTTCTCCAATTTTGTTTCCTTATGTACTGGTGTTACACTCAAGTGTGATATTTGTTGTTCTTGAGCCTTTGTTCACTTTAGGACCTAAAATATCATCACATAAATTCCATCAAAATACAATTAGTCTAAAAAAGACATAGTAAAATACTAATTTTAAGTACTAATCACACCCCTAACCTAAATATTGCTAGTCCTTAGTAATACAATGATTGAATGAAAATATATTTCTAATGCCATTTTGGTAGGTCATTTGGTTTCATTTAGCGTATGCAACAAGCCGTTGAACCACTAGGTTTACCCTAGCGGGCGATTTTTGTCTCATGAGGGTTTTTAGCGAAGCTACCCACAAACTTTTATCGAACATATGTGTATGTGGGATTGTTGGTTAAAGTAAATTAGCATCATGGTCGTTGAGACACCCAACCCTCAATTTTGACTTTTATCTCGCATGCTCCTTTTTCATTGGTACTTACTCTGTGCAAAAATTAGCATTTGTTACGTTGGCATTTGGAATCCACTGTGTAGTAAGAATGGTCATTTTAGAAAACAGAATTGTTATATAATTATAGTGACTTGCCTCTCTAGGGGCATCTGACAAGAAGATGGCCAATCGAAAAAATCACATGCACAGTTCGTATGGGAGTGAAGTTTTTAGAAAGCAAACTAATCATGTTCTTGGCATAATCTCATGAAAGTATATTGATGCAATTTAAAGAAATAATATTTAACTAACATACCCTAACTTTTGATTGACAACACACAAATGCATCAGACTTGAGATCAATTAGGGCTTTTCATCAGTTGTAATGTGGTCAAAGGTCAGTGGCTAATGAAATGATGTCAATGGTATGCAAAATCTATCCTCTATTTGTGTAGTGGAGCACACCTCTTTCTTTTCGAAATTTTGCCAAGAAATGTTATTTCTTTGTTTCATTTTTATTATTTTTCACTTTCATGGCAATTACATGTCTTTTTGTTCCTTTTATTTTTCGGTTGTTCCCACCGACTTTTCTTTTCAATGAATAACAGCTGACATAATCTTTTTTCCTTCTCTTACATTTCTGTATCATACTGATTAAAAAGAGGATGTAAGAAAATTAGATAGCAAAGGTATGTCAAAAATATTTTCATGTGGCTCGGTTATCATATGGGTTTCTTGAAAAAGAAAATATTTTTGAAGGCTCAAGCATGGTTAATTAGGGATATAATTTTGAAAAAAAAATGGCTAAGGCTCAAAGTTAAATCAAAAGATGGCCTAAAATTATTTCTCAAGTATGTGCACATGTATATGTTGTATGCACATGTTCCCTGTGGGATATGTCAATGATCACTTTAGTTGTGTCAATCAAAGCAAGGTTAATGAGATTATTGAAAAAAAAAAGTGAAAGAGCCCACTTGATTAAATGTTGATATCCTCTCAGAAGCATCGTAAAGCTCAAAATTTACCATGGTAATCTTTTTCATCTCTACTGGTTATGTCGGGTGTTTCAGGGAATGTCGGTTATATATTGATTCCATTTTCGAGTCTGATCATCTTGTACCTTAAGAATTGCAAATACTAATGTACATTTGATAATTTTAAGCATAGAGAGAATACCATCATTTAAAGAACTGTGATTTTAGGTCTAGATTGCTAAGTTGTGTGTCAAACCGATCATGTGATCAGTTACTCTAACAAACAGTCTCATCATCCACATTCGTTTCATCATTCATTAACAACAATTACTAAAGTGCTTATTCTATACATGCTTTTTAGACAGATAAAAGTGAAAAATTGAACCATTCAAACCATGATCATTTGATACAAACATCAAAGGTTCAATTCAACCAACATAAACTCCAAATATCCACAATCAACTATAGAAGAAACAACCATCCACAACAAACTATAAAAGAAAAAGCCCATCATTCATGAAGAAATAAACACACAAAACTTGAAATATCCACAACCACTACCAAAGAAGAAACTCATAAAAAGAACAAATTAACAAACATCAAGAACAGAAATAACTCCTCATCACTCTCCTCAAGATCCACCAGGTCCACGCCTCAGTAGGCGAAGGATCTCATCCTGCTTAGCTTCAATGCTAAGCATGATGTCTCGTAGAGAGCGTCAGGTGCTGGTGCTAGGGCCTGCCTCTTGGGGTTGCTGTCTCTCTTCCTCTATTTCTCTTTCTTCCTCTCGGTTGAGCTCTTCTTGTACCTCATCCACTCCTTGGGTAGGAGGAACCTTATGTCTTGTCGCTGGACCGCCACTATAACCTTGGCTCATCCTAAAAGATGTCTTGTTCAGTGGCCCTATTGGCTTTTGAATCTCCATTTCAGGCCTTACCCCGTGGTCTTTTCACATTTTAGTTACTAGGGTGTCAAATGGGAGGGAGTTTCTTTTCACGTCACAACCTTTCTTCACTTTTTTCAAGATGAAGGAGGGGAGATCGATATGTGTCCTTTCGCAACTGCATACAATAGATGGGCCATGTCAGGGAGGATCTCGTTCTTGCGCCCAATTGGGGTGAAGTTCAAAATTGCAATTAAATTCAGCATTTTATACTTGTCAGTGAGCTCCCCTTGTCTAAAAAATTTCTTTCCATTCCAAGAAAAGTCAGACACCCCCGTCAACTCCTTCACCACAATATTCATCGCCACACTTTTTCTCGGGGGATAGGTTGGATTTGGGACTCGAGGTACCTCTTGCCTAATTTCTTTTATGTAATCCTCATTCACGTTAATGTGAATTCCCCTCACATAAATCCTTACTGCCCCGTTGATGATCTCGGCGTTAGAGTAAAACTCCCGTACCAAGTCAATCACAGCCTCCCCGCTGTTTTGTAAGAACAAAACCCACCCTCTCCTCTCCATCTTCGCAAATATACCCAACTCAACAAAATCACTCAACACCACATCACGCTCACAAACCACAGCATATTTTTGGTAGAAATTATCGTACCTTTCAGCTTTTAGAGCAGTGAGGAATCGGATATTGTCATATCTTAGCGTAAGGGGTGGCCTCCCTTCTCTCACTTCGATTACTTCCTCCACGAAATTAGGCTCTTGATTGTTTGGGGTTGCGCTTAGCAGGCATTTTTTACTCTTGGCATGGTGTTTTCGGTTTTGAGGTTTGTGAGGTCTTTGAAAGTTTTGATTTCTTTGTAAGATGGGGGTTTTTGATGTGGGAATGGTCTTGGGAACATCGATTTTTGGTAGAAATGGGGAATAAGGGATATTTTGATGTCTGGGTAGTGAAAAGGAATTCTAGGGTTTAGGGGATTTTGAAGGGTTTTTGGGGTTTTAAAATGAGGAAGATGATTCAGGTTTTTATAGTCTGAGAAGTGACGTTCGAACATGTATAGAATGATTTTTAAAAGATCGTTCGAACGTGAGTGGTGTTTGAACGCAATGAGCTACCAGTACTTTTGAGTTCTATCAAAGACCAAAGTACTATAAGTTCTTCTCGTTCGAATAGTCTATTGGCATTCGAACGAGCTGAGCTCTCTGTACTTTGTGTTTCCAGCAGAGGCTTCATCAGAGGTTGAGTACTGCAAGCAACTGACGTTCAAACGTTAAATCAAAAAAAAAAAAATTCTGCACTACATTAGAGGGCTAAACACACAAGTTTAAACCAAAAAAACTTATGGCATCTTAGGATAAGTCCTTACCCACGCTTTAGGTTGGTATTTTGGAACATTCCTTACTCGGCCCTTATTTTCATTTTAGTCAAAAGAGTTTGTAAAAAAAAAAATATTTTTACACTTTTTACAAAAAATTTGGAATCTTGGCTTTCATCCCAACACACAATTTTTCTCAATTTAGAAAGAAGCCTAATCCGAGTCATCCTCTGTGTCATTCGAACAACCAGTGACTCTCTTAATTTCCTATCTCACAAACTAGTTAAGCAAAGTACCAGAATAACATGGCATCTCTGGGTAATCCTTACTCAACCCAATCACTATCCACTATAATCGATTGAATGCGCGACTAGAAATTGGTTTAGAACACTGGTTATATATTTTCTCATGAAAGACTCTGTCATACTGTTTACAGACACCAAGCCTTTTGGCACAACAGCGTTTAGCAAAAGTACTTCTACAACAGATGGATTTTACTTGTTCTTGTTGGATCTCATTTTTCCTTACCAGTCTTGCTTGTCTCATGATCACAGTATACACGTCTGTGAGATCTTGGTATCCCACATGAGTTAGGGAGGGGAAAGCTACTGGGCTTATGAGTAAGCCTCTCGCCTTACAAGGCATAAGGCCTTTTCCAGGGGTACTAGAAGGAACAAAATCATGAGCGCCAATGGGCCCAAAGTGGACAATATTATGTCATGTGTAGGGTAGGGTGTTACAAAATGGTATCAGAGCTGACTCTCACCTGGATCGAGTGTGGGGCCCTGCCGTGCTCGCGTGTAGTGGGAGGGCAGGTAGCTGGCAAGCTACTACACGGGGACGTGCAGCCCTAAGGGGGTGGATTGTGAGATCCTAGTATCCCACATTGGTTAGGGAGGAAAAAGTTACTGGACTTATGAGTAAGCCCCTTGCCTTACATGACATAGGGTCTTTTCCCAGGGGTACTGGGAGGAACGAAATCTGAGGGCCAGTTGGCCCAAAGCGGATAATATTATGCCATATGTAGGGTGGGATGTTACAACATCAGAGGAAAAAGTGAGTAGAACTCCCATACGAAACCAAAAAAATTTAATATCCATTTTTTTTAAGCTTTAAGACTCGTTATCTGGTTTTTTAACGTCTGCCAGTTATAAAGGCAATTTAAACTGACTCACAGACATAATTATCAACTTATACAAAATATGAGGCAGAGTACATAATATGATCAGGACAACAACAACAGAAAAAAATTTAAAAATTCACTGGTACATGGTGGCACAAAATATGAACTAGTTCTCACCCCCAAGCTGAACATTGTCCCCATTGTTTCAAATTTACCAGTGTATGGATCTTAGAAATGAGGTTATAAGGTAGAGATCCATTCATCTTGCAGCAACCTACAAACAAAATAACACCATTAATCATCTTTATACAGATCTGGGTTTCGGGTAGGTTGGAAACCCTTGATTTTGAATGCATACAGAAGAAGAACAGCCATGCACAAATAGAGTAAACCAATATAAATCATTAGATAAAGGACTGGGTCTTCGGGTAATAAGGACAAGGGATTGGGTTGTTTTTATAGACAACAGAGAATAAAAAGTAGAAGAAGAGGTAGAAGAAGAAGAAAGAACAGGAGAGGGGGGCCAACAGAAGTGGACATGGGAAAAAGGATAAAAAAAAGTATGGGTGTAATAACCCATACTCTTATTGTTATATTGTAATGGTGTTATGTGTTGAGTTATTAATATATGTAACTACATGTGTATGAGCTATGTAGATTGTAAGAATAGAAATAAAAATGTTGGTTGAGGTAATAAGGTTGGATGAAGAAGTTTGGAAATGATCTAGAACGGAAACAAATTTTGGAGATAGTTTGGTAAGAAATATCAAGATACTTCCTTAGTGTTTCGATCATAACTTTCTATCCTGATGTCCAATTGACCTGCAATTTAGACAGTAGATAGTAGACTCCCAGGGCTACAAAAGTTTATTTCACGAAAATTTTTCAATGCGATCTCTAAATAGGTCAAAACGACACTGGAAGCTAAAGCAAAAACTGGGATTCCGTTCAAACGGAAACCGACGTTCGAACAACCAACGTTCAAACGGGAAATTACGTTCAAACGGTAAATCACACAATCAAAAGTACTGGGAGCACTCTGATGGAAATACTGTACATCCAGAACCACCAACGTTCGAATGGGAAATGACGTTCTAACGGTAAATCGCAAAATCAAAAGTACTGGGAGCTCTCTGATGGAAATACTGTTCATCCGGAGCCACTACCGTTCGAACGTTAAATGTCGTTCGAACGTCAATTACGAATTCTGACTTCCAGAATCGCGAACCAGCGTTATTTTCTTCCTCTATAAATATCTAAGGCCGCCTCCTTAAGCGTCCAAACACCATTCCAAACCCTAGAAAACCTTGAGAAACCACAAAGGAAGGGAAAAATACAAGATCAAAGAGGATTTTCACCTTGAATCAAATCAAAAGCTTAAGTTCTTCAAGAAC
>CM042184.1:17832622-17843831 GCA_023539305.1 Ilex asprella
ATCAATCCTACCACTCATAGTGGGGTTAGTGCCTTGCGAGGACTAAATCACTATCGCTCACGGGGTACCGTGAAAGAGGATGTGTATGTGATTTGTATGTGGTTTTGTGTGGGGCATAATATTTTCGATGGTGACCATGTGGAAGCTACTTCATACTTGAGATACGAATACAGTGTGTGTTATTGTTCCTTGTACCACGAACGGTTTCTACAAGTTTTGGGAGGTATGGGTCTCCGCAAAGCTTGAGAGAAACGGCTTATGGTGGAATGGATTATTAGTAGTATATGGGTTATCATTCATGGTACCAAAAATAGTTGGACAAGAGTTTCGAGGAAGTATGGAATTCCGCGAGAACTTGTTGGAAACTGTTGATGGTAGATGGATTATTTGATTGTATGTTGATTTCACTTATTCGTTAAATTGTTGTTGTTTCCTAAACTTGGAATTTGTTTAAATGTCATTGCTTTAATTCAAAATATATATGATATTTGTGAAATGAGACCGAACTGTTTTACATCTTTCTAAACTTTGTTCGAGTTTGGGAGAATGTTGCTACAGAGCTTAGTGATCACCCCCTACAAACAATATTTACTTTCAGATTATGGTTTAGAGGACACTCTCTGAGTTGATGAACAGGTAGCTTGGGATGCTCAACAGGATGGAAGCGTGAATCCCGATGGAGATGTTTAGAATTGTTATACTTATGTCCTAGACTAGGGACTTTCTTTTGAGATAATGTATTAGTGATCTTTTGTTTATTTCGCTGCAAGATAAAATACTCTTGGTGAATGTAATGGCCATATTTGGGCCTATTCTTTTGGATGACACTTTAAACATTCTGTATGATGAATGAAATATTTGTTACTTATGGAAATTTTTAGTTGCTCTCATGATGTGAATGGTGTTAGATAGTAATGTCGTCCAGGGTGGATCTTGGGGCGTTACAAGTTTGGTATCAGAGCTTAAGTTTTAGGTCTTACTTGGGAGTTGTAGGTTATGGATTAGCACTAGAAAAATAAGACTAAGTCAAATGAATTGTGATTTAAGGCTCATACAAGCCTTATGTTTAAATCAAGATTTCCTAACTATGTCTAGTTCATCAATTTTCCTAAATTATAATTGATGTGCAGGATGAACGGTAGACGTGGACGTGGACGTGGACGGGGACGTGGAGGTCAAGTACCACCACCACCTCCTGATGCAATGAATTGCATTTATCAATGCCTACGGGAGCTAACCACTCTGGTACAACACCAGAATGGAAATAACCCTCACCATAATGGCGGGTTTCAACCATTAGCTCCTGTACCGGGCAACGGAGACGACAATAGGAGGATGATCGTTCTTAGAGAATTCTTGAGGCAACGCCCACCTACTTTTCAAGGAAGTTCTCACCCTTTGGAGGTGGATAGGTGGATTCGCCGAGTGAAGAAGATGTGTGATAGCATGGGAATTGCCGAGGATCTACGGGTCGGCCTGGTTACATATCTACTGGAAGGGGAGGCAGATCATTGGTGGGATTCAGTGAAAAGGAGAAGGAACACCGATGATTTTTTTTGGGAGGATTTTAATCAGATCTTCCAAGACAAGTATTTTCCTGAATCTGTTAGGGATAAAATGAGTGCAGATTTCCTGGCTCTACGACAAGGTAGCTTGATAGTGACGGATTATGAAAGGAAGTTCGATGAGCTATCCCGCTATGCCACGGAGTTTATTTCTACTGAGGCTAGGAAGGCTAAACGCTTTGAGCAGGGCTTGAGGCCAGCCATCAAGGAGAAGCTTGTGGCTCACAAGATCCGAGACTTAGGGGATCTTGTTGACAGAGCCGCATTGGTAGAAAGAGACACTGAGGATAACCAGCGACGGCAGAACTTCGCAAGGGGAGGTCCGATCAGGACTGGTACTAGCAGTATTGGAGTCACACAAAGGACAACTCCATATCGCCAACCTAACCAAGCTTCGGGGCAAAGAAATCAAGTCATTCGAGGGACTGGGGTTACTCAGAATAGAGCAGGTACTGACTCGCGTCAATGCTTCGCTTGTGGAGGGTTTGGGCACTTCAAAAACAACTGCCCATCGTTTCCACCAATGACCAATCAAGCAGCAGAACAAGTAAATTTCAATAAGCCACCACTACAGAAGCCACTACAACAGAGATCGTCAGCAGCTGTAGCCCCAGGCGGTACCAATCAAGGAAGAGTTTTTGCCTTGACCCAACTGGAGGAAGACGTTCCCAATGCAGTTGTGGAAGGTATTGTCCTTCTCTATAATTCATGGGCACGTATTTTATTTGATCCTTGTGCTACTCATTCCTTCTTACGTACTAAATATGCTATTGAATTGGGATTAGAACTTGAGAATCTAGAACACGCTTTGAGTATTGACTTGCCTACGGGAGAAAGGTTGGATACTAGAAGGGTGTGTCGAGGTTGTATACTTCGAATAGGAGAGCATGAATTGACCGTGGACTTGGTGGCATTTGAAATGAAGGGTTATGACATAATCTTTGGGATGGATTTGTTATCCACTTTCCGAGCGGTAATGGATTGTTTTTGCAAGCGAATTTCATTTCATACCCCGGAAGGAGTACCTTTTAGTTTCAAGAGAGATTGCAATTCTTTCCATCCATTTTCCACTATGAGAAGTAAATTCTTGAAAGCTAAAGCGGGGAGCCATTTAAGTTTCTTGGCTAGCTTAATGGGGGATGATTGGGATAAGTCCCAACCTGATGTCATATTAGTAGTGTCGGACTTTTCAGATGTTTTTCCAGATGAACTACCCGGGTTACCTCCATATAGAGAGATAAGGTTTAGAATCGATCTATATCCGAGAACCGAACCTATATCTATTGCTCCCTACAGAATGGCACCTTTGGAGTTAAAGGAGCTAAGGAAGCAGTTAGACCAACTGTTGGCTATTGGGTTTATCCGTCTAAGCACTTCACCTTGGGGAGCCCCGGTTCTCTTTGTGAAGAAGTATGATGAGACACTTCGGTTATGCACGGACTACAGAAGGTTGAACCGAGTCATAGTGAAGAATAGATATCCATTACCACGCATTGACGATTTGTTCGATCAGCTAAGGGGTTCGAAGTATTACTCCAAGATTGATCTTCGCACAGGGTACCATCAACTGTAGATCAAGGAGGAGGACATTCCTAAGACAGCTTTTCGTACCCGGTATGGTCATTTCGAATACACAGTAATGCCGTTCGGACTGACAAATGCTCCTGCAGCTTTCATGGATATGATGCACAGAGTATTCCGACCATATCTAGATCAGTTTGTCATTGTGTTTATCGATGACATACTGATTTATTCACGGACACAAGGGGAACATGAACGTCATCTCTCGATTATGCTACAGACATTGAGAGAGCATAAGTTATATGCTAAGATGAGTAAATGTGAATTCTAGATGAAGGAAGTTAAATTTCTTGGTCATGTTGTGTCAGAACAGGGTGTAGCTGTTGACTCGGCAAAAATTGAAGCCGTGATGAAATGGGAACCACCGAGAAATGTTATCGAAGTACGTAGTTTTCTGGGATTAGCAGGTTACTACCGGAGATTTGTGGAAGGGTTCTCCAAGTTAGCAATGCCAATGACTCGCCTTACAAAGAAGGGGGAAAAGTTCTGGGGGACTCAAGAGTGTGAATTTTCTTTTCGCACCTTGAAGGAGAAGTTGACAACAGCTCCTGTCCTCATTATTCCTAACGGTGGGGAAGGATATGATGTGTATACCGATGCTTCGTTACGAGGCTTGGGATGTGTGCTCATGCAGGGGGCAAGGTAGTTGCTTATGGCTCGAGACAACTAAAGGTTCATGAGCAGAACTATCCCACTCATGACTTAGAGCTTGCTGCTGTGGTTTTTGCTCTTAAGTTGTGGAGGTGTTACTTGTATGGAGAAAAGTTTCAAGTTTTTTCTGATCATAAGAGTCTCAAGTATATCTTTACCTAGAAAGACTTGAATCTTCAGCAAAGAAGGTGGATTGAGTATCTTGAAGATTACGATTTCACACTCAATTACCATCTGGGAAAGGCTAACGTGGTAGCAGACGCACTTAGCAGGAAGTCTCGGGGTGAAATCAATGTTCTTGCTATTCATAGGTAGAAGATGATTGATGCGTTGGAGGAGTTTGATCTATTGGTGGATAGACAGAAGGATCAACCACGCTTATTTAATCTGGTAGCTCAACCAATTCTCCGAAGAAGGATTGTAGAGTTACAACGGTTAGATAAGGATTTGGAAACTATCTGAGGTAGATTGGAGAATAATGAGGTTATTGAGTACTGGTCTATACATGATGATGAGTTATGATTTCGTGGAAGACTATGTGTACCGAATAATGACCAAGTAAGGGAGGAAGTGTTAGGTGAGTGTCATCGTTTGAAATTTTCTATACATCCGGGTAGTACCAAGATGTATAGAGATATGAAGCGTCAATATTGGTGGAGAGGGATGAAACAAGATGTGGCCAAGTACGTTGCAAAGTGCGCAGTATGTCAACAAGTGAAGATTGAGCATCAAAAGCCTAGAGGATTACTACAGTCCTTGTCTATTCCAGAGTGGAAATGGGATCACATCACCATGGATTTCGTGACGGGTTTTCCACGGACTTCACGAGGGCACAATGCCGTGTGGGTCATTGTAGATAGACTCACCAAGTCCGCTCATTTCTTGAGTATGAAGACCACTGACGCCTTAAAGACTTTGAGCAAGCTCTATATCCGAGAAATTGTTAGGTTGCATGGAGTTCCACTATCCATCATATCAGATCGTGATTCTCGGTTTGTGGCGCAATTCTGGCAAAGTCTACAACGAGGTATGGGTACAGAGTTGCATTTTAGCACTGCCATTCATCCTCAAACGGATGGCCAATCCGAGAGGGTGATACAGATTCTAGAGGATATGTTACGTGCTTGTGTACTAGACCTCAAGGGAAGTTGGAGTGAACATCTGTCATTGGTGGAGTTTGCTTATAACAACAGTTATCAAGCAAGCATTGGTATGGCTCCATATGAGGCATTGTATGGGAGACCATGTAGGTCCTCGACTTGTTGGTCAGAAGTTGGAGAGAGTAGGCTATTTGGGCCAGAGATTGTTCGGGAGACTACGGAGAAAATTCAACTTATTCGGGAAAGACTACGCATAACACAAAGTAGACAGAAAAGCTATGCTGATAGAAGATGAAGGCCACTGGAATTCCAAGAGGGGGACTATGTGTTCCTCAAGGTATCACCCAAGAAGGGAGTTTTGAGATTTGGCAAGAAGGGAAAGTTAGCTCCAAGGTACATCGAACCATTTGAAGTTATCAAAGCAGTGGGCAAAGTGGCGTTTCAACTTCGGTTACCAGCCCAGTTGTCAGCAGTACATGACGTGTTCCATGTATCCATGTTAAGAAAGTGCAAATCCGATACAACGCATGTTGTGGATTTGGAGGATCTTGAAGTTCAAGCTGGAGCCACATATGAAGAACAGCCGGTGCAGATTCTGGATACTAAGGAGAAAGTGTTCCGCAATAAAGTCATCCAATTGGTGAAAGTATTATGGAAACATCATGGATTGGAGGAAGCTACATGGGAACCAGAGTTGGAGATGTGAGAAAAGTACCCTCATCTATTCTCTACTCACGGTAAGTTTCGAGGACGAAACTCCTTTTAAGGGGGGTGGATTGTAATAACCCATACTTTTATCGTTATATTGTAATGGTGTTATGTGTTGAGTTATTAATATATGTAACTACATGTGTATGAGCTATGTAGATTGTAAGAATAGAAATAAAACTGTTGGTTGAGGTAATAGGGTTGGATGAAGAAGTTTGGAAGTGATGTAGAACGGAAGCAAATTTTGGAGATAGTTTGGTAAGAAATATCAAGATACTGCCTTAGTGTTTCGATCATAACTTTCTATCCTGATGTCCAATTGACCTGAAATTTGGACAGTAGATATTAGACTCCTAGGGCTACAAAAATGTGTCTCACAAAAATTTTCCAATTCGATCTCTAAATGAGTCAAAACTACACTGGAAGCTGAAGTAGAAACTGAGATTCCGTTCGAACGGAAACCGACGTTCGAACGACCAACGTTCGAACGGGAAATGACGTTCGAACGGTAAATCGCAAAATCAAAAGTACTAGGAGCTCTCTGATGGAAATACTATTCATCCAGAACCACCAACGTTCGAACGGGAAATGACGTTCGAACGGTAAATCACAAAATCAAAAGTACTGGGAGCTCTCTGATGGAAATACTGTTCATCCGGAGCCACCACCGTTCGAACGTTAAATGTCGTTCGAACGTCAGTTACGAATTCTGACATCCAGAATCGGGAACCAACATTATTTTCTTCCTCTATAAATATCTAAGGCCGCCTCCTTAAGCGTCCAAACACCATTCCAAACCCTAGAAAACCTTGAGAAACCACAAAGGAAGGGAAAAACACAAGATCAAAGAGGATTTTCACCTTGAATCAAATCAAAAGCTTAAGTTCTTAAAGAACTCTAAGGAAGAAGAAGGTAGGGTAATTCTTTCAACCTTGTTCAATGATACCTAGGGTTATATATATACATGTTTTGACTCATATTAATATGTATTTGATATGCAATCCTTGTTTCTTGATTGTTCTTGTTATCCTTACCATGTTTGATGGAGGTTATAACTTGTTATCCATTAAATCTTTGTTATTAACATCCAAACCTAGTTTTCTTCAAGAAGTTTGGATTTTTATTATTGATATGGATTTGTTCTTGACTTAAGAGCTTAGTATTGATTTATTCTTGATGTCAAGACTTGATATCTAATTATGCTTGTTCTCCAACCTTGGTAATCAATTGTTCTTGATTTCAAGACTTGTTATTTATGTGTTATTGAGATAAAAACTCTATATTCAATTATTCTTGATACAAGAACTTTAGTGTTTTGCTTGAAAAAATAAAAGTATATCTTTTGAGAATCTCATGCTTATTTTCTTGAGGAGTCCTACTTTAAAAGCATAAATAGTGAGATTTGAGGATTTTGGATATATTTATTACTTGAGATATACTTGTGAAATTGGGGGTTTTGCTTGTTATGTGAGGAATGGTTGGTATTATATCTCTTGTATGGTTGTTTGGGATGAGCATGGGCTACTATTGACCGGGTATTATGGAGTGGATAGTCGACGTCTACTCCGTGGGGGTGTGATCAATCCTACCACTCATAGTGGAGTTAGTGCCTTGAGAGGACTAAACCATTATCGCTCACGGGGTACCGTGGAAGAGGATGTGTATGTGATTTGTATGTGGTTTTGTGTGGGGCATAATATTTTCGATGGTGACCATATGGAAGCTACTTCATACTTGAGATACGAATACAGTGTGTTATTGTTCCTTGTACCACGAACGGTTTCTACAATTTTTGGGAGGTATGGGTCTCCGCAAAGCTTGAGAGAAACGGCTTATGGTGGAATGAATTATTAGTAGTATATGGGTTATCATTCATGGTACCAAAAATAGTTTGACAAGAGTTTCGAGGAAGTATGGGATTCCGCGAGAACTTGTTGGAAACTGTTGATAGTAGATGGATTATTTGATTGTATGTTGGTTTCCCTTATTTGTTAAATTGTTGTTGTTTCCTAAACTTGGAATTTGTTTAAATGTCATTGCTTTAATTCAAAATATATATGATATTTGTGAAATGAGACCTAACTGTTTTACATCTTTCTAAACCTTGTTCGAGTTTGGGAGAATGTTGCTACAGAGCTTAGTGCTCACCCCTTACAAATAATATTTACTTCCAGATTATAGTTTAGAGGACACTCTCGGAGTTGATGAACAGGTAGCTTGGGATGCTCAACAGGATGGAAGCGTGAATCCCGAGGGAGATGTTTAGAATTGTTATACTCATGTCCTAGACTAGGGACTTTCTTTTGAGATAATGTATTAGTGATCTTTTGTTTATTCCGCTACGAGATAAAATACTCTTGGTGAATGTAATGGCCATAGTTGGGCCTATTCTTTTGGATGACACTTTAAACATTCTGTATGATGAATGGAATATTTGTTACTTATGGAAATTTTTAGTTGCTCTCATAATGTGAATGGTGTTAGATAGTAATGCCGTCTAGGGTGGATCTTGGGGCGTTACAATGGGTGCCTTATAAAGGTGTCCTCTCGGGTCGAGTAGGGTTGGATTTCTACTGACCCGGTCCGTTTGAGTGTCGGCAAGCACGAATCTCGAAGGAATATTCTAGATCCATTAAGTCTCCACATTTTTTGCAAAGTCCTCCAAAAATGGTTTCAACTATTGGCCATTGACTGTATAGATATTACCATTCGATGGGTTTTCCACTTCTACTGCTCCATGTCTAAACACTTTTTTGACAATGTAAGGCCCAGTCCATCTTGATTTTAACTTACCAGGGAAGAGGCGGAGTCTTGAATTAAACAACGCGATTTTTTGATAAGGTTCAATGATTTTCACACAATGTTCTTGTCATTAAAAATTTTCATCTTGGTTTTAGTAATCTTAGCATTCTCATATGCTTTTTTTCTCAATTCCTCCAATTCATTTATTTGAAGTTTCCTTGAGAGCCCGACCTTGTCTAGGACAATGTTCATTGCGTTAAAGACCCAGTATGTCCTATGTTTCAATTCCACAGGTAGGTGACATGGCTTGCTATAGACTAATCAATAAGGAGACATGCCCAAAATTATTTTAAAATCAGTGCAATATGCCCAGAGTGTATTAGTTAGTCTTGATGACCAATCTTTAGGTCTAGGTTTACCATTTTTTTTAAAATCAATTTGATCTCTCAATTAACTAATTCTTCCTATCCACTAGTCTATGGGTGATAAGGGTTTCAATTTTGGAAAAAAATTAAGTACTTTTTTATAAGATTCCAAAAAGGACGATTGTAAAAATGAGTACCCCCATCACTTATGATTGATTTTAGAATTCCAAGTCGGGATAAACAATTTTCTTTTAAAAACTTAATCATTATTTGGTGATCATTATTCTGACATGGAATTGCCTCAACCCATTTAGATACATAGTCTATGGCCACTAAAATGTATAGATAGTCAAAAGAAGGGGGAATGGTCCCATAAAATCGATGTCCCAACAGTCAAAAATTTCAATCACTAGAATGGGGTTTAAGGGCATCATATTTCTTTTAGAAATGCTTCCCAACCTTTGGCATCTATCGTAAGTTAGACAAAAGGCATGAACATCTTTGCAAAGTGTGGGCCAGTAAAATCCACACTGCAAGATTTTTGCAGCAGTTTTTCTTGATGAAAAATGGCCATCACATGCTTCAGAATGACAAAATAATATTACCTGTCTGCTTTTATGATCAGGAATGCAATGCCTTATGATTTTATCTTTACAGTACTTAAATGCATATGGATCCTCCCGAAAGAAGTTACGAACCTTCCTCATAAATATTATTTTGTCCATCATGGTAAAGGGCAGAGGGAGTATACCAGTAGATAGGAAATTAGCAATATCAACGTACCATGGTATCTCATTAATCGTGAATAGTTATTCATTAGGGAATTTCTCATTAATTGGCAATCCATCTTCATGAAATTCATACATTAATCTGGATAGATGATCTACCACCACATCTTTAACACCCTTTTTATCCTTAATGATCAGATCAAACTACTGGAGTAAGAGTATCTATCTTAAAAGCCTTGACTTGACATCCTTCTTTGTGAGCAAGAATTTTAAGGCTGCATGGTCAGTGAATATAGTAATAGAAGAACCAACAAGATAGGAACAAAATTTTTTCAAAGCAAAAACTACATCAAGCAATTCTTTTTCAGTCGTTGAATAATTCATTTGAGCATCATTCAAACTTTTGCTTGTATAGTAAATTACATGTGGTTTCTTATCCTTTCTTTGTCCCAATACAACATCTACAACATAATTACTTGCATCACACATTATTTTAAAGGGTGTAACACTCCGTATTTTCTTTTATAAATGTATATAGTTAGGGGATAGATAATTATTGTGAAAATGAGGATATGTATGATGATGAAAGAATGAATCATATATGTTAAAACATTATAAATGAATAATTGGGAGACCAATGGATTTGGAAAGTTTAAGTTTCAAAGACAATTGAGATTTTGAAATTAGTTATTAGATAAGTTTCTACATGTTTATAGGTCAAGAAAAAGTTTTCATTGAATCCGGAAGGTCGAAAAACCTTGGGAAAGATAATATGAAGTGCATTGGAAACTTGGAAGACGGAGGAAGAATCTGTCTGCTGAGTGGTACAGGTACCAAATGGTACCGGTACCGAGTACCGGTACACCCATTCCAGAAGGTTTTTGGTACCGGTACCGGGTACCGGTACACCCGATAAAAATCTGAACATTTAATGTCGCGACCTTGGTCAAATTTTAGCCTTATAAATACCCAAGGTCGTCCATTTTGGCCCTATTTCGGCCACTCCAACATTAGAAACCCTAAGAGAGAAAGAAAGGAAGAGAAAAGAGGAAGGAAGGAAGAGAAAAACAAGAGATTACGGGTATATTCAAGAATCCAAGCCCTAGTTCTTCAAGATTCAAGGTAGGGGATTTCTTCACTTTCTCTTACATTGAGGCTAGGTTTACTTATATGTATTCTTTACACTCTAAATTTTACATGTATGCTATAAATCATTGATTCTTGATATCCTCATGAATAACATGTTTTAAACAATATAAGTGGTGGGCCAACCATTAAACCCTAGTTTCCAAGAGATATGAACTTTCTTTTCTAAATTTTGATTTACCCTTGATTTCAAAACCTTAGTGTTTCATATTAAAAAAAATAAAATGATGTTGTTGTGATCTCTTGTATTTTACATACTTAGTTATTGAAATTGTTACATGATAAATTTGGGAATTTTACTTATAAATTGGAGACTCTTGAAATTGTTGGGCATTGGAGAATATATTGGCTAACGTATGGCTTGTGTTGTGATTTGGATAAACCTTGAGGGTGAGAGGTTCCTTATAAGGATGCTCATGCCAAGAGAGGACAATTTATAATATTATCAAGAGGTTCTTTATAAGGATGCTTGAATAACTCAAACCTTGAGGGTGAGAGGTTCCTTATAAGGATGCTCATGCCAAGAGAGGACAATTTGTAATATTATCAAGAGGTTCCTTATAAGGATGCTTGAATAACTCAAACCTTGAGGGTGAGATGTTCCTTATAAGGATGCTCATGCC
>CM042184.1:17844231-17863854 GCA_023539305.1 Ilex asprella
AGGATGCTCATTCCTAAGAGAACAATAGTATATCATGCGTTGGAAAAATAATGATATTTTGAAATGGATGATTATGGGAATTGGTTGTTATGGTATATTTCTATTAGTATTGTTATTTAAACTTGAGATCCGTTGTTAAATGTCCTTGTTTTACTTCAAATATTATGTATGATATTTGTGAAATGAGACCACCCCTTTTATATGTTTTACAAACCTTGTTTGAGTTTGGGGAGATTTTGCTACAGAGCTTCGTGCTCATCCCCTACAATTACATTTTTCAGATTTAGTGCTAGAGGAGGATCTCGGCATCGACGAGCCGGGACATTGGGAGGCTCCACTCGAGGGGAACCTAGATCCCGAGGTGGATATTTAGATCTGTGGTTTCTTTTGTACTAGACTAGAAAATTCTTTTGAACATTGTGTAGTCTAGTTTCTTTTGAAATTTCCGTTGCGCTATAATAGTAAACTTTTCATTGGGAATGTAAAGGCCAAAGAGGGCATATTCTTTTGGGATATTGATGTAAATGTTATGAATCATGGCTATGAAGTATTCTTTATTGATGGTCTATCCTAGTGCTCTCATGGTATGAATGGTTATTGAATATAATGCCGTCCAGGGTGTATTTTGGGGCGTTACAAAGGGAGAGTCCAGTCAGGGGGTTGCATGATTGGGACAGAAATTAACATACCTTTAAGCTTTTCAAAAGCTTTCTAGCATACTTTGCTCCACACAAAAATTATGTCATGACTCAGGAGATGACACATGGGTTTGGCTATGGTACTGAAATCTTTAACGAATCTCTTGTAAAAGCCTGCATGTCCTAGGAATGATCGAACATCCTTTAAAGTCTTGGGGGTGGGCAAATTTTCAATTAGATATATTTTTGCCTCATAAACTTTTATGCCCTCAGACGACACAATGTGACCTAAGACAATGTCTTGTGTTACCATGAAATGATATTTTTTTTAATTGAGCACCAGTTTGGCTTCTTTACACCTTATCAACACATTTTCTAGGTTGACCAGACACAAATCAAATGAGTCACCATAGATAGAGAAGTCATCCATGAACACTTCCAAAAATTTCTCAACCATGTCACTGAACAAGCTTAGCATGCATCTTTAGAATGTTGCAGGAGCATTACAAAGTCCAAATGACATCCTTTTGAATGCACAGGTGCCAAAAGGCATGTGAATGTGATTTTTTTCTGGTCAATTAATGCTATCTCAATTTGATTGTACCCTGAATACCCATCCAGGAAACAGTAAAATTCATGACCTACAATTCTTTCTAGAACCTGATCAATAAAGGGAAGAGGGAAATGGTCATTCCTAGTTATCAAATTGAGTTTTGGGTAGTTAATACACATTTGTCATCCTGTGACGACTCGTATTGGTACTAGTTCATTTACATCATTTTTCACCACTGTGACTCCGAACTTTTTGGGTACCACATGGGTTGGTCTAACCCATTTGCAATCGGAGATGGAAAAAATTATCCTTGTATCTAACAGCTTGAGCACCTCAGTTCTCATAACTTCCTTCATGTGAGGGTTCAATCGTCGCTGCATTTGACGAGAGGGTTTTGAGTCCTCTTCAAGGTATATAGCATGATTACAAATTAATGGGCTTATACCTTTCAAGTCAGCGATGGTCCATCTAATGGTGCTGTTGTGGCTTTTAAGAACTTCAATCATTTTAGACTCTTACAAGTCTGTTAGTGTAAAACCAGAGCGTGCGTGTGTACGAAAAAAATATATATATAGGAAAATATTTTTATATAGTGAATGTTTTATTATGTATATAGAAAAATTAGTAAAAAAATAAAATTGAGTTATTTATGAAAATGCCATTGCATGACATTCCTTTCCAAGTTGCTGCATGGCAGCACAAGAGCCTTCTCCAGCCTTCTCCAACCTTCCAGAGTGATTGACGAGATGTGTTAAGACTTCAGCAAGTCTCTAGATAAGGAGAACCGCCAAGAGAGGAGAGAGGGAGAAGAGAGAAGCTAGAGAGAGAAGATCAAAAATTAAAATTTTTTATTTGTGGAAGAAGCTACTTCGAACGATCAGAGGTACACTACTAGGCTAATTTGATGGCTAGGAATCTCATGGTATCATTAGAATTGCATATCATGTACTGAAATTGCTTGAATTCATGTTTTAAATTTAAGGTTCTAGGTGTTTATGAAACGGATTTGAGATTTGAGCATGATTTGGGTTAATTGTTTGGTATGACTGAGTTTGGGAGGTCTTAAGGAGTTTTTTGGTGGTGAATTCATGGTTTGAAGTGGTCTATGGTGGTGTAAAGGTGGTGTGAGGGTTTGAAAAGATGAAAATATGATTTGATAAAAAGTTGTTTAAACTTCGAAAGGAGGCTTGGGACTAGCTAATTTGGGGACAAGAAATCCATTTATGGCCTCAGAATAGGATTTTGAGGTCGTTTGGGGGTGAAATGAGAAGTTGTAGGTCTGGATATAAACTAAAACCTTATTTTTGGTTAACTTTGACCTTTTTTATTTTATGGATTTAAGCTTAATTCAAAGCTTGAGAATTACGGGGTTTGTTAGAGTGATGTGTTGTGAGTGTTTAGGTTCAAAAATAAGGTGAAAATGTGTATTTAGTAAGAAGAAATAAGGGTGAGAAGTAGGGAGGTTAGAGTTGGTGGAAAGAACCTAGGGTTTTGGTCATGGTGACCAAGGAAGAAGATGAAGGACATCAATGCACCCTGACGGCGCATGAGGGAACGTTTGACCTCCTATTGACCTTTGGTTTATGCCAAAAGTTCCGTAACATCCATGTGGAGGTCCCAGTAAAATTTCAGGTCAATCCGACGGCTGGATCAAAATGAGAAGTAAAATGATTGTTTTGCCCTCTAGGGTCAATTTGACCCAGTTTTGAGTGATTTTGAGGAAATAAATTTTATATTCACTTTTAGGTTGTTTAATTGAGTATGTTTATACAATTTCATCAAAAAATAACATTGTTTATTTTTTGGTTATTTCATATCAAAATACCGAGCGGTTAAGATTTTTCAATTCCGGAACAGGCGATATTTTTTCAAACTTGTTTTTAAATTATTCCATATGTTATTTCTGATGATTTAGCATGTTTTGAAATATCTAATTGGGTGTTTTGAATAATGACGTGAATCCGGACCCGAATGCAGGGTTTCTAAGTGCGGTTTGCATTAATGTTTTGGAAATGATCGTATTAATCGTATTGTTCATATTGAATGAAACTATGGGATCCTTTTTAATGAAAATATAAGTGCACACAGGTCGAGTGGCAAAAGGGTTTACATTCCAATTTGAGATTATAGAGGGTACTCATTGAGTTTGTAAATGTTTGGGAGACCCTGTTGGTCTTCGGACTTGGGTACTGAACGTTGACTTGGGAGCATATCTTCCTTGGGGTAAAATTTCCCTAAATTATTGGATCGTATGTTCATATTGACCCTTAGTGGTCTATTAAGATGAATTGTCCACCAGTATAGCACTGTACTCGAATTTTTAAACTCTCTTTTACAGTTTTATTTAACTGTTACAATTTCACATGAAATGACGTTTTTGCTGACATATATGTATCAAATGCTCATTTGGATTTTTGTCCAATCATGTTAAACTAAACTATTTTCAAACTCGTTTACTTAGAAATTGAGCTACTCTACTAAGCTGTTGATGCTCACCCTACATTACTTTCCCTTTTTTAGATGCGACGAAGCTGAGAGAGGTGTACATAATAACCTACTAAGGTTTCTCTTTATGTTAGGAAGATGTATCCAAAGTTTGTAGTAGAATAAATGAAAACCTAATGTGTAACGTATACTTAATTAGATATTAGTTTGTGATAGTCTAAGATATGTTAGTTTAAAAGTATTGCATATGTTTTTATAATAAGCTGTGGTTTGTATATTGCAGGTTATTATGCTATGTTACGTGACTGCTTGGTATGATAATGTTCCGTAGATTAAAGTAACACTTATCACATGTCATGTCGAATCGGGGTGTGACTTAACTAGCTTAGAGAAAATTACCACTAGGTATGACTCGTCATCTCCTAAAAATGCATATTTGAGGTCAGATGGAAGAGACTTTAGTTCAAGCTTTGGTGTCACTTGATGAGAGTGGCTTTGTGCCACTTGATGAAAGTTCCTCGAATTTGGGGCCCATGCCCCAACGGTATGAGTGGGGCATTCATTTGTCAATTCAGAGATGAGATATTTCAACAGAGATGATTCAGTAGGACACTCACAGAATGAGTCGTTCAGATGTTCTTGTATTAAAGATTCAATTGAGTTTATTTTCCTTTCTTCCTTGTCCTCTCTTGGGTGTTTGGCAATATTAAAAATATTCAGCTCGAGAGTCATATTCCCCAAAATTTAATTTCATGACTTCATTCCTACAATTGATTAATGCATTGAAATTTGCTAGGAAGGGTCGACCAAGAATGATGGAAATTTGGTTCTCCAAAGGTATTACTGGCTGAGTATCTAGAACAATAAAGTCAACTGGAAAGACAAAGTTGTCCACTTAGACAAGTATATCTTCAACAATGCCCCTAGAGATTTTAACAGATTTTTCGACCAACTGGAGTGTGACACAAGTGGGTTTGAGTTCACCCAGACCCAATTGCTGGTAAACAGAGAAAGGAAGTAGATTGACACTGGCTCCGAGATCTAACAGTGTTTGTTCTATTTTGAAGTTGCCAATGACACACGACACAGTCGGATATCCTGGATCCTTGTATTTTGGAGGGACTTTGTGTTGAAGCAAGACACTGGCTTGTTATGTTAGGAAGGCTCTTTTTTGGACATTTTGGCTTCTCTTGACTGTGCACAAGTCTTTTAGAAACTTGGCATAAGACGGAACTTATTTAATTGCATCCATAAGTGGGATGTTGATTTTTACTTGCTTAAAAAGCTCGTAAATCTCAGGCTGATTATTCAACTTCTGTGTGGTTTTGAGTCTGTGAGAAAAGGGAGCAAGAATGAAACACGAAGGTTCTCTTTTCTCATAAGGTTCTAGCTCTTGTTCAATCATAGGCTCAGGTTCTTTTTTGGCTATAAGTTTAGGCTCAATTGGTTCAGGCTCAAATGATGATTTGACCGGGATTGGCTTTGGAATTAGCATATTTTTTATGGTCTTGTCAATCACCTTGCCACTTCTCATTGTCATGATAACTTGGGCTTGGTCTTGTAGGGTTTCCATGATTGAGAATTTCTCACATGAAATTGGCCTTGTGGAGGTTTTGGTTGGACAAGAAACTTGCTCTTTTTGTGTGTGCTCATGGACTGGGTCAACTTTTGGATGTGGCTTTTAAGATCTTCGAAGGATTGAGTGGTTTGGGTTTTGAAATCAATGAAAGACTGAGTGGAACTATTGTTGTAGTTCATTTGGCTTTGCATGGACTGATTTAGTATGTCCTCAAAGCTCCTCTTTTGTGGTGGTTGGTATGGTTGATATGCAGGTCCTCAAGGTGGTGGTGTGAACCTTGTGGTTGGTTCATGGGAGTTGGTTGTGTGTTTCTCCAACTAAAGTTTGGGTGGTTTCGCCACCCTGGATTCTATGTTTCAGAGTATGGATTGGAGTAAGGCTTGTTGAAGTTGGAAACTACATTTGTTTCTTCCAACAAGACTTCTTTGAATGCTGGGATGGTAGGACATTCTTCAGTAGGATGTCATGTCAGTGTACAAATCTCACACACTTGTTCTGTGGGAGGGCTAACATTGACTTGATGGACCTTTTTCATCGCTAAAGCTTCCATCTTTCGAGATAAGGTGGACATTTTTGCTTTTAGGTCATCATCTTCTTTCAAGACATACTTTCCCCCTTGGCAAGTAAATTGTCTGGCTTCAACAGTGGTAGGAGAGGTTGAGTCCCACATCTGAGAACTATCAGATATAGTGTCAAAAAAAGCGAATGTCTCATTCAGACTTTTACCCACTCTCCTTGGCCCATCATTTTGACAAATTGACGTAGTCTAGTGGGCAAGGAGTCATAGAAAAATTCTACCAAAGTCCAATTCTTAAAAGCATGGTGTGGGCAAGATTGGAGAAGATCTTTGAATCTCTCCCAACTTTGGTAAAAAGTCTCTCCTTCTTTTATCGAAAAATTCATGATCTGCCTTTCGAGTGCATTTATGCAGTGTAGAGGAAAAAACTTTCTGAAAAATTCATTTTGCAATGCCTGCTAGTTAGATATTGAAAGAGCTTTTAAAGAATTTAGTCATTGTTTAGCTTTATCTCTTAAAGAGAAAGGAAAAAGTTTCATCTTGGCTAGTTTAGAATTGTCTTGAAATGTTCCGCACACTTCCTCAAAATCTTTTATACGCAAATATGGATTTTCTACATCAAGTCCATAGAAAACAGGTAATAACTGCACAGTCCTCGACTTTACAGTAAATAAGGGAGCACTTTCAGGAAATACAAAACAATAAGGGACACTATTTCTTGTAGGATTCAAGTAATCCCTCAAAGTTCGAATGTTAGGCACTTACCTCTTCCTCATAGGGACTTCTCCGTTTCTTTCATCATTTGTCATATTACTCTCACAAGAGTCTGCCACTAATGTAGGTGAATTTGGTTCAGGCTGATTCACAGACCTAGAGGATTTTGCTTGCAAATTTTGATAGTGAGGAGCATCCTCAGACATAAAATAAATGAAAATAAGACAACAAAATTATTCACAGTAAACCAAAGAGTATATACAAAAAGGTAAGGTTTTTTTACCTTTTACCTTAAAACGCCTTTTATAGTTCCCCGACAATGGCGCCAAAAACTTGGCATGATCCAAAATGTGTACACCCAAGTGCAGGCAGTCAAGCTGTAGTAATAATTCGGTTTGAGTCTGGAGTTGAATCCATAGGGAACTTTTTGTTGGGGTTTCAATGTAAGCAGTAATGCAGACCAAATGATTATAACCTTTGAGATTTAAAATTGTGAGTTTTAGGGATTTTGCTGGACAGAATATAAGATTCTTTTCAGGACAATTTTTAGACAAAATATAAGATAAGCTCAAATGTAAAAAGGTCACTCTTTAGTTCGAGGATCTGAACATGTAGTTAATCATTCGGGTTATTATATTTACGCTTAATAGCTCAATTAACTCCCGTGTCAACAACAAGTTAATCAGAAGATAAAGATGGACTATGAGAATTAAGAACATGATTCTGATGTCTATCTAGAAGTGTACAAGAATTGTCTGTGCTGAGACTTAACTAGTCTACAAACATGCAAGTGTTTCTACAAGACATCCAACAATGACGTTAATATTCAATTCTTTAATTGAAGCACAATTATGGGGAGGATTGAAGGGTAGTTATGAAGATCTATCCGGGACACTTACCTTGAACCAATGAGTCTTTCTATGCAAGAGTCATCCGTGTTATAGAAAGAACCCACGGTTATACAAAGTACCTTAGCTTTGCTAGATGCAATCAATCATCCAATAAGCAAAGGGAATACAAAACATTAAGCATAAGAACAATGCATAAATATAACTTTAAGATAAGTTATGCATGCCTTTCACCTCTTACTAAAGAGTGAATGAGAAACTACTCACTCGTCATGGCTTTGGTAAAGCTAGAAAAGTGAGTGATGCTCATCCCTCCAAGTAGAGGACTTACACAATGAAATAACAATAAACAAGAAGCCGATCTTCAACAAAGAATGAGTGAATCACATTCCACCCTTCACGACTTTGGTAAAGCTCTAGAAAAGTAGAAGAGTTTCACTCCTCTAAGAAAGAAAGAAGCTCAAGCAATGGAGGAGGAGTCTATGCCTCCTCCAAAAGGTGAACTATCTTCCTTGATGAAAGCCAATATAAAGCAATTCTACAACTATATGAGTGGGAGTCTATGCCTCCATCAAGCTCCCTACCAAGCACACCTTTCTCCCCCAAAAATGGGAGTATTTATATGCAAGGAGGAGGAGACAAGAGGGGGTGAAGGAATAGTGTATGCCACCCAAGTCCAAGTGAAAATCCAACCATTTTGCAGTCAATCTGTGGAAAACGTTCGAACGTGATCTGGCATTCGAACTTTGGATCTATTTTTGGGTTATGGGCATTCGAACGTTTCTTTTATCTTTTCTTTATGAGCATTCAAATGCCAGATGGGGTCTGACATTCTCACTCAAGTGGCCTGTGGTCTTCTGTGGAATCCTATTTCCACACTCCATGGACATCCTGGCGCTTTGCACTCATCACTCTGGTCTTCAATCAATTCAAATGGATGTTCGAACGTGAGTTGGCATTCGAACGTGGTGCTGAAGTACTTCAGGGTCTTCCTTATTAACTGCAACACGCCATGTCTCGGCAATCTGGTCTTCTCATAGTTCAAGTGAACGTTCAAACGTGAGTTGGCGTTCAAACGTTCTTGCTATGTTCCAAGCTTCTCCAATTTTGTTCCCTAATGTATTGGTGTTACACTCAAGTGTGATATTTGTTGTTCTTGAGCCTTTGTTCACTTTAGGACCTGAAATGTCATCACTTAAACTCCATCAAAGTACAATTAGTCTAAAAAAGGCATAGTAAAATGCTAATTTTAAGTACTAATCATCATACACACGTAATTGAGTTTCGTTCAACTTTGACAAATTCAAGTGCATAGTGTGTGAAACCAACCACCAACACAAAAAAGGATTCCGATAAGATTTAAATCATTAATAAGCACATCATGAAACTCTAATGCATTGTCTAAGTGAAAACATGACCGGTTTGTGAGTGTTCTAAATATTCTCTTTTTGATAACTCCTTTATTTTATCTCTTATACTACATGGCTTCAATCAACACGATTGTGAATTCCGTACTTTAAATGTACTTCTAATCATAATTAACATGAGCTCTATGAGCTTTACAAATGAGAAATTTTCAATTAAAAATAAGTACTCTCAAAATTCAAGTTCGATTGTTTTTAGCCATTTATTTATACCTCACCTTTTTAGATATGGCCACATTGGACCTTTTCTTACAATTGGCCTTTGGTATCTTTTAAGTGATAAGTCTTTAGTCATGTGTTCACCTAGCACCCACACTTAGAGTCCTTTAAGATCATTTATAATTTAAACAAATTAAACTTCTAAGTGTGAAGGTGAATAACATGCGTGTATTTGATTTTGAATCTTTCAAAGGGTGAACACTATCCAAGCATGCTAGGATTAAAGAGACTTTGACTAATGAATCATGCAATTGAATTTATTCCACTACATTCTCTATCCCTTAATATGAATCATAGCAATGGACATTTCAACTTTGACTATAAGATGGAGCAATTTTGGTACAAATCAAAGTATGAATTATCATGATCATTAAACAAAGGAAAAACAAACAAAAGAAAATCTTTTTGGATTTTTCTTTTCCTATGGTTTTGAATAACACATGTACATGAAAAAAAATGTATAAAGATTCAAGAAAAACAAGGAAAACTTATAAAGCAATTTAACATAAATCCTAAAAATAAATGTCAAATCGAACATCAAAAATCTTTTTGGATTTTTGTATTTCTTTTGTTTTTAGTTTTTCAAATATTTTTGTATTTTCATATATAAAAACAAGTGACAAATGAACAATATATATATATATATATATACGCACACAAAAGTGTATGATCCTAGTGTATTTGATGATATGCATGAATGAGCACCAAGGTCTATACTCTCACCTCTTCTACTTCTTAGGTGCCATGACCTTGCTGGAAGCAATAGGGACCTATAACTTGGTTGAGATGGTGAGTTTCTCAAAGTCCTTCTTGGTCACCCAAACTTTTTTTTCCCTTCCTAAAACTCTAGTTAGGTCAGGGAATAGGTGGGGGACTAGCTCTCTTCTTCCTGGAAGTGTGCAGATCAATCTTAACCTCGGGGATAGAAGGAGCTTAGGGCACTCTAGCACGTGGTCCATATGAGAATGATGCATGACTATGCTTGGACTCACAAGATCTTTCCAAAAGCTTAGATAAATTTAAGACTTGAAAAGTAGAGCTTTGGATTGATTTGCTAGATGCATAAGTTCCTTGTTCGAGACATCCCTATTTTCCATGCAATGTTTACTATAATGACCATGGTCTCCACAAGTATAACATACATCATGATTGGTTTGGGTCTCATTTGAAACTTTCTTCTTCGAATGTCTACCTTTACCACTCTTAGTATTTTTAGAGCTTGTGCCTACTTGTGGGGGTTATGGGTTGGTGATACCTTTCACAAACATGGTCTTGGAAGAAGTGTTGGTGTATTAATTTGTGTGGTCTAAACCAAGCTTATTACCTACACTCTTTTCTGTAGATAACATTCTATCAATCTTTTCATTGCATTGGGGAAGTCTTTTAGAGTGTTCATATGATTCATGAAGATCTTTACCATGTTTAGCACACTTTGACTCAAGATTCTTCTTATACTTGACGAGCTCATGACACTCTCTCTCAAGAAAACTCACTTGGTCAAGGAGAGACTTGTTCTAATCCTCTAGGCAACATATTTGGGCCTTAGACTTGACCAAATCCACTTGAAGGGCTTTGTTTCTTCTTCAATTGAGTTGACTCGACCACTCAAGGAGAGCACATTCTCTTATTGCTTGACGAATTGCTCATATAATTGGCCATATACATCTTGCATATCCTTATAGCAATCTTTATCCTCTACACACGTGAGGATTACCTCGTCCAAGTTATCTACCTTTATGGTAGGAATTGTTTCAACTTCACTAGTGGAAGTTTCTCTAGGGGGAGAGAAGTATGATCCTACAAAGGCCGTGAAATTCTTTTCTTCATCATTAGAAGAGAAGCCAACACTCAGGTTTGACTCACTTTCACTATCACTCTGAGTGGCCTTTATGGCTCTCCTCTTGTCTTTGGGTGAATCTCTCTTCTGTCTATTTGGCCATTCCGATGCAATATATCCAAATCCTTGACACTCAAAGAATTGGAAGCCTTGCCCCTTTCTCTCAACTTCTTTTCGAGAGTCTTTAGTCATGTGATCTTTTAGGAGTAGGTTTACTTGGCTTCCCTTTTGACCTTGAGGACTTGATATTGCTAGCCTTGAATTAGTTTTTGAAATTCCTTGCAATTAAGGCTAGGTCCTCCTCTCCTAATTGGGGTGACATGGATTTACCTAATTCTTGATTTGTAGAGCTTAAGGCAATGCCCTTAGCTTGCTTTAAGGATGGAAGGTTCATTTCAAAGGTCAATATAGACCCAACTAGGATTTCCACCGATACTAACTCCATGTTAACACTTGTTTCCAAGGTTTATCTCGAGATTTTCCACATGATGGCCACATTGTCAACCTTGGTATTCAATACAAATGGTGAATTTACAATGTCACAAAATTTAGCATAAAGTTCACTAGAATTTTCATCATCTTGCATCACCAAAGTCTCAAACTAAGGGGTGTATCTTTGGAGTCGAGACATCTTCACCATGGAAGACCCTTCATGGGAAACAACCAAGATGTCCCGCATTTCCTTTGAAGTTTTTCAATTTGCGATTCTTCATAACTCATTCGGTGTGACGACATTGAATTTTACATTTAAGCCTTTTGAGTTCCACCCCCACGGAATCATTCTCATTTTTGGTCCATACCTTTGAGCATTTTACTTTAACCACCACTTCATCACCTTCAACTTGCATGGTGGGTGTGGAAGGGCTCCAACCCTTCTCGATAGTCAACCACACTCTCTCATCAATGGATTTAAGAAACGCTCTCATAAGAGCTTTCCAATATGCAAAGCTCGATACATCAAAGAGTGATGTTGTCCAATTGAACCACCTTCTTTATGAGAATCCATTCAAAACTAATTACTAGTAATGATAGATTTCTCAAATGTAAACTAGGAAAGTAAGCAAAAACAAAATATGCCTACTTAGAGTCTTATGATCTCAGGGCAACCACAATCTGATACAAATTATTGTTCTAGAAGGGAGAACGTGAAGTGGATCTTTTCTCACGATTATACATGTGGAGACCAAGACATTAAGCCTAGAGGGGGTAAATAGATTTTTCAATTTTATCCCAAATTGATTATAAATTAAAACCTATGTCTACCACAATTACCTCTTCTCACAAATATGAAGTAATGAATGTGATAACCCTTTTAGTTATCACAACCCTCAACACACATGGCGATTGATTAAATTAATATTCAATTAATTCAATCATAATCAATCTTACGTCAATCCCAAATCCTCAAACCTATTTGCATTACTATGGATGATATGGTATCAAACAATCAAAACATCAAACACATTGTGCATGTGTGTTAACAAATGCAAGTGTGTACAATAATCAATAAGAGACACAAGCAATTTATTGACGCAAAAAACCCTCTTCGGGAAAAAATAGCTGGAAACTACCTGGGGTTCACCAAAGTCTAATCCAATACTCTCCAAGTCAACATACAAGTACTCTAGACTTATACATCAACTAGTAAAATGGTTAGATGTTTCTTTCCTTACTGTCTCTCTGCCAAAAGTCCCTCTCCGACGTCTGACGCAACTTCAGTTGCACCTCCCTATTGTACAGTTTGTATAGGCTTTGAGTGATTATAGGTACACCAACAAATCTCGATATGCACACACCAATGAGTTTGTCAACTAGCAAGTTCTTTTTCTCCAAGTTGTGAGGATGTATAGAATTACTAGTGGTAGCGTTTGGATTCTAGGGATCTAGGTTGTGGTGGAAGCTCTAAAGGTTGAAAGATACTTTTCTCTCTTCAAACTCTCACAAGAGGCTTAACCTAGAAATGGGAAAGGCTTTTCCTATTTATAGGTCCATAATAAGGGAGCGTCTTCAACAATTTTGTACGATTGATGTGTATATGAGGACAACTTGAAGAGGTTAAGAATCATTTTTTTACGATAAAATGGGAATAACTTTTGATGGAGATATCCAATTGTTGTGATTCAAGTTTGGTTGGAAAGAAGACATCCATGTCTAACCTTTTGAGGGTTAAAATCACATTGGAAGAAAGTGGTAGTGCACAAAACCAGTATGTCAGATGAAGCATCCTACATACCGATGGGATGAAGTGGCATACCAGTTGGATGAATTGGAATGTGGGTTACTGTTTATCCGGCATGCTGGTTAGGCTTTTAGATACATATTCTAGATGGAACAGAGGCTTAAGGAGGTATGTCGGTTCAGTGCACTATAAACTACTATAAGTTTTTTAGGTGTGCCAGTTCGCATCCGGTTGGGTATTCTATACGTATCTATTGTGATTCTAATGGCTATCTTCTCTTTCCCAATTCATTCCTCTATAAATGGGGAATCAAAGGCCTATTGAAAGAAGACTTTTTGGAGACTTTTTTTTGGAGTTCTTGGCATTCAAAGTGAGACATACATATTGAGAAAATATCAAAATTGTGAGATTTGAGCTATAAGACCAATTTTAATTTTCTCTCACTTTGAATTTATTTGAGTGATTTATTGTTTGTAGAGAGGTGAAAATTATTATATTGAGTGAGCTTCAAGGTATATCATTTGAGAGTGATATTGTAAAGGTGTGTCTTCACCTACTGAAGAAGACAAGTTTGTATGGGGTTTAATCTTCACCCATGAAGGAGATCGAGATAGTGAAAGCAAAGCTTCATGGAGGAGAGAAGATAGGACGTAGGCCATCGTGGTTGGGGTCGAACCTCTATAAATCGTGTTTGTTCTTCTTTTTCCTTACTATAACTTAATTGCATTATCTATATCACATTAATTATTATAAAAATTGTGTATCATACATATAATAACACAATCATTTACAATGTGTATTTAGTATGGTTTAAAGAAGCCCAACACTATTCACACACTATATACCCCCATATTCTTATCGTTATATAGTAACGTAATTATGCTTTTGAAATTCTAATATATCTAATGATGTATGTATGAATTATGTGGATTGTAAGAGTAGAAATAAAAATGTTAGTTGAGATAATAGGGTATATTGTAAAAGTTGGAGGCATTCCAGAGTGAAAGCACACTTAGGGAGAATTTGAATACGAAGGAGTTTTGATACTACCTAGGTGTTTGAATCATAACTTTATATTTTGATATCCATTTGATCTGAAATTTTTACAGTAGATATTAGACTTCCAGGGCTACAAAAGAGTATGTCATGAAAATTTTTCAAATCGACCTCTAAATAGGTTAAAACCTCATTGTAAGTTACAGCAGAAACTGGGATGACGTTCGAACGTAAAAGTACGTTCGAACGACGAATGTTCGGACGTGAAAGTCCATTCGAACAACTGTTCATTCCAGTACTCTTGTCTGATGGAAAAAAAAGTACTGGGAGCTTGTCTGATGAAAAATGCAAAAGTACTGAGAGAAACTAACGTTCGAAAGTCAAATGACGTTTGAACGTAAAACAAAAATTTGCACTAGTGACGTTCGAACGCCAAATGACGTTCGAACGTGATCGACGAATCAGAACATCAGATTCAGATCGGCTAAGATATTTTCTTCCTCTATAAATAAATAAGGCCGTCTCCTTCGGCCTCCATACACCATTTACAACCCTAGAAAATCTTGAGAAACAAGAAAGAAAGGGGAAAAATACAAGATCAAAGAGAATTTTCATCTTGAAGTGAATCAAAATCTCAAGTTCTTCAAGAATTCTAAGGAAGAAGAAGGTAGGGATTTTCTTCCACTCTTGTTCATTGATGCTAGGACTTTAATATATACATGTTTTGACTCTTAATCATATATACTTGTTATGGAATCCTTGTTTCTTGATGTTATTGAAATCTTACCATGTTTTTATGGAAGTTATAGCTTGATAGCCAATAAACCTTTTTTCTTGACGTCCAAACTTTAGTTGTTCAAGAAGTATTGATCTCTCTACCTTATAAATCATTTGTTCTTGATTTCTCTACTTGATATTCATTGTTCTTGAGCTCTCTACTTGATAAATCATTTGTTCTTGATTTCTCTACTTGATATTCATTGTTCTTGATCTCTCTACTTGATATTCATTTGTTACTAATTTCAAAAACTCTAGCGTTTTATGGGAACAATAAAACTATATCTTTTGATGATCTCTTGCTTATTTTTTTGAGATGTTATATTGGAAAAATACCTATAAAATTGGGGGTGTTTGAAATACTTGTGATTTGAGAAATTGGTTGGTATTGTATCTCTTGTACAGATGTTTGGATGAACATGGGTGACCATTGACCGGATATTGTAGAATGGGTTAGATGAATTTTCTACTCCGTGTGGGTTTGAAGATTCCCTATCACTCGTAGTGGGATTGATGTCTTGCGAGGACCAAACTACTATTCGCTCACGTGGAATCAGGGCTAAAGGTTAGTATACTATTCCTAGGTTGCATTCGTCACTGCCAATGCGTTGGTATATGCCCTTCCTAAAGTTGATATCCTTGCGAGGATGGGTGTGTTTCTGTGGGCCAGGATATTCTCAATGTGTGTATTCATGCGAGATCTTACATAATACCTAAGATACAGATATACAAATTGTGGGCTATGGTTTATTATTTAAAATGGTTGATTGTGGCAAATGGTAAATGGTTTCTACAAGAATTTGTTAAAAGTATGAGATTTCACCAGAACTTGTTGAAAATGGTTTGTCATTGGAAATGAATTATTATTGGTAACTTGGTTTTACTCTTCATTTAAATTATTGTTATTGTGTTAACTTGAGATCTGTTTAAATGTCATTATTTTCTTTCAAAAGTTATATATGATATTTTAGAAAGTGATACCACACTGTTTTATATGTTTTTCAAACCTTGTTCGAGTTTGGGAGGATGATGCTACAGAGCTTAGAGCTCACCCCCTACAAAAAATATTTATTCTCAGATTTCGGTTTAAAGGAAGAACTCAAAGTTAATGAGCAGGTAACTTGGGGAGCTCAAGTGGATGGAAGCGTGGATCCTAAGGGGACGGTCTAGAGTTGCTCTCTTTATATCATAGACTAGGAGATTAATTTTGAGACATTGTTTAAATGATATCATGTTCATTCCGCTGCAAGACAACACTTGATTTTGGGATGTAATTGTCATAGTTTGGCATATTCTTTTGGATGATAATGTAGACACTATGTATGATGAATGAAACTATCTGTATTTATGGATTTTATTAGTTGCTCTCATGATATGAATGGTTTAAATAGTAATGCCGTACAAGGTAGATTTTGGGGCGTTACATACACTATAATAACCTAATTCACCCCCTCTTAGGTTGCATTTGGGCCAACAAAGACGATGTTGGTTGATGCATAAATTGTGTGGACTGGAAAGAGATTGGCAATTATTTAACAATCTATGCTATTGATTTCCTTCCACGAGATTATGCTCAAGTCCTTTTCATTGATATAGTGATTATTTTTTATATGAGATATATGTGAGTTACTTGCTATTAGAATTTTTCATTAATTCTATTCACATATGATACTGTGAAGTGACAACAGTCATTAAAACTAATAGTTGATAGTTGTAAGGGTAGATTGTTGTTTGATGTATTTATGAACTTGCCTAGTTCTTTCTCAGCACACACGAGTTTCAAATGGGAATTCAATATGTGAATATTGTTATACAATATTTAGTTCTATGATGTGGTTTTGCATTGACTTATTTAAGTTGCAATTGGGTATTTTCAAAGTTTGATAGTTGGTTCAAGTTATGAGTGTATGATTCAAGTTACTAATAAATTGAATAAAGTTTGTAAGTATCATCACTAGAAGCCTTCACGAGACGTCCACTTGAAGTAAGGTTTGTTCCATATGCTAAATGCAATCGTTAGTCTTATGAAAGCGATTTTATTATGTTTATTTTGTTTTTAGATATTGTGATCAATATATTACTAAGGACTAGAAATATTCCAAGTTGAGAATGTTATTAACCATCAATAGTTCTATTTTATTATATCTAATGACGGGTTAATTACATCTTATTTTGAGTTACGACTATTGATTTGCTTGATTTTCTGGTTTGACACTTGTTCTGGTTTTTTTATCTTAGTTTGTAGGTATTTCTAAGGATTTAGATCATTAATAGAGTGATTCAAATGGATCAAATAGTGGAGAAAAGGTATAAGTTCAAGAAAGAAAGTTTGATTAATATTTTGATGTGAATTTCGATATACTCCAAGTGTGGCAATATGATCTGGGTTTTTTTCATGACTTTGTATTGCGGAATTGAAAAAATTTGTGTGTTCTGGGTTGCATTTGGTTTGTTATTTTGTTTGACTTGAAAAATTATGTGATGGTTATGGATTAAATTGCATTTTCTTATCGAGTTGTGTTAGAGCTTGGCAATTTTTTGGTTCCTTTGAAATGGTTCTAGCAGTAAAAGTTGTGATTGGATGTTATTGAGTTGTTGTTTGATTCCAAATTTTTTTTTTTTGATCAGATTTTTATTCCAATTCAAAAGAAGAAAAACGAGTTGTTATTTTATTATTTGTATTGAATATTCTCTTGGACCTTAAAGGCATTGCCTTATGTAATGACATTTGGATTTTAGGCTCCCTTAGTTGCTATGGGTTCTTTGTTTATTGGTTCTCTTGCAAATATTATCATGTTTTACACAAAGTTAGGGTTGAATACCCAAGAAATCTCTTGCTCTTGCTTTAAAACCCTAATTTTTGAGAAAAAATGGATTTCACCCTCGATTCTCACTTAATCTTGGTTTTGAAAACTCTAGTGCTTTGGGTTGAGGATTAAAATGATATTTTTTATGATCTCTTGTACCTTTTCATAAATTTGTTCTATTGGGAATATCATTTGTGAGAATTGAGGATTTTTAAAATTGCTCGTAAATTGGGAATTTGTGGAATGGTTGGTTATTTGAGAAAATTATCGGTATTGTATTTTTGGTATAGTTGTTTGGATGGACATGAGTGAGAGGTTCCTTGTAAGGATGCTCATGCCAAAAAAACAAGTCCTTGAGGGTGAGAGGTTCCTTGTAAGGATGCTCATGCCAAAAGAGGACAATATGTGGTCTTCTCAGGAGGTTCCTTGTAAGGATGCTTGAGAAATCAAACCTTGCAGGTGAGAGGTTCCTTGTAAGGATGCTCATGCCAAAGAAACAAGTCCTTGAGGGTAAGAGGGTCCTTGTAAGGATGCTCATGTCAAAAGAGGACAATATGTGGTCTTCTCGGGAGGTTCCTTGTAAGGATGTTTGAGAAACCAAACCTTGTGGGTGAGAGGTTCCTTGTAAGGATGCTCATGCCAAAAGAGGACAATATGTGATCTTCTCGGGAGGTTCCTTGTAAGGATATTTGAGAAACCAAACCTTACGGGTAAGAGGTTCCTTGTAAGAATGCTCATGCCAAAGAGGACAATATTAAATCATGGGTGGAGTATTGGTTTACTTTTGAAAATTGTATTTCTCGTTGTTGGTAATTGGTTTTACCTTTCAGTTTAACTTTATTGTTATTCGTAAACTAGAGATCTATTAAAATGTCATGTTTTACTTCAAAGATTATATATGCTATTTGTAAAATGAGACCGACTGATTTTTCTATGTATTTCTAAACCCTTGTTCGAGTATGGGAGGAATGTTGTTACAGAGCTTAGTGCTCACCCCCTACAAATAATATCTTTTCAGATTTCGGTCTAATGGAGGAGCTTGGAGTCGAGGAGCCGGTTCATTGGGAAGCCCAAGTAGATTGGAACGTGGATCCCAAGAGGGACGTTTAGTGTTATATTTTGGATAATGTTGTAAATATTATGGATGATAAATTAAATTCCTTTTTGTTATGAAGGTTATTAGTTGCTCTCATGATGTAAATGATTTTAGATTGTAATATCGTCCAAGGTGATTTTTTTTGGGGCTTTGCAGAATACCCCACGTTAATTCTTCATGATTCAGCTCGTTCTTCCTCCTTTTTTTCTCTCAAAATTTTCCTAGGCTTCTTGGAGTTGAAAAATATGTAAAGACTCTTTACATCAGGGGCCTAGGGTATTTGTAGGCTAAAAAATAGAGAATTCTTGTGTGGGTGGGGGAATAGTCCGCCCTGACTTATAACTCAAGTTTGACCTAGTTAGAGGTCAATTCACGAAATTTTCATGAAACATACGTTTGTAACGCTTGAAGTCTAGATTCTACTATAAAAATTTAAGGTAAATCGGACATTAGGGTAAAAAGTTATAGCTAAAAGTAAGTTTAGTATATCTAATTAAGTTTAGTATATCTAATTGTAAGTTTAGTCTTGCAATCCACCCCCCTAAAAGTAAGTTGCATCCTCGAAACTTAATCATCGAGTTAGTATATCAAATTCGAATTGACAACAAGGTTTCAATGCATATTATTCCCTTAACCATCAAATCCAAGATCATAATAGAATGTCATATCCTAAATTTTAATTTCATCTCTTCCACTTACAACATCATTGAGTTACTTAGGGTGCGTTTGATAACGTTTTCGTTCTTATGTTTTTTTTATAAAAAAAATAAAACTAAGTTTTGTTTTTTTTTTGTGTGATAAAAATTAAAAATATAAAACATGTTTGGTAGTCATTTATATTTTAAAAATTATGAAATCAAAAATAAAAAACCTGTTTGGTTTATACCAAAAATTTTTCACCCAACCTCACCAAGGAAACCCATCACCGAAACCCACACCTAATCCACCCCCACCAACACCGAAACCCACAACCCACTGCACCAATGAAACCCAC
>CM042184.1:17864254-17877877 GCA_023539305.1 Ilex asprella
CCTACCACCACTGAATCCCCACCACCATCCACAAAATTCAACCATTAAACTCCCAGCATAACCCATCAAAGAAGGGCGAGAGAAAGAGATAGATAGAGAGAGAGAGTGTTGGTCTTGCTTCTTCATAGATCTCCGCCTCCGCCTCCTGATAGAGATGAACGAGTCAGAGGAAAAAGGGGTAGACAATGCTTTTTATAGTGGGCTCTTCTTTTTGCTGCTAATGGAGTTCAAAAGCTTGACCTCATTAAATGGTTTAATGGGCACGCATTTTTATGTTTTTAGAAACACCTTTTTGAATATTTTTAAAATTTGAGGTTGTTTACAAAATAGACCAACCAAAAAAAAATAAAAACACTCTCCAAATGCGTTATTGTTTTTCTTTTTTAGCAAAAAATGAAAAAAAAAAACACAAACTCATGGTTACCAAATACTACCTTAAAGTCCCCAAGATTACCTTCCTTCAATAGAATTCATTTATCACATTTATTCTCAATAATTATATACGATTGCTTCAACCCACCCATTCGCTAATCAAAACAAGTCACAAGATAAGAATTCTCATAGGTTCATTTTATTCATCTTAGGAGAACTCGTAAGATAATATTATCCTTTTTTTAATTTTAACATGGGGTCTTACATATTGGGATCTTATTTTTATGGAAAATTTTGTCCATATATTTTTAAAAGAAACAAAATAAATTATTTTAGATTAAATATTGATAATTTTGGTTTAGCATACATGGTACATTTAGGATGTAACATTTCTTCTAATAACTGAAACGAAAGCATTTTGACCCAATTTATTTCACCAAAATCCTCACATTAAAAATCCAGTTTAGACTTTTAGCTTAATGTGTATCTATGTTTAGTGTTTGATTATTTCGTGTTCAATAACAATGTTCAATATTTTTTTTTTTAATTGCACAGTGCCTTTAGACACAGATTATGGGGTTAGTTTATGTTTTCAACTTAGCACGCCTCTGAGTTCAGTACTCAATTTTTATTTTTTTTGAATTGCACCATGCCTTCAGCTACTGGTTATCTCTAATAGAAATATATTCAATAATTTAAGGACTAAAATTATGCAATTGAAATACTAGGGACCAAAATGAGACAAATCTCATACTTTTGGGACCTCCAGTACAATTAAACCTTAAAATTAAGCTCAAATGACCACCAATTTTAACCTATATCTACACCAATTACCTCTTCTCAATCAAACATAGCAATTAATGATGAGAATCCATTTTCATATAAAAACCCCAAAACACCCATGTAGATTATTGGATTAATTTTATCTATTAGTTAATTAATACTTAATCTCACATGGCGATCCCAACCAAGGCAACCCAAACCCAATCAAACATCTATATATGTTATGTAGATTGAAATAATCAATTTGTCAAACACATAGTACCCGTGTGTGCACCAAATCACAAGTGTATATGCAAAAGTAATAAAGAACACAAAAGATTTGTTAATGCGAAAACATTTCATGAGAAAAAACATGGGGAACCTTCTCAGTTCACCAAAGCCTAATCCACTAAACCCAAAGTTAATCTACAAGTTATCAAGACTTATACCTTAACCAATCCACATGACTAGATGCGCATTTCATTTGTAGATCTCTCTGCCAAAGGTCATTCTTCGACATAATGGCTAGTTTCACTTGAAATCCCCATTGTATAATTTGTTTAGGCATTAAGCAATCTTCAAGACTTCACACCTAAGACCTCAGTATGAACACTTTTCCAAGTGGGTTTTGGTTAACACCAAGCAAGATATTCTTCTTCAAAAGGTGAGGTTGAGTGGAAGCATCAAGATGGTTAGCCTTTATCTAGGATTGTTCTTGAAACATTCTAAAACGAGTTTTGGTCTATTCTAGATTAGAGAGGCTTACCCTAGGTTTAAGACATAGTTCCATACATATAGGACACAAAATAAGGTTTGCCTTGGGGAACAAGAAAACACAGCTTCGCATCGGTCGCTCGAGTAGTGGGAGGGCGATCATAGGGCGATGGTTATTGGAGTAAAAGATCATTCTTGATCTCCAAGTGGCAAACCGATCTACGACCGCTCAAGCGACCTCTAGACCACTCATAGAGTGGCCATCAATCGGTCTCCATTGGTTTCTCCAGTTTTGTCTCCCAAACTGTTTAAAATCACTCTAGCGAATGCCAGTGAACATAGAGTGATTCCTACTAGTTTTTAAGCTAGAAACCAAGTAAAAACTTGACCTATGGAGCACTAAAGGGTGTTGCTCAAATAGGGTATGATAAAAATCTCAAACTAGCTTTTCAAAACTTATTTAAAGTTTAGAAAATATTTTAAATGAAAAACCCTAGGAGTCTTTTTTTGGAGATTCCAAATTTCATTTTGTTCACCTTAATCATTCTAATTCTAAAATTAAACCAAAAGACCTAGGTTTCTAAGGTCATTACCCTTTTTCTTAAGCTTGAAGGTGCATCAAAGTAGTCATGATGTAGCATTGTAGCTTAATCTCTTTTCCTTCCTTTGTCGCTTACAAATCTTGATCTTTGAAGCTTGATGACATGGAATTAGGTTGGAATTTACATAGACTTCACGAAATTAGCAAATTACAAATACATGATCTGACAGCATCTAACCATGGTATTGGTTGAGGAATAAGACTCGAGTACTTGTAAGCTAATTTTGGGATAGTGTATTAGGCTTTGTTGAATTAATAAAGTTCCCCACAGTTTTTCCTGAGAAGGGTTTCTGCGTTGACAAATCACTTGTGTTCTTTATTGCTTTTCAGATACACTTGTCATCATGGATTCATAGGATTATTGTGGCTAAAAGAGGATTCTCCCTAATAATAAATTATTCTTATGAGAAAAGGTAATTACAGTAGTAATACGTTTCAAATTGATGGTTGGTCAAGCTTAAAGTTTAAGAATATCCACATATATCTCTCTCTCTCCCACAACAACATTTGTCATTGATAATCCAAGTCAATGATAGTATACTTCAAGCTCATAACATGAGGATTAAGAAATTTTTCTATGTTTCATTAATTATTGTAAAATAGTATTATTTTTCTATCTATTAGAACCTTCAAGCTAGGTGACACACGATCAACCAGGCACCTTCTTCCCAAAAATAACGCAATCAAAAGTGGAATTAGACGAAATTATGTTTAATGTAACTTCAAAGATTGGCGATTTTATTGGGATATGTTTTGTGTCAGAGGAACACAAAAACTTGCTAAAACTCAAGAACTGAAAAAATTGAATATGAATCCATTAGACCGACCTGCTAAAGTAGTAAAAGATCCCAATGGTATTCAACTAGTTTTCAAGAACATAATCGACCATAAGCAGGTGAATAGAACAAATTTTGTAATTGCATGATGCCAATACAGCTTGTCCAAAAGATAGAAGTAGTTTATTCTATTACAGGAACCCTTCAATCTAAAGTTTGCTCATCAAAGAAGCCAATAGTTCTCCACCACTCCAAAACACAAAGATATAATCAAATTGCATAATGTTCATATCCAATATAACCCATTCAACTAGATAACAAGGGATATTATTATATAATAACAACTATTTCATAATATGGGTAAAATCATTCACCTTCAAAGTTTCAATTTACAAAAAGTTAACCCACAAAGACGGTTGTTATAAGTTCAGTGGTTGATACCACTACTAGTCCAAAATAGCACCTTCGATTAGGCATAACGAGGTAGGGAGAGGGGTTGACTGACACTATAGTGGAGGTTGAGAACTATCTTGGCAAGTGGTGCTGATTTAGGGCTTTTTCGAGATCCAACTGTGTGTATGTGTGTGTGAGAGAGAGACAAACTTGGGAAGTGATTGGTGCATAAATATAACATCCTATTATGCCCTTTTTAGACTAATTGTACTTCGATAGAGTTTAAGTGTTGGTGTTTCAGGTCTAAAGTGAACAAGGGTTCAAGAGCAACAAAAAGAACATTTGACTACAACAACAGCACATTAGGGAAAAAATTGTAAAAGCTTGGAAGAAGGAACCAACGTTCGAACGCCATAACTGTTCAAACGGTCAAAAGAAACCAAGCCAGCTGTTACAGACCACGTTGCAGCCAAGAATCAAAACCCTGAGGAACGGAGAAATTTTTCGAACGTTTGTGACCACCGTTCGAACGTCCACTGGAGCACTGACAAGATCAGACTGACTAAAGACATGGCGTGTTCTAGATTTGCAGGCTTACAGTCAGAAGGATCAGGCACTTGAGTGCCCCGTTCGAATGCCCAAACAGCTCGAACTCTCCCTAGAATTATTGGAGAGACAGAGCAGTCAGACTCTGCTTGGACTTTGAGGGAGCTTTATACAGAGGACTTGGAGGGAGATTTGCACAGAAGACCTGGAGGGAGAATTTCACAAGAAAACCACGTGTCTTCTGACCTGAATGGCAGGCACTGACAACATCTGATGTTAAACGATGTAGAGCAAAGACAGAGAAACCATTCGAACACCCAAACGGTTCGAACGGACTTGACAGACTGCCTGTAGAGTGGTCGGCTTTTCACTTTGACTTTGACGCCCAACTCTATTCTTTTACCCCCTCTCCTGCCTTCTCTTTGCCTATATATACCCTTAGTTTGTAGATCACTAGAGGGAGGACTTGACACTCAACACTTAGTAGCCAACACTTCTCATTTATAGTTCTTCTAATTGTCTTAGTATTGTCTCTTTGCTAGAGAGTGGGGAGGTTTAAATTCTCATTTCTTTTCTTTCCATTAATGCTTACATTTACATTTGCTTAAGAGTTGTAATTCCTTTATTTACTTTAAGTCTTTACATTTATGTTCTTGATTTACATTTAGTCTTTACATTTATGTCTTTATTTACTTCCAGTCTTTACATTTATGCTCTTACATACATGCTTTTAATTATGTCTTGCACATTATTTGAGCTCCCTTTTTACTTAGAGGAGTGATACTCTTCCACTTTTCTAAAATTTTACCAAAGCTGTGAAGGATGGAACGTGATTCACTCATTCTTTGTTGAAGATTAGCTCCTCGTTACTTGTACTTTTACTTTGCGAAGTCCTTTACTTAGAGGGATGAGCATCACTCACTTTTCTAACTTTACTAAAGCTATGAAGAGTGAATAGTTTCTCATTCACTCTTTAGTAAGAGGTGAAGGGCATGTATTGATTATCCAGAGGTTATATTATGTCTTGTTCTAATGCTTAACGTTCATATCCCCTTGTTTATTAGATGATTGGTTGCATCTAGCAAAGCTAAGGTACTTTGTATAATCGATAGTCTTTCTATGACACGGATAACTCTTGCATGGAAAGACTCCTCGTTTCAAGGCAAGTACCCCGACTAGATCTTCATGACTACCCTTTAATCATCCCCATTATCAAGCTTCATTTAAAAGGATGGAATACTAAAGTCATGGATGGATGTCATGAAGAAATACTTGCTTGTTTGTGAGCGCGATAACTCTCAGTATAAATAATTCTTGTAAACTTCTAGTAAGACATCGAAACCATGACCTTAACAGGCCATCTTTATCTTCCGATTAACTTATCGTTGACATGGGAGTTAGTTGAGTTATCAAGCATAATTATAATGAACCGGATAATTAAATACATGTATCGATCCTTGATCTAAAGAGTGACTATATTTCCATTTATCTTGTAAAATTTCTTGAAGAGAATTCAATATTCTGTTCATGAAATCACCCACATCTCACAATCCTAAAATCTCAAGGTTACAATCAATTGGTCTCCTTTACTGATTACTTTGAAACACCAACACAAAAAGTTCCCTATGGATTCGACTCCGGACTCAAACCGGATTATTACTACAACTTGACGTCTGCACTTTGGTGTACATATTTCGGATCAATTCAAGAAGAGGGAGAACAAGTGACGTAGCGAGAGGCATGGCTACGGTTGTGATGGAGGTGGGGAAGTGTGGTGGTGGTGATTTGGGGTTTTTTCAGGTGGGAGGTAGGGAATGTGAAATAGGGAGGTCAAGATTAGAGTGAGGGGGGAGAGAATTTGTGGCATACCCTATTTTCATAAACAAACTTGATCTAACTAATAACCTTTAAATTATGAGAGCATACCTAATAATACCATTCAATAAAAATCTCAAAATATCTCAAAACAATAATTCAACCATTAAAAAGTGTACAACCCAACAACCTCAACATTATTCAAAGAGAAACTTACATCTAGCTACTTTAATCATGATAAACAATGACTTCTTGTCAACATCAAAAGAAATACTAAAATAAATCAGATCCTCCATCTAGGCCTCAATGTTTGGATTTACATTTTGTTCTGCTTCGAAATTCAAATACACATGCTCACCTATGTTGGTATCAAACTCATCAACCAAATTTGAAAAATGTTAAATTAAGGGGTAAGTACAATTAGCTCACTAGGAAAACTTTCCCAAACCTAAAAAAAGTATACAAACATAGGAAAACAGGTAGGTCTAGAATTTAGAAAATAACATATATAACTTTTGAAGTAAATCACGTGACATTATCAACGATCTCAAGTTTCAATTTGTGTAAAGAAATTTCATCATAGAATGGATATTTCATAGAATAAACAGTTTGTAACAAAAATATCTCATGTATGCAGGTTGATTAGCAAGAATGCACACACCAAATATATCTAGTCTACTCCCCACAAACACAAACCACCCGATCAATCCCTTCAGGTCCATTTCATTTTAGGAAGTATGTATGTTGATGCATTAGTATTCAACAAAATCTTTCAAAGAATAGTATACCAACCATCAAACTCTAATTAACGTGAATGAATAGTGGTTTAGAACACCACAAGGAATCAACACTCTATTACGAGTGATATGAAATCTTTAAACCCCTCGATGTAAGAAACACATCTAAACATTCTGCAATATATGTTCAAGTGTATTCAAGCTCATCAGCCCACCAATACAAGAGTATTGAGTCATACTTTCCAAATATATCACAAACAATGTGTGATATTGAATAAGAAGTATCAAGATGGTTTGAACTTTGGATCTTAAGGATCTAAGATTGTTCTTGGCTCTCTAGATTTTTAAGAGACAACTTTTTAGAGTATTAGGGAGTTACCCCAAGTATTAGGGAGTTACCCCAAGGCTTCATTTGGTTACTGAGAGAGTGGTATAAAATGGGAGAAAGACAAAAAAAAATGTAATTAGCTTTACATTTGTTTAGCATGAAACCAAGTTTTCTTGGGAAAATTTGTTTCCCCGCGAGAGCAGATTTTTACTCAAAAGGGCCATTCTGCTTTACCACTAAATTTGCATGATTTTTTTTTTCTCATGAAACTTGCTATCAATTACCTGGTTTCCCACTCTGCCCTTGTTTTAGCAATCCACAACTCCTCTTGTGCTCACCTTCTTATACAACTAGCTGGCTTTCATCACTAATCATTTTGCCTCTTGCTTCTCGGCATTTTTTCTCACATAAGTTTTCTTCCATTTCTTTACTATGTGATTTTACATTATTGTATTTTCAGAGTGAAATCTTAAGCTAATATATAGATGAATACGTGGATGTCAAGAAATAAGGAAAATTAAACAATCTTTCTTGCTTCATCGCTTATTCCCCAGTAATTTGACACTTTCAATTGTAATTTTTTTTTCTGATTTGTAATTTGTATCTTTGTTGATTGTTAGGTTAAATGTTTTATTTGATTAAGAGGTTGTGATGCAATAGATGAGGTAGGGTGTTTGATAAAATGTCTAAACTAGCATGATTTATTATTATTACCTCCAAATTGTGTCTACAAGGAATGAAAACACTGAGCTTCTATTCCCTGCATTCATTCGACATCGAAAGTTGCCAAACCAAGCACCTTGGAATACTTTTCTTACCCAAGATATGTAGTAATCTATTCAGATTCTTAGAAATCAAGACAGGATTCAACTTCAGCACACTCACAAAGAAAACCACCATTCTTTGGAATTTTTTTTGTAAGTGACCATACACATGAGCTGCAACTTGAATCCTGAATTAATCTCGTCCTCCAAGAAACCACGGTTATAATAAATTTCCAATTTCAATATCCACATGGATTTGCTTATGCTTGCCATTGAATGTGTGGCTTAAACAATAGAGAGCATTGTGTTAATCGATTAAAAACCATCAAGAAAAGTATAGTGATAAGTTGAGCAAAAGTGGATTTGCTTGGAATTCAATGACAAAACTGGTCGAGTGTAGTGATCAAGTATGGGCTACATATGTTGGTGTAAGTATCATTTTAAATAATAATGACTTCTAAATGTTACCTTATGCAATGGAAAAGAATGAAGGCAATTTATCGATATATGCCTAACTATAACGTTTGATACATTTTTGTAGGCAAATCCAGATGCAAAAGGATTGCATGGTAAGATTGTTATGATTGATGAATTAGCTACTGTGTGTGGCAATGATCAAGCAACCAGAGAATGGGTATGTTCATGTAAGGATATATATGCTAACTTGTCAATATAAATTAACGATAGCAACGATGAGTATAGACCAATCATTCTTAGAAGGCAATGGTGATCTACACATCACCAAGTCAATATCAATAGCCAAATACTTGATCAAGGCAATCACAACCATAGATCTTCAAAGCCTATGAGAATTCATTGAAAGAAGCCAAAAAATGCAAAGATAGTTGTCAAACAATAAATGTTGTTGCAAATAACATAGCAGAGCTAGTTAATGCATATGAAAAGAGTAAGCCTTGCATAAATTATTCAGACCTTTACAGAGGCGTAATGGATGTTGAAGGGGCTTGATATTAATAGTCGAATTACCGCTTCTGAGTACTTGAGCGCAAATCCTGTCAAAGTGAGAACATTTTTTATCTATCCTAAAGAAATGCATTATTTATTTTTAATTCAACAACTATTAGAAGGTGGTCCCGTGCTATAAATTAAAGGTCAAGTGGTGATAAGTTCCTTGGACTTAGTTTTCTAAAGTGGTCAAATAAATTTTCATGTTCTATTAGTATACCATGACATAGTTAACACATGGTGGGATTTTAGTTACAACTTTTTATATGTTTCTTATCATTATGTGAGTATTAGTTGTTGAAATGTATTGTGGATGGTTTTCATTTTTTTTCTTAATAATTTGGTTTTATAGTATGTCACAAGGATGGGACATTAAATGCCATTGCTTGGTATATATATATTTGGCATTTCTATGTTTGTCTTTTCTCATATCGGCATTTTTTTACTTTATGGGCCATTATATATGGAACTAAAATTGTACCTTTCAACTCCATTAGGGGTAATGTAAAACTAGTTTTTGTTTCACTGTGCCATAAGCTTTCTGAGCTGAATTTTAACATCAAAAAGTTGAAAGATGAGAAATTAATTTGTGATGCGAAAGAACAAATATGAAAGTAACGGGGAGAAAATTTTATTTTAAATACCAAGTTTTGTAGTCACATTGATAGGGCCATTTTTTAAAATTTACAAATAAGAGCAATTCAGATAGTTTAAAAAAAATCTTGTAACTTTCATCCTAATCAAACGCATGCAAGAAAATAATTTTTTTTCACTTTCTTTTCTTTCACTTCACTTTCTATCACTTTTTACTATTTTCGCTTTCTATCACTTTTTACCATTTCACTTTCTATCAACTTTTTCTTTCTAATCAAACGCACCCTAACTCGGAGAGGTTTACCCTATTTATAGTCCGCATTTAGGTTTGTCTTGGAGTCTAAGAACACACAAGAATGTGAAGGATAGTTCGAGTTGTCAAAGAACAACGAAAGGGTGGTTGGCACTAAAAATGAGAAAAGGAGTCAATTCAGTCAAAAAGAAAAGACCGCTCAAGCCATCAAAGGAACGTTAGAGCCTTCTACAGGTTGCACAAGCAACCTAGAGGATGATCTATACTACTTAACATGCAAAACCTGGGAAAATTAAAAATATATATATTATTAAGGGCAAAATAGTAATTAACTGTTACAGTATGGGTTAAAAACTCAAATTTTTCTAGAACTCGAATGGTGAAATGGATCTCACCATTGGATTTTTCTTGAGAAATATCGCAACCAAGTCAATTTTGGTTCAATTCCGATACAATCGAATTTTCCAAGTTTTACGGCATGATCGGGTGTTACACGACTAAAACAAACGCAATCAAATTTTATTCGGGGAATCCAAAAAATAATTTAAAGTTAGTTCAATCAAAATATATTGAACCTAACGCGGGACGAGATTTAATTGATTCGGATAAAATCCAATCAGAAAAAGACAAGACATGTGGCTCAATGAGGCTAAGCATTAAAGGGTATAATTAGGGGGAGAGAGAGAGAAGAGAGAAGAGAGAAAACCAAAGGTTCTCTTTGTCTTCTACCTCTAATCTACGACGAGTAGACTATCAGATCTCTTCGGGCTAAGAGATAAAATTGTTCTATGCAACGAGAGCTATATGTACATACCAAAGATCGTGAGTTTCGCCAAGATCTCAAGGACGAGATTTTCGGGATCAAGTTGTGAAAACTTGATTTGAGATCGTTGGGATGTCTTCTACGCGAATATACGCTACAAAAGGCAGGGGTCCCTTTTCTAACTAGATTTATTTTCAACCTAGGGTTAAAATATGAAATGGGTAGGGTGTTAGAGATGTATTATCATATATAACACATACCTAGTGTAGTTGAAATGTGGAAAATGAGTATAAGAATATGCTAAAACCAATTCTTGTATGATTTTGTTTAATAAAATTGCTTGATATGAATTTCATGAACAATGTGTTGTTGGGCATGCTATGTGTTTACATATTTTTGTCTATTAAGTGTTTGATAAAATGTTTATGAGTACAAGTATGTTAATGGGATGAATATCACTTGTAACATGCTCGGGATTGATTGAGGAGATAGATATGCTTGATATAAGCTCATGATGCAATGAACATCATATTGTAAGTTGCAATTGTGCATTACATTTGCATTTTCATGGGTAACATCACATTCATGGGCATTTGACATGAGTGTGGGTGCATGTGTACATGTTTTAGATCAAACATCATTCTTAGTGGATTGACACGTGGGCTCGGGCTCGGGCTCGAGAAGGTTGAATCTATGTTCGATTGAGTCGCACAAGTTGTATTGAAAAAATGTGTCGACTATAGCAAGAAGGGATAGATTTTTTCTCAGGTGCAAGAGCCGGTTACTTGGTTCACTCACTTGACCAGAGGTAAAATTCCAAAAAAAATGTGTCGGTGTAATCAGAAATGGGAGGTGTGAAACCTCAAATGTCGTATCGGTGTGTTAGACTGTTGGTGTAAGATCATGAATGTACCTACCTAAGAAAGACACAATGATTTTATAAAAATGGTCATTGGATGTCTAACAACAATGGCGGGGGCTTAGAATATCCGGATGCATACGCATGACATTGTATGTATTATAGGAGTAGGTGGAGGGCTCGGGGGTTGAATTTCATGTGTGAGTTTCATCTCATGACATGACATGAAAAGTGTAGTATTCATTTATGAAATATGTGTCTTGAACGAATGATTTATGTGATGAATTGCATGTGACATTTCATATGCATCTAGGTTGGGGAGTAGCCTCCTTAGGAAATACCCTATTGAGCCTGACTTACCCTTTATGAGAACAAATTTCAGGCGTTGGACAAGCGTCGGTAGATGACCCTCATTTGGGTCCTTGTTGATGATGGAGCCGAAATGTGGCTTTTAAATTGCATTTTGTAAATCAAATATGCAAATTTGTTTTGAAGTTGTATGGTAACAAAGCATGTATTGAGACTCTATTAGACAATGATTTTCATCTAAATGAATGAATGTGTTGAATGTTGTATGAGACTAGATGGTTAAGGGTTGAAAATTGACAAAATTTAGGAAAATCTGGGCTTAGGTACCGATACCTAAGTCAATAGATACTAGTACCACGCTATCGGAAGGTCTAGGTGCCGATACTAAGGCTTACAAGCACCAATACCTAGATTCCACTCGGCTAAGGTACCAGTATCTAAGCTTTCTGGTACAGGTATCCGGATGGACAGTGGGCTCAGGTACTGGTATTTAGGCAATTAGGTATTGGTACCTAGCAAACAGTGAGCCCAGGTACCGGTACTAAGTCACATAGGTACCGGTACCTGGCAAACAGAATGCTCAGATACTGGTACCACGAATCAAAGGTATCGATACCTATTCCCAAAACCTGAAATTTTAAAAATGTAACACTGAGGGTCATCACATCTTGAACGCTTTTCTTGGATATGTAAATGGAGAATAACAAGTCCTAATCATTGGAGCTTGGACCTTGAAATGGTCCTATGATTACTGTATGCACATGTTACATATTAGGTAGAGCTTCTGTAAAAAAGAGACTTTGCCCAAAGTCTGTTTTGGTTATGATCCCGATGAATGGGGTGTAAGGACGTGGTATCGAATTATGTGGTATTCACAAGTATTTTCGCGGGTTAATGGGTGATCAAAGAGTGGAAAAAGGACCCCGGGGTTTTGGGGCATCACACAACTCGTCAACCTTCTCCAATTTCTCCCCAAGTGTTGAGAGACACTCTAGTCAATGGCAAGCGAGCGAAGGTCGGTGCCTACTAGTTTTTAAGCTAGAATCAAGCAAAAACTTGAATTATTGAGCACTAAGGAGAGTTGCTCAAATACGATCCGATACATATTGATGTTTAGAATTTTTTTGAGAAAATTTCAGCTACATCCTTTCTAATTTATCATATCTTCAAGGATACTCCGTCTATTTTTTGAATCTTCACTGACACCCCATGTCAAATTAAAGGTTTTAACTAAAAAACAATTTTACTAAATTGTCGATGATATATTGTAAGAAAACTTCATTCATACCCCCTCTAGAGAGACACATCTTCAATGAGATGCCATCTATTTTATGAAATTTTTAACGTAATAAAATTCATGTCGATTAAAATTCTATTTGAGCTGATTAACATTTATTTTTAATCGGTTCGAATCAAATTTTAATCAATTCACATTGAATTTTAATTAGCCCGAATTCTAATACATAAAAAAATATAAATATTAAAAGACTCAAATTTAATGAGTAAAAATAAATTTTAATCAATTTGAACCGAATTTTAATTAGCACGAATTTTAATAAGTAAAAAATATAAAATTTAATCGACTTGAATCGAATTTTAATCGGTGCTAACAACTCATGTTTAGCTCCAATAAGCTCGAATTTTAATTACGTAAAAACAAAAAGAATTTTAATAGACTCGAATTTTAATACCTAAAAAAATAAATTTTAATTAGCTTGAATCAAATTTTAATATGTAGAAAAACCAATTTTAATCAGCTTGAATTTTAATATGTAAATAAATAAATTTTATTTGGCTTGAATTTAAATCAAAATTTATGTAAAAAAGATTGTTTGGGTTTATATATGAGCAATTTTTAGTATTTTAGAGAATTTTATTTTTTTGGGGTTAGAAATGGTAGTTTAATTGTAAGGGTGTCAATGATGTTTAAATATAAACTACAAGGAGTGTTAGTGATGTTTTGGATAATAGAGAGGGTGTCTTTGAAGATATGATAAACTAGAGGGATGTGACTGAAATTCAATTTCATTAACCTAATGAGCCAAAGTCTAAAATAAATCAAGGGTTTTAG
>CM042184.1:17879355-17894405 GCA_023539305.1 Ilex asprella
AACCTCAAAAGTATAAACTACAAACAAGGGTGACACAACACAAATGGGGTTTTAGGCAAAATTTTTAGATGAGACCTATGAAATATAAAAATATAGATACGACTAAAGTATTATCATAAATTAATATATATTCTTTTAAAACTTTTGTTATGTTTTTAGCCAATTTATATAGAACATAGCAACCAAAATAAATCAAAATATTTTTTTTAAAAAAAAGGTAAGAAAAATAAAAACTATAGACAAGTCTGTTAAACTAAACCAATACTCTCCAAGTCTGAAACTGCAAAAAATCACTTGGAGGTTCACCAAAGCCTAATCTACTACTCTCCAAGCCAACAAACAAGTACTCAAGATTTATATCTCAACCAATACCATACTTAAATGTCATTTCCTTGCTATGTCTCTCTCCCGAAAGTCCCTCTTCGACGTCTGATGTAGCTTTACTTGGACCTCCCCTCTACATGGTTCATATAAGCCTCAAGTGATTATGGGCACGCCAACAATCCTCGGTATGCACACACCAATGGATTTTTCAACCAACAACTTCTTCTTCTCCATGTCGTAAAGATGGATAGAATCACTAGTGGTATCTTTTGGATTCTAGGGATTTAGGTTGTGGTGGAAGCTCTCAAGATTGAAAGGCAGTTTTCTTTCTTAAAAATCTTACAAGAGGCTTGACATAGATGTGGGAAAGACTCTCTCTATTTATTGGTCCGGAATAAGGGTAGTCTTAGTAAATAAGAAAATTCAAATTCGCGAATGACCGTTCAATTGGTGGGAGGGCGGTTGTCACTGGAATGAAAACAATGTTTCAAACATGACTAAGACAAGCATTGCTCGAGCGAAGATAAGCACCGCTCAAGCAAAAATGAGACCGCTTGGGCGAGCTCATAGAGTGAGCCTTGTGCTATCTTCCGTGGTCTTTTCCCATTTCCTTCCCTGAGCCCTACAGAGACCACTCTAGCGAAAGCTAATGAGCATAGATCAGCCCTTATAAGTTTTAAACATAAAACCTTGCAAAAACTTGTCCTCTTGAGCACTAAAGAATGTTGCTCAAAGAGGGGTCCAATTGTGACTCAAACTATGTTTTCAAAACACAAAAATGGTTTAGAAATTTTTTTCTTTTAAACAACTTGGAATCATAATCAAATTGCTTCATAATTCAATTTTCATCATAATCAACCTAAGTTAAAATAATTAAGGGTTCATCTTATATGTCTAAGCATTACATTTGTCCTAAGCATGAAGGTGCATATGGAGGTTGAATGATGTAGCTTTGACGCTTGATCTTTTCCCTTCAATGACGCTTTCGGATCGTGAACATGATATCATCATAACCATGGAATAGGTTGAGATTTTACAATGGACTCCATGAAATTAGCCAATTACAAATATGATCTAACAATCTCCCCCTTTAGCAATTTCGTGACAAAACACACGTTAGAAATTAAGATTACAACTCAAAACCATTGAACAAAAGAATTATAAATTAATCTCAACTCTTATGCATACATCCTAAATCTCTATCTTGTATAAGGATCTACATCTTTTGATGAAGCTTGAAGATCATAATCCTACACATCACTACTTAAACCAAAACTTGGTAAAACCATCCTATGTTAGAAAACTTAATAACATAATCACAAGTATGAAAAACACCAAGTTAAGCATAAGGCCTAAGTATATTTACATCATACAAGTTCAAATATGTAACACGTTAAAAACTTACTTGTCGAATATGCTTGAGAACCTATTGATCTATCAATATGAAATACATCAAGTTCTCCCCCTTAGTTGGTGTTCAAAAGTAAAATATATAACAAGTGAAAAATAAACAAAGAAAATTTTGACTACATGCCAAGTTTGCAAATTTTATTCCCCCTAAGTATTTGAACAAACTCCCACTATCTAGCCTAGTTAAGAGTAAATCTCCTCGATTACTCCCATATGTACCTAAAATATTCTTTCCATTTTTGTCACAAATGCAAAACCAATGATAACATGCAACAAGCACTGTATAAAATTAAGTTATTCAATATATTATTATTGTATTTGCTACAAATTTCAATCCAATGATGACCTATAACAATAATGACATAGAATTATAGTATAACAAGAAGAAATGAAGGCATAACAACTAGCCAAATCATGTAAGCAAACTAAGCAAGGAACAAACAAGGCATATAACTCAAAGTCAAATATGATTAAACATCAATAAGTAGGACTAAGTATACATCACAACAATAAAACCTAGAGCTAAACAAATCAAAGTCAAAAGATAAAAAGTTAATAAGAAATAAATAAATAGAGTACTTTAGTACAAGTCATTAATGAATGTAAAATACTCTCAAGCTCACATATGGCTTATACCAAGTCTTCAAAACCAATAGCTCAAATGGTTGCATCACCACCATCTCCACCATCCCCTCCGTCGCGTTGGCGCATCTCTACATCTGAATCCGTGTCATCTGGCATAGGCTCGCTCGAAATCTGCTTCACTTTTAACAACCTCCTGAGTCGCCCAAATCTATGTGCAACTGCTCCTATCACAGTCTATTTGGTCTCCTCTAAGCTCACAATCCTACCATCTAGTGCATACAACCTCTAAGACGTCAGTCGGTAATGCTCAATCATGGTGTGCTCAACCTTGGCTATCATATCAACAAGTGATGCCATCTGGGCTGCAAGGATATTTGAATCTGACTCAGGTGGTTGTGGTGTCTTATATGTACTAGTCTTAGGACGAACAGGTGGGGCTTGCTCCTCAACCACTACAACATACTCAACTTTGATCTGACTCTACTTCATTAAGCTCTTATTCAAGGCCCTCATGGGGCGCCGCAGCAGATCAATCCATAAGATAACTACTCCTTGCCCTTGGAAGATACAAGTAATCAAAGATACAAATGGCAGATTGTCTAATACTCTACCCTCTTAAAAGCCTCGTCGAATAAACCCAAATATCATTATTGGCAAATCAAGATCAAATCATTTTCCTGAAGCATAAAGCATGTGTTCCTTTTGGGTAGGAAAGTTAGAGATATGGATTTTCAATTCTATGTTGTAGTTGGCCACTAGACTTAGTATCCTATAATCTGGGGTCAAGTATTTTTGCTGAAAATTCAAAGTAACCCAATTATCAAGATTTTCAATACCGCATAACTCAGTGGCCAAAACATGTAGAGGAGGCAAGTCTTCTATAGGTTCACACCTAGAGAGTCATTCTCTAGCCTCGGCAGGCCAAGTGTGGTAGCTATGAGAGTGGTAGAAAACGTAAACTCAATACCTTATATATATGTATTAAAGTGGTCAACTTGAGGATTGGGATCACGTATATGTGCATAAAACTCTCTCACCATGATATCATCACACATTATAAACATCCAAGTCTATCCACGATTGGTTAGATTTGCAACAATTGAACGATTGACCTTTGTGGTGTTTACTCCCCTTTCCATCAAAACTGGCTTGAGAGATAATTCTCGTTTGAACCTCTTTGTGAATTCTGGAGTCAAGAATCGAGTAGCTTCATCAAAGTTTTCCTCAATCTCCTTGTATACATCCTCAACCCTTGGTCATTTCTCTCTTTGTGGTGCCATCTCAGTACTCACGTGAAGATTCTAGGTCTTATTCGTGTGGATTAATAATAGAACGATGAATCAGCCTTAGATCTCTAAAGAAAGAGTTTGAGAAAGTTTAGAAACCTTAGGTTAGGGTTATAGGAGGCTTAAGACTTGATTGATTGAGTTTGGGATATAAAAGGTTGTCCAAAACACGATTTTAAAACCCTAGCCGCCGACTAACACGAGGTCGCTCGAGCAGTGAAGAGATCGTTCAACGGCTCCTGAAGCAGATCACCTCTATTTTCTATAATCCAGTCCACTTCAACCCATCCCCAATCAGCCCTAACACACATGCATGATTTAAATAAAATCTAAAACAATTCAACGCAATGCAAAGATGATTTTGGATTAAAATCAAATGCAATTTTCATATTTAAACACTAAATGCTCAAAATTCAAATAATCATGAAAATCACATCAATTTTCATTTTAATAGCTTTATCCAAAATTTATCATCCCAATACATTACTCTAAGGCATATTCAAAGATATAAAACTCAATTTCATGCACCCTAGAACAATATTTCCTCACTTTGTTCAATGTCATATAGCTTGATCCGAAATGTGTACACCTAAGTGCAGGCGGTCAAGCTGTAGTAATAATCCGGTTTGAGTCTGAAGTCGAATCCACATGGAACTTCTTGTTGCAATGTAAGCAATAATGGAGACGAAATGATTGTAACCTTTAAGATTTAAAGTTATGAGTTTTTGGAATTTTTGCTAGACAGAATATAAGATTCTTTCTAGGACAGTTTTCTAGACAAAATATAAGATAAGCTCAAATGTAAAAATGTCACTCTTTAGTTCGAGAATCTGAACATGTAGTTAATCATCCGGGTTATTATATTTATGCTTGATAGCTCAATTAACTCCCGTGTCAACAACAAGTTAATCAGAAGATAAAGATGGACTGTGAGAATTAAGAACATGGTTCCGATGTCTTTCTAGAAGTGTACAAGAATTGTCTGTGCCGAGACTTAACTCGTCTACAAACAAATAAATGTTTCTACAAGACATCCAGCCATAACTTTAATATTTCATTCTTTAATTGAAGCACAGTAATGGGGAAGATTGAAGGGTAGTCATGAAGATCTAGCCGGGGCATTTGCCTTGAACCGGTGAGTCTTTCTATACAAGAGTCATCTGTGTCATAGAAAGAACCCACGGTTATAAAAAGTACATTAGCTCTGCTAGATGCAATCAATCATCCAATAGGCAAGGAGACGATCAATGAATCACGTTACAAAGAAAGAACAATAAACAAGGAGACGATCTTCAACGAAGAATAAATGAATCACGTTCCACCCCTTACGGCTTTGGTATAGCTCTAAAACAGTGGAAGAGTTTTACTCCTCTAAGAAAGAAAAAAGCTCAAGCAATGGAAGTGAAAGACATGAATAATAAAAGTAGAAGAAAACTAGTTACATTTGGAGGGTGACTTCCTCAACCAAGAAATGGAGGGTTGCTTTCTCAACCAAAAGGTGAACTATCTTCCTTGATACAAACAAATATAAAGAAATTCTACAACTATATATGTGAGAGTCTAAGTCTCCATCAAGCTCCTTACCAAGCACACGTTTCTCTCCCAAAAATGGGAGTATTTATAGGCAAGGAGGAGGAGACAAGAGGGGGGGTGAAGGAATAGTGTATGCCACTCAAGTCCAAGTAAAAATCCAAACACTCTGCAGTCAATTTGCGAAGAACATTCGAACGTGATCTAGCATTCAAACATGATCTAGCATTCAAACATTGTATCTGTTTTTGTATTATGGGCGTTCGAATGCCAGATGGGGTCTGACATTCTCACTCAAGTGGCCTGCAGTCTTCTGTGGAATCTTATTTCTACACTTTATGAACGTGATCTAGCATTCTCACATCTTGGCACTTTGCACTCATCACTCTGGTCTTCCATCAATTCAAGTGAACGTTCGAACGTGAGTTTGCGTTTGAACATGGTGCTCAAGTACTTCAGGGTCTTCCTTCTTGACTACAACACGCCATGTCTCAGCAATCTGGTCTTTTCATAGTTCAAGTGGACGTTCGAACGTGAGTTGGCGTTCGAACGTTCTTGCTTTGTTTCAAGCTTCTCCAATTTTGTTCTCTAATGTACTGGTGTTACACTCAAGTGTGATATTTGTTGTTCTTGAGCCATTGTTCACTTTAGGACCTGAAATGTCATCACTTAAACTTCATCAAAATACAATTAGTCTAAAAAAGGCATAGTAAAATACTAATTTTAAGTACTAATCACACCCCAACCTAAATATTGCTAGTTCCTAGTAATACAATGATTGAATGAAAATATATTTCTAATGCTATTTTCGTAGGTCATCCGGTTGCATTTAGCGTATGCAACAAGTCGTTGAACCACTAGGTTTACCCTAGCGGACGAGTTTTAGTGATCAAGTATGGGCTACATATGTTGGTTTAAGTATCATTTTAAATAATAATGACTTCTAAATGTTACCTTATGCAATGGAAAAGAATGAAGGCAATATATTGATATATGCCTAACTATTACGTTTAATACATTTTTGTAGGTAAATCTAGATGCAAAAGGATTGCATGGTAAGATTGTTCTGATTGATGAATTAGCTATTGTATGTGGCAATGATCAAGAAACCGGAGAATGGGTATGTTCAGGTAAGGATATAAATGCTAACTTGTCAATATAAATGAATGATAGCGACAACGAGTATAGACCAATCTTTCTTAGGAGGCAATGGTGATATACACACCACCAAGTCAATACCAGTGGCCAAATACTTGATCAAGGCAATCACAACCATAGATCTTCAAAGCCTATGAGAAGTCATTCAAAGAAGCCAAAAAATGTAAAGATAGTTGTCGAACAATAAATGTTGTTGCAAATAACATGACAGAATTAGCTGATGCATACGAAAAGTGTGACAACTCAAAATTCGGGGGTTCATTGATTACCCATCAACCTGCGGATTACCCATGGATACCGAGTGACTCGATATCACGTCGTTATGCCCCATTTACCGGGATCCTTAATTTAACAAAAATTGGTCAGAGTCTCTTTTGTACGGAAAACTCCCAAAACGCAACTTGTGCAATTATATAATCATATGACCCATCCGAGACCCAATACAAAACCATGACCATACTGGGTCCATTTATATATCAACCATAGTTTAAGTTCAATTTACAACTCTTTTGCATATATTACATGCCTCAAAAACTAACTTACAAATCTAGTTTTACAACAAAATGGGTTAAAAGCCACAAGTCGGCTTTTCTTCAACCATGGGGCCCCGATTGTGAGCCGTCCGCTGGCGCATGACCCGCACCTGAAATGTTTCCCGTATAGGGTGAGCCAACACCCAGTAGAGTATATCCTACAAAGGCTACTCCCCACCTTAGATGCATATGCAATGCGTATACGCAACAAACAATATTTAACAATCATTGCATATAAGAATATGCATTCAATGTTGGAATGCAATCATGTCATGCCATGAAATGAGATGATACTCACTCATGCACTTAAACTCAAGTCTTCACCGACTCCCACAACACAATGCAATGCCAATGTGTGATGACTTGTCTTCGACGAAAATACTTCCAATGATCGCTTCGAATAAAAATCATGAGTTTTATAAATCAAATCATTATTGGATGGTACTCATTGAATGAGTATTTTTATAAATCAAAATTTTGTGTCTTTTTTGGGCAACGGATCTCCGAAATCACACCGCCTGCTCCGTGGGCGTTACACTTTTACAGAATTTCACCCCAGGAAGTGTATGAACCAAGTGGTCGGACCTTACACCTGAGGGAGAGTCTAGCTCTGCTTGCTATACTTGACACAAGTTTTCTTCCATACAACCATGCGACCCAAAGAGGATCTTCGATCCATTTTTTTTTGAGCCTACATACCAACCACCAAACAAGGTGTTTGATCAACCATGCATCTCACACACCCGCACTCATGACTTATGTCCATGAATGTGATGCTTCTATGCACAACAATACAATATTCAGTATGCTATGAATGACATATGAACAATCTCAATACATTTCACATATCCCATGGAAAAATTATATCATAAGCATATAATTCTCATAATTCTCCACAATGTTAATATAACACAAGCATGGATATACATCGATAATTTTCATAACACAATTCCAAGCATGTTATCACAATTTTTATGCCAATAACACACTTAATTACAAAGGCACAATATAACACAAAACAACGCATGTGATAGCCCACATAACGACCCTTATATAAGCCACAAAATAGCCCTTATATAAGCCACCAAAACAGCCCCTATATAGTCCATAAAACCAACCCCTATATATGCCATAAAACAATCCAAAAATAGTCCCTTAAATAGGTCATTAATCAATCCAAAAACAGCCCCTTATACAGGCCATTAAATAGTCCAAAAATAACCCCTAAGTCGTGTACAAAAATAGCCCGTAAATTGCGCACAAAACAACCTGTATTTCAGTCCAAAATACAGCCACATAACAGTCCATATTTCAACCCAAAACAGTCCATAAAATTAGTCTAAAGCAGTCCATAACAGTCCCTAAAATCAGCCCCAAATTAGTGCACAAAACAACCCCTAAAATAGGCATAAAACAGTCCCTTAAACAAGCACTAAACAAACCATAATTCAGCCACAAAAGAGGTCATGTAACTGCCCTTTAAGGTAGGAGTAAACCAAAGTAAGAAGAACCCTACCTCAATAGAAGTGTAGAGAATTTCTATAACACCAAAACAACCTCAAAGCTTTGATTTTTCCCAAAGTCTCCACTTGGATCTTCAGTGAAATTCACTCTTCTTGGTGTGGTTGTGTAGCCCTTGTCGCGGTGTCGACTTTAACTCTTGGTTCGAGTTGATTCAAGCGACGGAACTTTGGAAAATCGAAGAAGAAGCTTGAAGAATCAAGGTTTTCTCTCTTTTTCCTCTTTTCTCTCTATGGCCGGCCAAAAAGTGTTGAACAATGGGATATTTCTATTGAAATATCCCATTTAAGACCCTATTTATAATTTTAAATGCTCGGCCCACGCCGCGCCATTTGTCCCTCGCTTAGTCGGGTCCGTTTTCACCCCGATATAATTTATTTGATCCCGGTTTAAGTTCAAATTAATTTTATTAGAATTTTTATTCAATTATAAAAAAATTTTAAAATAATTATTTTTGGGGACCTTTAAAATGTCATTCACCACGCAGTCGCCTCAAACGATGTGCAAAAATTTGACTATCTCAGAATTCGACGAAATTTGACAGGGTGACTAGATTTCGTGATGCGAATCTAACGGCGAACTATGTTTCCTCATCCGAAGTCTAGAACATGGGTATTTTAAATATGAATTATAGTGAGAAATTATTATTTTGCCATTTTTTTCGAAAAAGTTCAAATTTACCCAGGTTTTACAAAAAGAGTAAGTCTTGCATAAATTATTCAGACCTTTACAAATGCGTAATGGATGTTGAAGGGGCTTGATATTAATAGTCGAATGACTGCTTTTGAGTACTTGAGCGCAAATCCTGTCAAAGTGAGAGCATTTTTTATCTATCCTAAAGAAATGTGTTATTTATTTTTAATTCAACAACTATTAGAAGGTGGTCCCATGCTATAAATTAAAGGTCAAGTGGTGATAAGTTCCTTGGACTTAGTTTTCTAGCGTGGTCAAATAAATTTTCATGTTCTATTAGTATACCATGACATAGTTAATACATGGTGGGATTTTAGTTACAACTTTTTAGGTGTTTCTTATTATTATGTGAGCATTAGTTGTTGAAATGTATTGTGGATGGTTTTCATTTTTTTTCTTAATAATTTGGTTTTATAGTATGTCACATGGATGGGACATTAAACGCCATTTCCTGGTATATATATATTTGGCATTTCTATGTTTATCTTTTCTCATATTTGCATTTTATTACTTTATGGGCCATTATATTGGGAACTAAAATTGTACCTTTCAACTCCATTAGGGGTGATGTAAAACTAGTTTCTGTTTCACTATGCCATAAGCTTGTGAGCTGAATTTTAACATCAAAAAGTTGAAAGATGAGAAATTAATTTGTGATGCGAAAGAACAAATATGAAAGCAACAGGGAGAAAATTTTATTTTAAATACCAAGTTTTGTAGTCACATTGATAGGGTCATTTTTTAAAATTTACTAATAAGAGCAATTTAGATAGTTAAAAAAATTCTTGTAACTTTCATCCTAATCAAACGCATGCAAGAAAATAATTTTTTTTTCACTTTCTTTTCTTTCACTTCACTTTTTACCATTTTCACTTTCTATCACTTTTTACCATTTTCACTTTCTATCACTTTTTACCATTTTCACTTTTTATCAACTTTTTCTTTCTAATCAAATGAACCCTAAGTTGGAGAGGTTTACCCTATTTATAGTCTGCATTTAGGTTTGTCTTGGAGTCTAAGAAAACACAAAAATGTGAAGGATAGTTTGCGGTGTCAAAGAACAACAGGAGGGTGGTTGGCACTGAAATGAGAAAAGTAGTCAATTCAGTCAAAAAGAAAAGACCGCTCAAGCCATCAAAGGAACGTTAGAGCCGTCTACAGGTTGTTCAAGCAACCTAGAGGGTGACCGGACCTCACCATTGGATTTTTGTTGCAAAATATCGCAACCAAGTCAATTTTGGTTCAATTCCGATACAATCAAATTTTCCTTGTTTTGCGACATGATCGGGTGTTGCGCGACTAAAATAAACGCGATCAAATTTTATTTGGGGAATCCGAAAAATAATTTAAAGTTAGTTCAATAAAAATGTATTGAACCTAACCCAGGACGAGATTTAATTGATTCGAATAAAATCATATTAGAAAAAGACGAGACATATGGCTCAATGAGAGCTAAGCATTGAAGGGTATAATTAGGGGAGAGAGAGAAGAGAGAAAACCAAGGGTTCTCTTTGTCTTCTACCTCTGATGTATGACGAGTAGACCATTAGATCTCTTTAGGCTAAGAGATAAAATTGTTCTACGCAACGAGAGCTATGCGTACATACCAAAGATCGTGAGTTTTGCCAAGATATCAAGGATGGGATTTTCTGGATCGAGTTGTGAAAGCTTGATTTGAGATCTTTGGGATGTCTTCTACGCGAATATACGCTATAAGAGGCAAGGGTCCCTTTTCTAACTTGGTTTATTTCTAACCTAGGGTTGAAATATGAAAAAGGTAGGGTGTTAGAGATGTATTATCATATATAACACATACCTAGTGTAGTTGAAATGTGAAAAATGAGTATAAGAATATGTTAAAACCAATTCTTGCATGATTTTGTTTAATGAAATTGGTTGATATGAATTTCATGAACAATGTGTTGTTGGGCATGCTATGTGTTTACATAATTTTGTCTATTGAGTGTTTGATAAAATGCTTATGAGTACAAGTATGTTAATTGGATGAATATCACTTGTAACATGCTTGGGATTGATAGAGGAGTTAGATATGCTTGATATATGTTCATGATGCAATGAGCATGATATTGTAAGTTGCAATTGTGCATTACATTTGTATTTGCACGGGTAACATCACATTCATGGGTATTTGACATGAGTGTGGGTGCATGTGTGCATGTTTTAGATCAAACATCATTCTTAGTGGGTTGACACGTGGGCTCGGGCTCGGGAAGGTTGAACCTAGGTTCGACTGAGTCGCATAGGCTGCATTGAAAATATGTGTCGAGTATAGCAAGAAGGGATAGATTTTTTCTCGACTGCAAGGGCCGATTACTTGGTTCACTCACTTGACCAGAGGTAAAATTCCAAAAAAGTGTGTCGGTGTACTCAGAAATCAGAGGTGTGAGACATCAAATGTCGTATCGGTGTAGTAGACCGTTGGTGTAAGATCATGAATGTACCTACCCAAGAAAGACACAAGGATTTTATAAAAATGGTCATTGGATGTCTAACAATAATGGCAGGGGCTTAGAATATCCGAATGCGTATGCATAGCATTGCATGTGTTATAGGAGTCGGTGGAGGGCTCGGGGTTGCATTTCATGTGTGAGTTTCATCTCATGACATGACTTGAAAAGTGTAGTATTCATTTATGAAATATATGTGTCTTGAACGAATGATTTATGTGATGAATTGCATGTGACATTTCATATGCATCTAGGTTGGGAAGTAGCCTCATTAGGAAATATCCTATTGAGATTAACTCACCCTTTATGAGAACAAATTTCAGGCGTTGGACAAGTGCTGGTAAATGACCCTCATTTGCGTCCTTGTTGATGATGGAGCCAAAATATGACTTTTAAATTGCATTTTGTAAATCAAATATGCAAATTTGTTTTGAACTTGTAAATTGGTAACATAGTATGTATTAAGACTCTATTAGACAATGTTTTTTCATGTAAATGAATGAATGTGTTGAATATTGTATACGACTGGATGGTTAAGGGTTTAAAATTGACAAATTTTAGGAAAATTTGGGCTTAGGTACTAATACCTAAGTTAGTAGATACTGGTACCACGCAATCGGAAGGTCTAGTCACCGGTACTAAGGCTTACAGGCACCAGTACCTAGATTCCACTTGGCTAAGGTACCAGTACCTAGGCTTTCTGGTACAGGTATCCAGATGGACAATGGGCTCAGGTACTGGTATTTAGGCAATTAGGTGTTGGTACCTAGCAAACAGTGAGCCCAGGTACCAGTACTAAGTCACATAGGTACCGGTACCTGGCAAACAGAATGCTTAGATACTAGTACCATGAATCAAAGGTACCGATATCTATTCCCAAAACTTGAAATTTTAAAAATGTAACACTGAGGGCCATCACATCTTGAACGCTTTTCTTGGATGATGTAAATGGAGAATAACAAGTCCTAATCATTGGAGCTTGGACCTTGAAATGGTCCTATGATTATTGTATGCACATGTTACATATTAGGTAGGGCTTCCGTAAACAAGAGACTCTGCCCAAAGTCTATTTTGGTTATGATCCCGGTGAATGGTGTGTAACGATGTAGTATCGAATTATGCGGTACTCACAAGTATTTTTGCGGGTTGATGGGATGATCAAAGAGTTATGAAAGGATCCTGGGGTTTTGGGGCATCACACAACTCGTCAACCTTCTCCAATTTTCCCCCAAGTGTTAAGAGACACTCAAGTCAATGGCAAGCGAGCAAAGGTCGGTGCCTACTAGTTTTTAAGCTAGAATCAAGCAAAAACTTGACTTATTGAGCACTAAGGAGAGTTGCTCAAATACGATCCGACACGCTTTGATGTTTAGAATTTTTTTGAGAAAATTTCAGCTAAATCCCTTCTAATTTATCATATCTTCAAGGATACTCCGTCTATTTTTTGAATCTTCACTGACATCCCATGTCAGATTAAAGATTTTAACTAAAATACAATTTTACTAAATTGCCAGTGATATATTATAAGAAAAACTTCATCCACACCCCCTCTAGATAGACACATCTTCAATGAGACGCCATCTATTTTATGAATTTTTTAACGTAATAAAATTCGTGTCGATTAAAATTCTATTTGAGCCGATTAACATCTATTTTTAATCGGCTCGAATCAAATTTTAATCAATTCGCATTGAATTTTAATTGGCCCGAATTCTAATAAGTAAAAAAAACATAAATATTAAAAGACTCAAATTTAATAAGTAAAAAATAAATTTTAATCAACTTGAACCGAATTTTACTTAGCATGAATTTTAATAAGTAAAAAATATAAAATTTAATCGACTTGAATCGAATTTTAATCATCGCTAACAACTCATGTTTAGTTCAAATAAGCTCGAATTTTAATTATGTAAAAAAGAATTTTAATAGACTTGAATTTTAATACCTAAAAAAATAATATTTAATTAGCTCGAATCAAATTTTAATATGTAGAAAAATGAATTTTAATTAGCTTGAATTTTAATATGTAAATAAATAAATTTTAATCGGCCCGAATTTTAATCAAAATTTATGTAAAAAATATTGTTTGTGTTTATATAGGGGCAATTTTTAGTATTTTAGACGATTTTTTTTTTTGGTTAGAAATGGTGGTTTAACTATAGGGGGGTGTCAATGATGTTTAAATATAAACTACAAGGAGTGTTAGTGATGTTTTGGATAATAGAGAGGGTGTCTTTGAAGATATGATAAACTAGAGGGATGTGACTGAAATTCAATTTCATTAACCTAATGAGCCAAAGTCTAAAATAAATCAAGGGTTTTAGGTATCTAGGTCATTTTCTTGTCCTAAGCTTTGAAAGTCTACGACTTAGAAGCTTAAACTATTTCCTTCCTTGAAGCTTTCGGAACTTGGTCTTTAAAACATCGTGATCATGAACTTAGGTTGAGATTTACAACAAGACTTCACAAAATTAAACCAATTACAATGAATACTTTTCTAACAAATGGAAAAGACAATGGAATCCCTCATGTGACTTCAAGATTGGTATACACTTGAGAGAGAGAGAGAGAGATCAAGACATGCTAATAGTACAACCAATAGACAAGTTTGATGTTTTCAAAATCTAAAGACTATTCTTTTCTGATACAATTTATAGGTAAAGTTATGAAAATGATAGATGGGTGGGTAGGTACTACACTAGTTGGGATGTTTTAATTTCATTGTGATGCAATTCGACCCCTAATTATAAATAAAATTAATATTATCATATTTGTCCGTTTAAATAACTTGAGCACCTTGCGTGAGCCTTATTGAAAATTCAAGTTTCACCTTGATCGATATGAAAAAAATGTGTTCAAGCATGCAAAGAAAGCCGGCTTCTCCCGTTCTTCCATCAATTATAATGGTTTTTTTTGGATACTCGGGTTCAAATGCTCAGGGATTCGCTGTTTGTGTACTATATAAAAAAATTATAATAAATGCCCTTCGACTCCCCAACTCACTTGCATAAGTGTTGAGTTATAGGCTGAGTTGTTGCATAGATCTCCTGCCCATATACCGGTTTGGAAAGTTTGTGGCGTGGGACTTGGGCCTCCCATTACTAGCTCAAGCCAACCCCAAAATACCATTATTGGGTTGTGTTATGATGCAATTGTTTTCTTGATAATCGATTCAATGTTTAATTTGTCACGATCTATATGTCAATGTGTATTTATCACTATATATATCACCATGAATTTGTCAATGTGAATATATTAGTGTGATTTTTAAGAGTACTAGTTATTGTCTGTGTCTGAAGGCACAAAATAATAAAAAAATTGTCAACAATAAATATATTTGTATTCACATCTAAAATCAAGTCACAAATATAGAAGAGAGAAAAGAATTTATGCACTAGTTATAATGGGAGTGAGCGGTGGTAATGGTGGTGGGTGGTAGTGTCAACAGTGGCGATGGTGGTGGTGGTAGGGGTGATGGTCGTGAAGGTGATAGTGGGGAGATAAGGGTAGTGGTGGTAAGGGTGATGTTTTGGATAGTGGAG
>CM042184.1:17894505-17946063 GCA_023539305.1 Ilex asprella
AGGGTGTGCGAAACACTGCAACTTCTTGACGTTTATGCATATACTTTTTGTGGGTGTTGTGAAGTGCCTTTCAAAAGGATTGAAATCTTGGGCATTTCTAGATTTTCTTTTTTTCAGTTTAACATGCTGCCTTTATGTTCTAGTGCTGAAATCCCAAGGATTGGTTTTTAAACTTTTGACCATGATACAATAACATTGTGTAGAATCGAACAGGAATTGTAACAATATTGGTCGAATTGTAAAGACAATCTCATATTTTGGAACGATAAAGTACTGTTAATGGAAAGTTATGGGACACCAACAATTTTAACCGGTCTCAACAAAGTTGAGTATCAGGGCAGCCTGATGTGGGTTCGTAGTACTGTGGTTATCTACTAGGCTATTTGGCCATTAGTATAAGTACAAACATAGAGCTCACCCATTGATACTCTTAGACTAGCTTTTGTTTGCATTGGAGAATTTTTTTTTTTGTGATTTAGAAATTTCTAAGGAAACGGAAAGGGAAGAAAGAAGTATTATCAGAGAAGACTGGAATGCTCTATAATTATGCATACTCACTTTGCCTATGCTCATTGCTCAAATTCTGCTACTTGTGGTCAGTGAAATAAATTTGTTGAGATCACTCAGCTTTATCCAAATCATATGTCTATCAAGTTTTTTCTCGTTGGTTTGATCGACTTCCTTTTGGGCCTTCCTCTTGACCCTCAATCATTTAGATTTAAATTAAGTTTATCCTAATTGGTGCACTAATCAAATTGAAGTGCACATGACATTACTGGACCATCTTATATTGCTCTTCTTAAAGCATCCCTAATTGGTGGCACTGTTAGCTTCTTAGGATTGAATCCCATTTTTACATGCAAAAGAGTTGGAATGACATCAAGTCTCTATTTGGGAGGATGGAATGCATGCCTTGGAGTTCGAACAAAAGGCCATATGATTCGAACATAATGCTAGTTTTGTTCCAATCCTACTTCCTAAGTATCTGTTCCATCTCCTAGTCACAACCTAATTGGTTTACCAAAATTATATTGTTAGTGTTACGTAACTCCTACCAAAATTTTGAAAAAGATTTAGAGTTTCAAACTGAGGATGTCCTGGGCACTTTATAAAGGTTACGTAGTCCCTCAAAGATTACTTCCCATCAAGGATCAAAATATCATTTTAAAATGGTCGAAACGTTTCCGTTTCCATGGAGACTAGAATGAATTTGTGATTGAATCGAAATTTTAATGTTTCGATGTGTTTTAAGGTATTTTAAAATATTTCAAGTATTTTCAAGATGTTTCAATATGTTTCCAAATGTTTCGAGGTATTTCAAGGTATTTAGATAAATTTAGACCCATGCATTGAAATGTTTTGTAAATAAACTCTCATATTTTTATTCGTTCCTAATATGTTTGCGAAATATTTTCGAAATGTTTCCGTTTCTTAGGTGACTGAAACAATGTGCTGAAATGATATTTTGATTCTTACTTCTCATATAAAGCTCTTGGTTTCATAGTCTATATATTATTTGCTACTCGTGATTAAGTAAATTAATGGTTACTTCAAAACAATTAAGTCAAACTAATGGTATGTACTACTTTATTCCTATATTTTTTTTGAGAATTGCAAGCTTATAAGTTTTGCTTCTCTTAAAAAATGCCAGTTTTACAAGTGGTATAATCCTTAAAGACAGCTACAAATGTTAACTTGACTATTTTCTTCCATTATTTTAAGAATCAGAGACAGGTGAAAACAAATTTCACATCTTGAGTCTATAGTAACAACTAGATTTTATGTGTATATGGATCAGAAAGGAAAGAACGTCTAACTAACCGTTGGGAAATGATTGTAACAAATCAAAGAAAAGTTAACGTTTGTTTGTATTTTTTATAGGGCCTAGAGGTGGTCATGTTCAAAGCAGATTGCAACACAGTTGAAACTTGTCATGAAGGTAGTGGGCTTGGGTTAGAGACTTTTATATGATTAATTAATCATGTTGTGATTAGGTCGACATGTTTATTATATGAGTTATCTTTGGGATTTTAGTGTTAACACGTTTGACACGTTCGGGACATGGTTACGGATGTGATCTTTGATTCTAACATGATCCGTGGATGCCATCTAACCCGTGGTTTCTAATTATATACGCTTATTTTTAAAATTGTTTCGATAGGAATCGGCCTAACTCGACATGACTTTTTTATTGAACGGATTGTTGTGTTACTTAAATCCTAGACGGGCTTGTAATGTTAAGTGTTGATATGAAGATCGTGATACAAGTCAGGTAGTGTGTACTTGAAGTAGGTTCGCTTATGTTAGTTAACAATGCTTGTATATTCAAGAATTAGTTTCGGTGTTGAAGTGGAGTTTCAGATTGTCACACAAGTTTAGGAATGAGAAATTGACTCTGAGAATTTAATCAAATAAATGATTTTTCTCGAAATGTTGGTTTGATTTATTCTTTGTTATGTTGATAAAATTACAAAAATCATTGTTTGAACCATCTCGAATTCTTGATGAGCTTTTCAACGTGGTTCCATGGGATTTTTGAAGTTGAACTCTAGAGATTAGTATGAATTTAGTTGGTTAACAAGCCAAAGCTTAACATAGTTTCAGGCTTCAAATTTGGTTTTTGTGTTTGTTAAAGATATACTTTTCTATTTTCCTTTCCTATTGTTACAAATTTCCTTTCCTATTATGTTGCTTTTTCTATCATGTTCTACTTTCCTAATATTGTAATTGTCTTCAATATCAATCTGATATAAATTGGTGATAGGTTGTTGGCACCACACATCCTACATTCAACATTATTTCATAATCTCTTTCTTTCTTTTTCCTTCTCCTTTTCATTCTCTCCCTAAACCCTATTATTCAATTATTCAAGTTTTAACTTGGTATCAAAACAATAATTTTATTTGGTTTCCTTACTATTCAACCAATATTTTTCTACTTTTTTTTTCTTTATTTGCGTAGTCTTGATTTTTTGTTTATTTTGGTTGATGCGGCTGTTTAAAGAGATGATTATCGTCAGCGACCAGCAGTTTGGCCACTCGTATTTGATTTATTGCTTCTCACTCATCGGAGAATGGTGAAGCCGAATTTGTTGGTTGATGTTGCGACTGTACAGGAGTCTAGTTGCTGAATATCTGTGTTTTGATGTGATTGAAGTGTTGTTATTGTCGAATGTTGTGATGATTTTGTTGTGAAAGTTGCGTGCCTTGTCATTGCGAACAGCCCAGTAAGAATAGAGGTTGCTGTTAACTTGTCGTTGTGTTTCTAGTGTGAATTGAAGGAGATGAGGTACATGTTGGTGTGGGTGTAGTGTATCCACGTTCTAGTTAGTAAGCTGATCGGATTGTCTTCTATTGGGTTATCCGCATTTAGTTTGTCATTTTTTTTGGGTTTCTAGTTCGGGTTAAGTTTTGGTCCGACCAATTGATCCGTTTCAGGTCAACCCAGGTAGATCTGGCCAATCCTATCTTGTTTAGTGATTTTTGCCTCGGTTTCTGTTCAGTGTTTCAGATTCAGTTCAGTGCTCTTTTGCATGGTTCGGATTGTTCCAGTGCTGTTTCAAAGTTTGTTGTCCTAGTTCAGCGTGTTTCAAAGCCTGTACGGTGATTTCTTTTTTCCCTTGTTCAGTGAGTTTCAAAACCCGTTTAGTGAGTTTTTTGTTTGGTTCAAGGTGTTCCAGTGCTGTTTTCATGATTTACTGCTCCGGTTCAGTGTGTTTATTGCTGTTTCAACTCAGTGCTGTTTCAAAGCTTGCTTTGTATTTATTCTGTAATTTCTGTCTTCTTCTTGGGATACTGAACCTCAATTTATCAAGAAATTATTGTTATGACTTCCATACCTGAGTTAATGTTATTTTCATTAAGGGGTATTATTGTAATTTATAACTTATTATGAGTTAATATAAATATGAGTGATGAGAGGATAGGTTAAATAACTCACTCTTCTTAATCCTAGTCTCTAATCTCTTTCTTCTCTCTTCTTCTTTTCTCCTTTTCATTCCAAACCTTAAAACCTTAACATCTTGAGATTTTAACTTGGTATCAAAGCGATCTATTTGAAATTTGAAGTCAGGACACTCAAGGAGGCGTTGGGGATATCCTAGGTTGCTGACGTGCTGGAATGATGATGTTATCGCCAGAATCGATCGGAATTGACATGGTTTGGCTCGATTTTTCCTTTTGAGTATGATGGTGATTTTTCTAGAATTTTTTGAAGTCATTTGAGGTATTTTTTCAATTTTGAAATGTTTTCAAGAATTTTTGGGTCATATTTCTCGATCTATTGTTTGGCGAAGATTGATGCCATTCCAACTCTTCCAATACAACCAATGGGTGCTCACTAGGATTGTTGAGTGTTATGGTTGAGTTTTGGGATAAGCCTAGTTGTTGTGTGAATGTTTTTTGGCTAGAGGAGGACTTATGTAGTAGACTTCGGTAGCCTGGGTAGGCTTTAGAGGACCTCCGACAAGCTTCAGTGGACCTCCGGTAGACTTGAGTGTTTTTGGCCATGGACTCCGTAGGCTTGGGCGAGCTCCGGTGGACCTTCGGCAGACTTAGGGTGTTTTTGTAGTGGAGATTCTTTGCCTTTATAAGGTCTATTTTATCCCTTTTGAGGTCTGTGAGGCTTCAGTGGATCCCCCTATGATGATCTTGTGGTTCCAATGACAGGTTTGTTGTGTTGTAAGTTATGATTTGGTTTCATTGGTCTTTTTTTCGTGTTGGGTTAATTATGAAATTCGTATTTAGTAGTTGGGTTTTGTTGGACAAAAAGGCTCCTTCGTAGTACAAACTCTATCTACCAATACTGAAAAAAGTGGGTTGAGTCGTGTAGGGACTCTTGGATGCAATTAGTCTAGTACAATTGGATGAGGCCAATTACTTTGCTTATCATGCTTGATATTAGGGCAAGCAAGTGGATTAAATGAACACTTGACAGGAGCAAGTAAAAGGCCCAAATTTGAACCTGATCTTAATTAGTGAATTTGTGAGAACTCATTGGTGATAACATAGTTACTAAATTCAATGCAATCTCACATAAGCTGTGGTTTTCTATTTCTTGAGATAGCCTATGCGATTTGATCAATGGTAGCGTAAACCTATTCACAAGTCAGGAATGATGACTAGATTTATGAGCTTCAGAAGAAGATTCACAAAGTCAAACAAAGGGAGATGACTATTGCAGAGTATTACACAAGGTTGAATAGTCTGTGACAGGAGCTAGATTATTACCAAGATTTTCAAGCGGATTGTGTTGGAGATAGTGCTAAGTTTTAGAAATTGATAGAGAAAGAACGAGTATATGATTTTTTGGTAGGCCTCAATATAGAGTATGATCAAATCCATATATAGGTGTTGGGTAGAGGTCCTTTTTCTTCCTTGAGGCAAACATATGCTTATGTTCAGCACAAGGATTAAAATATCTTTTTGAAACAGTCAAAACATCCGAAACATTTTTATTTTCAAGGAGACCGAAACGAATCCGTGATAGAATCGAAATTCTAATTCTTCAAGGTGTTTCATAATGTTTTAAAATATTGTATTATATTTCAATGCATTTGCACAATTATTTTGGAATGTTTCAAGGTATTTCAAGATATTTTGGTATATTTTGATCAATGTATTGAAAAAATAATTCTTAATTTTTTTAATTTTTTTTCATTCTATTTCCGAAACACGTCAAAACGTTTTCGTTTCCTAGGTGACCGAAATAATGCATCGAAACGAAATTTTGATCCTTAGTTTAGTAGGAGTGCCATGCTTCATACTCTTGCTCATGATCAATCTGCTATAGCAGTTGTTCCATAGAGAGAGAATAAATCTTTTTAACCTCATTGTGATGGTAAGAATGCGAGCTTTGAAAAGGATATGCTAAAATGTGATTACTGTGGAAAGACGAGACATACTAAAAACCATTGTTGGAATCTACAGTCATACTTCTAGGGGCCTAGTGGTAGTAGGGCTGGTCATGTGCGCTCACATGCCCATATAATTGAGATTGTTGATCCTACCTCTAGCGTTCCATTTCTATCTACTCGTACTGATAATGCCAGTTTCACTGCATATGAGAAGCAAGCTCTCATGCGTTTAATGGTCTGACTTGATACTTCCTTTGCATCTGTTTCCACTTCTGCTGTTTCCAACTTTACCTACGCAATTGTTCAGCCTCGGCCAGGGGTTGCTATAGATTTTCTGGTAGTCCAAGATTCTCAAAAAGAATGCACGCTTTTATTTGACTTCTCGAATTTATAGGCGTCTGAGGCAGTTGGAGTTGGAAATCGGGAGAAAGGTGCTTCCAAGGCATTCCAATCTATGTTTTGGAAGGTATACATGCCAGTGCTTTTACTGCATATTGTTCCCCTAATCCTTGGACTATTGATTTCGAAGCCACTTACCATATGACAGGTTCCTCTAGTATTTTTTCTACTTACTCCACATGTTGTAATAGAGATAAAGTTAGGGTAGCAGATGACTCATTATCATCCATATTTGAGAAATGTTCCATATATCGTTCTCCTTCTATGTCTTTGTCTTCAGTTCTTTATGCCCTTAACTTTTCTACTGACTTGCTCTTTGTTTGTAGTATTACAAAGTCTCTAAATTACTTTGTAACATTATTCCCATCACTTTGTGTTTTTTTAAGAACTAGGAACGGGGAGAATGATTGACAGTGGTAGGGCTCATGAGAGTTTATATCTGCTAGAGAATCAAACTTGTCCGACACTTCAGGCTTCTGGTTCTGTGGCTCTCCAACAGTCATATTAATGGCATTGAAGACTTGGTCATCCATCAGTAGGAATATTAGAGATTTTATTTTTTATTTTTGGTGAAACAATGTAATAAAGATAATTTTCTTTGTAATGCTTATGAATTTGCGAAGCATGCAAGAACTTCTTATTCTAGTAATAATAATAGAAACATTATTCTGTTTATGATTGTCCATTTTGATGTGTGGGGACCATCTCGTGTTGTTTCTCTTGCTCGATGTCGATAGTTTCTTACTTTCATTGATTGCTACACAAGAGTGACTTGGGTTTATTTGTTGCATAACAAGGATGGAGTATTTACTTGTTGCAAGAATTTTCATAAATTTGTAAATACACAATTTGATGCCAAAATTAAGGTTCTTAGGACTGAGTACTTCAATGGAGCATACCGTACTTATCTTATGGAACATGGGATTCTTCATCAAGTTAGTTGTGTGGATACTCGATTAGAATGGTATAGCAGAAAAGAAGAATCAACATCTCCTTGAAGTCACGCGCTTCTTGATGTTTACTATGGGGGTATCTCAGTCCTTTTGGAGAGATGCAGTACTTACTACTGCATATTTCATCAATTAGATGCTTTCGCGAGTTCTTGACTTTGCAACTCCTATAGGGTTGCTTCAAGTGTCAGTATTACTCTATTTCTCCAATGGTGTTTGCTTATGTGTGTTTTGTACATGAATATCAAAAGACCAAGGCGGAGTTGAATCCAAGGGTATTGTGTTGTGTCTTTGTTGGCTACTCTGCTACCTAGAAGGGGTATAAGTGTTATCATCTTGGTTCTCCGAAGGTGTATGTTAGGATGAATGTCACATTTCATGAGACGAAGTCGTATTTCTCTACTCCTCCACCATCTCTTAAGGGAAACATTGTATTCAAGAAGAGATGCTAGAGGATAGATTCCTTCTCTTACCTTCCAATCAGCGCTTTAGTCAGGGAAGCCTCAAGGAGAAACACCAATTCAGGGGGAGTGGACTACTTGTGCTGGATTAGACATGGATGATTTGCGGTACTATACTCGACGACAAACTAAGTATATTACAACCTATAAGCCACCAAGTCAGTCATCATCTCTTGATTCAATTCCTGAGATCTCCGCCCCTATTTTAGGTAATGAACTTCCTTGTAGTAATCTTGTTGATGATATTTCTTTACTTATTGCTATTGGAAAAGGAGTTCAGATTTGTACACAACATCCTATTTTTAAATTTGTTTATTATAACTCTTTGTCTTCCTCATGTCATACTTTTGTTTCGTCTCTGTCTTCTATTTCTCTTCATGACATGAAGCCCTTGTAGAGCCCAAGTGGAAAGCGGTCATGGTGGAAGAAATGAGAGCTCTGAAAAAGAATGAAACCTATGAGCTTGTGTCTCTTACAGCAAAAAAAAAAAATCAGTAGGTTGTAAGTGGGTGTACACTATCAAGAAAATGCAGATGGTACAACAGATAGATATAAGGCAAGACTAGTGGCTAAGGGGTTTACTTAAGACATATAACATTAACTATCAAGAGACTTTTGCCCTTGTAGCTAAGATGAATTCTATTCAGGTCATTTTTTCTTGTACTGCCAATCTGGGATGAGATCTATAACAACTGGATGTAAAGAATACATTTCTTCTTGGGGACTTGGCGAGGAAGTGTACGTGGATATTCTGCCGGGTTTCTCTTCTCCAGTAATGGAGGAAAAAGTATATCAGTTAAAGAAATCTCTTTATGGATTAAATCAACCTCTTTGAGTTTGGTTTGACAAATTCCTTAAGACAATGGCCAAGTTTGCATACAAGCAAAGTCATACAGATCACACAATATTCATCAAACAAGGGAGTGCTAAGATCTCAGTTCTTATAGTATATGTCGATGACATAATACTCACGGACATAGTTGTCAAATTGCATATCGGAATGCGTATCGTTTTTAAAAAATAGTGTATCATATTGTGTATCATAAGATACAAAATTTTAATTTTTACATAATTATTAATAATATATAGATACCTTTATAAAAAAGTCATAGACTCATAATAACATAACATTTCATTAATATTTCACCAACTATTCAAGTTCTCAACATAGTTCAGTAATATTAAAATGTAAAGACGTCTAATTCAAACTTCTAAAATCAACTGCTTGAACAACCTTAATATTAATCAGGAATTTTGAATTCAATTGAAAAACATTAACAACAAACTTTATTTATTTTTTTAAAACTATAACCGCTAAAATGACGTTTCACTGGCTAGTGATTTAAAAATAAGTCATAGGGTAAAACGATGTTATTGTAGCCTCCCAAAATTTTTTTTAAAAAAAAAACAGAATCGTCATGTATCAGATGTATCGTATTGTACGTATCGTGTATTGTACGATACGGTACAAGAATGATACAGAGACACGATACGTATTATTTTTCAGGTATATTGTGACGTATTGTACGATACTAATAACTATGCTCATAGGTGACGATGTGGAGGAAGTGGCCAATCAAGGACTTGGGGTGTTTACGCTATTTCTTAGGGATTGAAGTGGTCAGATCAAGTAAAAACATTTTTATCTCATTGAGGAAGTATATTCTTAATCTTTTGAAGGAAATCGGTATGCTAGATTGTAGACGTGCAGACTTACCTATTGAGACAAATCACAAATTGAGAAGTGATGGAGGTGAATAAGTTGATAGAGAAATATATTAGAGGCTTGTTGGGAGACTTATATACCTTTCTCACACTCGCCTAGACATAGCATATGCAGTGAGAGTTGTTAGTTAAAGTATGTATGCTCCTCGAGTTTCTCATCAAGGGACAGGACATCATATAAGGAGGTGTCTCAAATCATCTCCATGTAAAGGAAAATTGTTCTCAAAGGAGGATAATCTGAGATTAGAAGCTTTCACAGGTTGAGTAGGCTTAATTGATGATAGAAGGTCCACTGCAGGTTATTGTACCTTTGTAGGAGGAAATCTAGTTACTTGGCGGAGCAAGAAGCAAGCAGTGGTGCTAGATCTAGTGTTGAGGGAGAATACAAGGCTATGACTCATGGTATGTGTGAGTTTATCTAGCTAAAAATCTTAATGGAAGACTTGGATATCTTTAATGGTGAATCTATACGCCTGTATTGTGATAATAAGGCTACTATAAATATTGCTCATAACCAGGGGCGGAGCCAGAAAAATACTTTAGGGTGGACACATTAATAAATTTTAATTTTTTTTATCAATGTTATAGACTAAATTCAATGTAACTGTTATTTTAGTTATAAATTTTAATCTTAGATGAAGTTTACTTTCAATCAAAGGGGTGCATTGAATTATGTCATTAAATTAAATCTAAATAACATTTTTCATTTTTTTTTCAATTGACCACAAATGTTCATAAATTCATATTTACTATAATTATGCGTAAAAATTCATTAAACATAAAAGGTTAAAAAACGATTTGCATGGAATGAACAAACAAAAAATAAAAGTAAATTAATTAAAACTTTGTATAAGATTAATTATTATCATTTTACAATTGAATCTAATTATTGTTTATCATTTAAAAGAATTACAAATCAATGATATCAATAAATACCTTTTTCTATATACAAAATAGTAATAGCAGTCTTTCATTTATTACCCTGTAATTTATTACATAATGACACTCACTTTTATACAATAACAAAATAATCCTATAATTTAGAAAAATGACCGCGACATATCTAATAATTATTCAGACATGTCTGTGTCTAAAAATTTAAGAATAATAGAAATTGCATCTAATTCAAAATTTAATTTATATCTTGATTAAAAAAAATTCAAAACTTCATTGGTAGGAACCCAATGGTTTGTGACCATTGGATGAATAGTAGACGTTATTAAATGTAGGGACTCACTATTAGATTTAATATCAAAATGTATTAGTTCCAATAATATTATTTAAAAATCAATTATTATTTAAGTAGCTATCTTAATCGATATCACAATAACACAATAATAAGGTGGACACAATTAAATATGTCTAAATTTAATTTTTAAATGTATATATCTAATGTAAAAAAATTTGAGGGTGGGCACAATTAAATATATCTAAATTTTATTTTTAAAAATATATAACTAATGTCAAAAAAAAAATTGAGGGGGGGCACGTGCCCACCCTGGTCCAAGGGTGGCTCCGCCCCTGCTCATAACCCAGTTCATGATGACAAGATAAGGAAAGAGAACCTAAATGATGGGTTGATTTGTATGCCTTTTGTGATGTCCAAGGACAATTAGTTGATGTATTTACTAAGGAGTTTATTAGTGAAAATTTTGATTTAGATATATGCAAATTGGGCATGAAAGATATCTATGCTCTAACTTGAGTAGGAGTGTAGAATGTTGGGTTATTTTAATTAAGGGTATTATTGTAATTTATAACTTATTATGCGTTAATATAAATATAAGTGATGAGAAGGTTGGTTATATAAGTCTCACTCTCCTTAACCCTAATCTCTAATCTCTTTCTTCTGTCTTCTTCTTTCTTGCCTCCTTTACATTCCAAACTCTAAAACCTTAACATTTTGAGATTCCAAATGGTACTCACCTCTTCTAGCTTCAATACCCGTCTCCATCCTCTCAATAATGGAGATAGATCAGCTTTGGCAGTCTCACATTATATTGATGTTAGTGGTTCTCGTGGAAATTGAGATGGCCATGAAGGCTGTGGGGGCCAAGAAGGGAGAGGAGTTCGTGATTCTTGTTGATATGATCTTTGTAATTGTACAAATTATACTGAGGATTATCGTTGGGATAATTGTGGAAAGCCAGCATATCCAAGTCAAGCTTCTAATGAAGTTCTCAAGTGATTTTTCTTCTCAACTTACTCTGCCCATCCAATGGTTGTCTTAACTTTCTCCATAGTTGTCTGCTTCTATTGCCAGTTTTGCTAATGAAGATAGCTCTACATTTGTTATTTCCAAACCCTCATCCTATGGGGTTATTGATTCAAGAGCTAGTGCTCATATGATATTTCTTTCCTATTATCTAATTTCCGATTGTCTAACTTATGGTCATAGTTTTTAGTCTCATATGACACAATACAATACATACTAATATGTTTTGATACATGAAGAAAACAATATTTATCGTTTAAGTGTATTGGTTTGCATCGTATTGTGTGGATATAATACATCCGATACAAGATGATATGTACGAGTTGTCTGATACGAGGTGAAACAAATCAAAATTTTTTTCTTTAAATTTTAACTAGAAATTGACGTCTTTTCCCTTGCAAGTAATTTTTTCAAACACCAGGCGATGAAATGATGTCATTTCACCAACAACAGTTTTAAAAAATAAAAGCCTTCTTTTTTATTCATTCCATCACGAGAGAAAATTGTTTGATTGTTAAAGTGTGCTCCTCTGGTTACTTTAGATGTTAGAACTAGAACTATATAAATTTTGATATTGATGAATTATGTTAGAAATTTCAAGTCATAGATTGTTAATTTTTTGTTTTTGGTTCTTGTAGTCTCTTTAAATTTTTTTATGTTAGAAATTTGTGGTGAAATGAAATGTTATTGTGACATTTTGCCATAGTTATATGTTTTTTTTAATGTCTTTTATAAAGTTGTTCATATCTTAAGATATATGATACGTTACGACACGATACACTGTTTTTTAAAAATGATATGCTTCTGATACACGTTTTGACAACCTTTCTTATTGTGTTAGCTGATGGTTCTTTTCGACTAGTACATGGGACTAAGATTCTTTGCCCTATTTAGTCTCTGCCATTAACGTCTAGTTTATTGGTTCCTAATTTTCCCTGTAACTTGTTATCTTTGAGTCAGCTAACTAAGTCTTAATACAATATTCAGTAACCTTTTCTCCTATTGGGTTATTGATAGTGCCAAGGATATTTCTTTCCTATTCTCTAATTTTTGATTGCCTAACTCACTTACTGTGGTCACTAATGGTTCTTTCCAACAAGTACATGAGAGTGACTATATTTGTCATATTCGGTCTATGCTATTAACCTCTGGTTTATTTATTCCTAATTTTTCCTTTCATTTATTATCTATGAGTCAGTTAACTAAGTCCTTACAATATTCAGTAACCTTCTCTCTATCTTCTTGTATTTTCAGGACCCTCCAGACGAAGAAGATGATCGGTTTAGGGCATGAGATTAATGACTTTTACTACTTAGATCCCTGAAGTTTTGTTCCAGCTTTAAGTGCTACAGTGTTTCCTCTCCGATGACACTTTTTACTGTTATCTTTCCTCGCAAAAGTTGTGTTAAGTTATCCTTGATTTGAGTTCGTTTATGTTAGAATGTGAGACTTGTCAACTAGGCAAGTATCACTGTAGTTCTTTATTCTTAGCTATTCAAGTCGTCAATATAGTCGTTTTAATGTTGTTCATATAGACATTTGGGGTCCTGGAAGATAAGGAACTGAATTTCGTTTTGAAATGGTCAAAACGTCCAAAATGTTTCCGTTTCTATGAAAACCGAAATGAATCATTGATTAAATATCAAAATTCCTATGTTTTGAGGTATTTCGATAGGTTTCGAGGTCTTTCGGCATGTTTTGTTGGCCTATGTTTCAGAATGTTTTCGACTAATATTTCGGAAATAATTTTTTTATTTCTTTTTGTTTCCATCTTATTTCTGTAATGTTTTCGAAACATTACCAAAATGTTTTTGTTTCAACTCTTACCGAAACCATGCACCGAAACAAAATTTTGATCTACAAGAGTCAAAAGTATTTCCGGTTTTTAGTATTTTGTAGTCTTTGTTGGTGATTGTTAGGTTTCTTATTTTTATGTTTTATATTTATGTAGGTAATGTTGCCTAAGATAGGGTCAATATAAATAATAGAGTATAGGACAACACGAAAAATATACATGTTATTCCTCTCAATCTCTCTTCCATCTTCCTTTCTCTCTCCTAAATCCTAATATTAAGTTTATCTTTTTAACTTGGTATTAGAGCAATTAGTTGTTAATTACATAAACCAAGGAACAGATCATCGAAGAATTCCTGCTATTATTGTGAACTAGTTGGAGTTTTGTCAGAAGTGACGTTAGCACTTTTAGACGCCGGTGATCCACTACTTGGCTCGATTTTTCGTGCTGAATACTGTGGTATTTTTTGAAGCCATCTAAATGGAGGTTTCTATTTTCAAATGTCTTTTGCGAAAATAGGCCTTAATTTTCAGATCTGGAGATTTGGGGCTTGTTCTTGAGATTGATGGCTTCGATCCCTCACAGATAGTGTACCGACTAGAGGAATGGAGTGTGGGTTTGACATACCCAACCCTCCTGGAGTGTTGTTGATACGTTTTTGCCTTCGTTTTTTCCAATGGGAACTGTTCCGATTGATTGTTCAGTAACATATTTGGTTGTTCAGCAACAGATCTTGTTGTTCTCCTGGTCTTTGGTGGGTTGTGATCTCCTTTGGTGTGTTTTGGCTCTTGTTTGGACCCTGTGGCTACTGTTGGGAGTTTGGGATGTTCTGCGCAGTGGTATTGGCGCTAGAAGGAGGATCTGATTCTTGTTTTGGGAAGTGAGATCTGATTGAAAAACCAATCAATCTATGCTCATTTTTTTTGGTTGATTCTAGTGTGTGTGGTTATTGCTAGTTGTGGATTATTATGTAGTGGTTGTGTTTTCTTAGTATGGTAACATCAGATGAGGTTAAAGATTCGTCGGTGGATCAGATTCGCCAGGAATATTCCATAGATGTTTAGATTTGGCAAATTACTTCTGTAAAGTTGAATGACACCAACTATTACTTTGGTCCCATGCTATTGAAGTTTTTTTGCTTGCTAAACAAAAAGTTAAGTATCTGATTGAAAGTTGTCCTTCCGAGACCTCAAAAAATTAAGAAGATTGGTGTGTGGTTTGTAGGAGTTGTGGAGATTGCAATATTATTATGACGTAAATTATCTAGGGAACTAAGGATGGATGAGGTAGTTCTGTGTAGTTGTGCTTTCTAGAGGGGGTAAGTAAGTTTATAAAATTAATGTTCGGACAATCACCAATTTTAAAATCTAATCGACCTCAATTACCAATTAAACTATTTATGCGTTAATTGAGCGTGTCTACCCCCTTTACCAACAATCCAAATAACTCATCATGTGAGTTGATACAATGATATGTCAATTGATTAAATTACAATCCAATTCACTAAAACAATTATCCCTCCAACAAGCCAATGATTCGCAAAACTCTAATCAATGAATTTGTTAGATAGAAAAGTTAAACAATCATTCCATCGAACACATGGTGTGCGTGTGTATGCAAAATAAAACAATAAAAAAAGTATCCATAATACAAGCAATTTGTTGATGCGGAAAGTCTCCCGGGGAAAATCCGCGGAACAACTCTCATTTCACATAGCCTAATTTCCCAACTCAAAATCGATTTACAAGTACTCGAGTTTTATACCTTAATACCATTGTTAGACACTCCGTTCCGTTGTAAATCTCTGCTCTGGATACCACCCATTGAAGTTATGAATAACTTCACTTGAGTGCATCCATCGGAATGGATCATGTAGATTTTTCGAGCAATCTTCTAGGATGCACACTCCAATGCGAGTTTTGTTGAACTCTAAGCTAGATCTTTTTCTCTAAGATGTGGGGTTGAATAGAAGAATCAAAATGGATTGGCCTTTGGGAATCTAGGGATCTATGGTTGTTCTAAGCTCTCTAGATGTTTAAGAGTTAGAAAAAGGCTAATAATAGAGTTACTCTAGTTTGGGAAGACTTACCCTTTTTAAAGGTTTGGAATTAGGTTTGTTTTGGGGTCCAAGTAAACACAATTTGCGAACCACCACCCGAGTTATCATAGAGTGGTGAGAGGGCGATTGTCACTATAATAAAAAATTGATTCAAACCAGATCAATGGAGCTCTAACAAGTTGGGTAGTAGAGACCGATCTAATCAAAGACAAGCGAGCAGAGGGCAATTTCTATTGGGCACTAAAAGGTGTTGCTTAAATAGGATCCAATACATGACTCATTTTATATTTTCAAAACACATTTAAAGTTTGAAAAATACTTTTCATGAAAAGTCTAAGAGTCATTCACAGATTTTCCTAATTCCAATTCCATTATCCTTTAATTAGCTAGACTATAAATAAACCAAGGATTCTTAGTTACCTAGGTCATTAGCTTTGCCCTAGGAATTGAAGGTGCATTGGAGAATTCTTGATTTATCTTTGTAGCTTGCACTCCGTCATTCCTTGTTGGTTTCTGAACTTGAAGCATCTTGACTAGAGAATAAGGTTGAGATTTATATTAAGATTTCATGAAATTAACCAATTACAATCAATTTCCTAATAAGAAAGAATGGTAGAATCTTTGATGACAAAAATGAGCATCGGAAGTTTTCTTTGGAACGAGTAAAGGTTTTGGCTTCTCTATGGTCATTGTTATTCGTAAAATTGCAATGTGGTGTGTGATAGTATGTTTAATGTTGTTTAGTGTTTCTTTAATTGTGGTTTTATGTTTTTTCTTTTTCGTTGCACTAATGGTCACCTTTCTTGTCATCACTTTGTACTTCTCTTCTTTGTAATAACATTTTTGTTTCTTATTTACAAAAAGAATCGACCTAAAATAGTCATTGGTTTTGTATAATTAGTCGATGTTAGATCAGCTTGAGAGTGAATCGGTCTGTGGTTGACATCACAAAAACGTGAAGGAGTAAACTTAATAGTTACTTGAAATTGTTAAACCTTTGACGACCCATGATATGGGTACAACGATCCCAAATGAAGGATTCAATTCAAATCACATAAATGTCCGACCCCAAATTGTAATACTAACTTCAAATTTATTCGCTTTAGAACATGTATCACAGATGTTAAATAAATATTAATTAATTATATAAGTATGGATGTGTCATTATATGTAACTTTAGATAATAGGAAATCGAGCACTTCTATAAAATAAATAGTTATTGACTATGTGTTTATGAATGTACTATTATATATAATTTCATATACTAGTGAAAGTGATTTAGATAAGGGTTCTAAAATAAATTGCAATTTAAAACATCGTACCATCTAAGCCTATTCTCATCTCACCATGAAGTTAAGAAAGTGTCGTACCGTGTACTCGCATCACATACCAAATTGACTCATGATTCACATAACCTTGAGTAAATTTCGCTGACAATCAAAGGGTATTGGCTTGGGTCAAGAATGTATTGTGTCGGTGTATCTAGTAAATTCTATGGTCTTTAGTGAATTCTGGTCCAGAATATAGATATGATACGGATACAGGATATGAGTATGATACAGGTACAATGATACAACATAAAATTAACAGTCAAGATACGTTTATAAAAAACTATGTTTTATTTTTGCTATTATCAGATTATTTTCTAATTATAGTTTTCAATAGATTCATTAATCAAAATGAAAAAAATAGCAATTTTCACTTTCAAAGAAGTAAAGATCCATGGTTTAAGGTTACGGTATCAGTCATCAATTTAAAGGGTACGAATACATATCTATTGCGGGCGTTGTGCCACAGTATTGGCCAATACGCACAAAATGCTAGATAGAATAGAAGACCAAAAAATTATGAAAAAATCACAATAAATTTTAAAAATTGTAAATAACAATATTCATTCTGAATATGCTCATAATTAGGCCTGTTAATAGATCGTGTTTGGATCGGATCCTAACCGATCCGAACCCGAATCCGATTTCCAAAGTTTGATCCGATAATCCGATGGATTTTATTTTCTTGGTCGATATTTGAATCCGTTAACAATTCAAAATCCGTTCCAAAAAGAATAACTTAATTAACTAAATTTTAACAAATTATACCTAAATTTCAACTAAATTTCTTTAGATAATAACTTAATTTCTTAAATATTTATATAAAAATATATAAATAATTCGGATTGGATTCGAATTCGTGAAATATAAGATATTGGGTTTGGATTAATGGTAAAAAAATATTAATTCATATTCGATTAATGAAATTTGGATTCAAATCAGAATCTGATCCATTGACAGACTTACTCATAATATATCATCTAACGCACTAAACACACACATTAAAGGCACTATTGACAATATTTATCATCATTATTTTTAAATGTAAATATCTGAGAACAAACCAAGCCATAGAATATATCAATATTTATCTATTTTATTTTGTGTCTAATTTGTTTCACCATATAGCTTTAAATAAAAATTAATAGTACAAATATATGCAATTTCGATTGCTTAAAATATTTAATAATTACACACTAGGATATTGTATTCTTTTACCCACCCAAAGGGAAAAATTTGTCATAATTTTTTTTTGAAAAAGTGAGTCTTGGACTTTGTAGTTTGCATCGACAGTATTAAGAGACTTAAGAGTCTTAGCATCATGCATTGGCCTAGCCTACTACATGTGCAAAGAGAGAGGGAGACGAAGATGGATCAGCGAAAAGATAGAGGGATAAAGATTGATCTGTTGCCAGTTTGGAGGCTAGGAAGAAGACGAAGAATAATAAGAAGGTGGAGGGATTCTTCAATATTACTAGAGTTTAAATTCTAGAAGCGGTATTATTGTTTGTAAGAAGAGAAAAGAAAAGAAGAAAGGAGAAAACATAGAAAAATAATAATCTGTTGTGTAGGTTTAAGTTGCCCTACACTCTCTTATTAATAACTGAGCAATATTAGAGTAATTACAATATTACTCTACTTAAATTAACTTATGCTTAATATATAAAATAAGAAGTCTAACACTCTCTCTCAAGTTGGAGCATACAGATAAAAAATGCCCAATGTGGAACATTAACTACTAAAGGTGGATTGAGCCAATGACTTATTAAGAATATCACCTAGCTGATCACTGGTATCAAGAGATCTCAAATGAAATGACAATCCACCTCATTATGTTTAGTACTCTCATGAAATACCGAATTTCGTATAATAAAAATAAGTGCTTGATTGTCGCAATGTATCTTTATAAGGGAAGACACATCAAGTCTCACATCATGGCATAACATCCTACAATCAGAATATGCTATATCATGATACTCGGCCTCTGCATTAGAATGTGCAACTACATTTTGTTTCTTACTACACTAAATAATAAGATTACCACCAACAAATGTGCAATATCCAAGTATAAATTGCCTATTACCATGACTACCTATTCAATCAACATTAAAAAAACTTATAGTTATGGATGATGACGAACGATATAATAATTTTTTCCCTTACGACAGACAACCTCTCAATGAGGCTTATGAGGGCATGCATGTACTTACTAACCATACCAACGTCATATGTGATATTAGGGCGTCTGACTGTAAGATAAATCAGTTTACCAACTAATTGCCTATATTGCTCTACATCATCAAGGACTTCTCTACTTTCAGGATCTAGCTTAACCATAGGGTTCATAGGAGTATCAATCGGATGTGCACCAAGAATACCTGTTTTAGATAGTAAGTCTAATACATACTTTCGTTAGCACAAACTGATACACTCTTTTGAGCGAGTAACTTCAATCCCTAGGAAATACCAAAATTGCAATTACATTGGTATGAAATTGCTTCCACAAATAGGCCTTGAAGTGAGCAATACTATTTGAGTCATTCCAACTGAGGATGAAGTCATCACCATACATAATAATAATAATAATGCCTGCACATAACGGATGAATGAAAATTGAATGTTATGAGGTAGAGTGTTGAAAACCAAATTGAAGTACCGTGTTACCGAATTTATCAAACCAAGCAAGTGGTGATTGTTTCAAGCCATATAGTGCCTGCTTCAAATGACATAGTAATTTTTCTTGACCAGAAATCACATAACTTGGAGGTTGAGTAATATATACCTCCTCTTGTAAATCTCCTTGTAAGAACGCATTTATATGTCTAGTTGATACAAGGGCTAGTCAATAGAAATAAGAACTTTAGCAGAGTTATGATGAGTAACATGAGAGAAAGTCTCACAATAATTCACACCATAGGTTTGAGTGTACCCTTTAGCAACAAACTGTGCCTTCAATTGCTCAACAAAACCATCAGGATGATATTTCACGGTGTACACTCTGTGACCACTAATAGGATGTTTCTCAGATGGAAGATAAATAAAGTCCCAAGTACGATTTTTATGAAGTGCCTTAATTTTCTCATCCGTAGTTAGTTTCCATCTAAGAGATGTTAATGCCTGTTTTAAATAGTTAGGAATAAGGATAGAGGACAATGTAGATGCAAAACAGCGAAATGAAGAGGAAACTCAATGTAAAGAGATAAAATTAGAAATGGAATTCTACGTGCAAGTACGAATACCTTTCTGTAATGCAATAGGAAAATCAGGCAACTCAAGAGAAAGGACCTCAATGGAATTTGGTATTGGTTAGGGAATTGGAGTATATGGAACAACTTGTCTATTGGTGGAATGACGGTAGACCTACAATGGAGGGTTAGTAGTTGGAGAGGGAAAGGATATAAATTAGGTACAAGTGTATGTTGTGACGCAGAAAAGAAAGACGACGACTCAAACAATGTAACATTATCACTGATGTAATATCGACGAGAGGTAGGGTCATAACACCGATAACCTTTCGGGATATCAGAATATCCCAAAAAGACACACTTAACTTAGCGAGGTGAAAGTTTATCTCGACTTGGACCAAAAAGATGAACAAATGTAATGCAACCAAAGACACAAGAAGTGAGTCCAAATGGCAGTTTATCAGGATAAAACAACGAGAAATGAGATTTTGTGTCCAAAATAGGGGAGGCATGCGATGAATAAGAAACTGAAGTAAGCATAGCATTAGTTCAATATGGTTTTGATACATTCATGTTAGACATCAGGTGTAGCAACATTCAACAAATGACGATGTTTGCGTTTAGCAACGCCATTTTGTTAGGAGGTATGAGGACAGGTCGTTTGATGGATAATGTTACACTTTGCACAAAAGCTTTTCACAAATGATTGAACATATTCAAGGGCATTGTCAGACCGAAGAACTTTAATACGAGTATTAAATTGAATCAGAATTTCATTATAAAAAGTGGCACAGGCTTTAGGCAATTTAAATCGGTCTTTCATAAGCAATAACCAAGTCATTTGGGAGAAATCATCAACAAAGATGACAAAATATTAAAAACTAGAAATACTTTTGACTCTTGTTGGAACCCATATATCTACAAACTGAAGTGACGACATGAAGAACTAGGAGGAAAAGAACTATGGTGATGCTTGCCTAATTGACAAGCTTCACATTTTAATACAGAAAAAGAGCTCAAGTCTAGGATAAGTTGACACAACTTTTGCAAGAAAGGATGACCCAGACGGAGTTGCCACTAAAGAGGAGACACAATAACACTCAAGGCTAGAACAAAATCATTTGGGTCTAAATAGTATAGGCCATTAAGCCATGTCCCACACCAACTTCTTCGTTTCGAGGTCTTGAAAAATACACAAAGATGGAAAAAAGTTACCAAACAATCTAAGGACTTAGTTAACTAACCGATAACAAGTTAAAGGGAAAATTAGAAGCAAATAACCCAGTCGTTAATGGCATAGTGTGAGAAGGATGGAGATCATTGGTCCATGTACTGGTCGGGAAGAGCCATAAGCTAACACAATACGTGTGTGAGACAAACGTAAATTAGAGAATAGGGACGACATACTAGACATATAAGCACTAGCTCCGGAATCAATGATCCAAGAGGCAAAGAAAGGTTAGCAACCACACATGCTGAGTTACTGTAGCAAAACTGGTAGTAGAAGCAGACGAATGTGAAGTAAGGGAAGACAACTTGTGAATGAGCTGATGAGAAAGATCATCATAAGAGCCACAATTGAAAGCAACTTGGTCATTGGTAGAAGTCTGATGTACTATTGAACCCAAAGTATCACCAGAAGCCTTATGAACATATATGGGTCTTGCATACTTAGTCGAATAATAATCCTCACTATGTCCTGTGCCTCTACAATAAGTACACTTCCATACATTATGGTAACTATGACCAGAACGACCACTATGTTTACCACAGCTGGTCCCTTGGCCACCAAGAACGACACAATAAGGTGGACCACGTCCACCATCACGATCGCCACCACAATCACCTTTCTAGTGTGCCATTACAAAAAACAACACGATCAACTATGCAACAATAGAAACCAATAGACTACGAATAATCTTGAATCACACAAACAACCAACAATGGAACCAAAGAAATTGCTCGAGATGCTCAAATCACCATCGAATCAAAGCAACAAACCAACCACAAACACACAGAAAATCCACACACAGATGGAACCCAATAGGCAAGGCAACCCAATTCCAAAACCAATGCAAATCAGCAACACAACACAAACGTACACACAAACAACACCTAAAACCCAATCCGAGACCTAAATTGTCATATAACCACCGCCGCCAACAACTACGCTTGGACCAAAATATCCAAAAATAGAAAATAATGTCAAAATATTCATAAATAGGGAAATCGACCTCTCTTGGACCAAATCCACGTCCAAGCTTGATTCCCACGACTGGGCAACTCCTCAAACTTTTCCCAAGGTCAAATCGAAACCCTAGGGGACAGATCTAACCAACCAAACCAAAGAAGATGTCTGAAATTTTTATATCTAAAAAAACTATATTTTTCTTCGAAAATATTCAAAAATAGAAAAACCTACCTAAATGTCTTCAAAAAAATTGGCAAAAATCACCATTAAAACCAGCACAATGAGTTGACCTTGGACCCGAGTTCAGGTCACCGAATGATGATGATGTCATTGCTGACTTGTTGACATCAACACCTGAATCTGTCTTGTTTGTTTCCTCAGATCTTCTGATATATTTGATAATTATTGGTCTTAGATCAATGCTCTGATACCAAATTGAAATATTATTGTTTGTAAGAAGCAAAGAGAAAAAAGAAAGAAAAAAACACAGAGAGAATAATATGTTGTGTAGGTTTAAGTTGTCCTACATTCTCTTATTTATAACTGTGATATTAGAGTAATTACCTAACACGAACAAACTTAAGTCTAATGTATAAAATAAGAACTCTAACATATCTTTAGGGTTGAAAAATTACTAATTTTTCTACTGGGTTTTTACTTTGGGAGAATCTCATTTTGCACTTCGAAAGATTTAAGATTTCTTACTTTTCATTCTAAAGATTAGATTTTCCACATTGCACCGTCAATATATTTGAAATGTTGTAATGCGGTCTTTCTGTTAGTTTTCGTTTCTTATTTTGTCAAAATCAATATCATTGACATTGAAAAAATAAGTAATGAAAATTAATAGAAGGGCCACATTGTAACACTTTTAATATATTAATAGTGTAATATGATAAATCTAATATTTGACCGTACAAAGTGAGAATTCTTAAATCTTTCATGGTGCAAAGTGCAATTTGCCCTTTTACTTTTGTGTCTTTGATTTTAGATTTCTGTCATGTCCTTTTCAATCATGCTTTTCTTCCAACAAAATTGTCCTTTTGACGTTTTAGATTTCTGTCATGTTTTCGTATTTGTTCCAAGAGATATGATGTAATTAACTCATTTTATGCCCTTTCGACGTTTGATAATAGATAATACTTGAGAAACACTTACGTCTTCAAATTATGTGAATTTTTTGTATGTATTGGTTATATGTGAATTTGAGAGGAAGGGCAAACATAAAAGGGTGAGTAACACTTTATACCCTGAAAAGTCTTCAAAATTTTAATTTACACCCTGAAAAGTTAAATTCCCTAATTGCACCCTCAATCTTATAAAAAGGTAGCAATATGGTTCAAAACCTAATGTTTTCTGCTTTGTTTGAATATTTTTGTTTTTTTTTTCTCTTTTTTTTTCACAAATATTTGTGTATTACACAATTTTCAATATTTTATGTTATGTTAAGTTGTATTTCTAGCTTAAGGATATTATTGGTATGTTATAGTTATATATAAATTAGGATGTAATTGTGTAACTCTTAACACACTTTTCTCTTCCCTCTCACCTCTTTTCTCTTTTCTCCAAACTCTAATGCTTTGATAATCTAACTTTTTATATCCAAATTTATACTCATTTTTTGAATAATAGACTACTTTGCTACCTTTTTATATGATTGATTGCGTAATGTGAAATCATCTTTTGGGGTGTGAATTAAGGATTTGAAGATCTTTTGCGGTTTAAGTGTTATTTGTCCATCGCTAAAACAAAAAGTTTCTAGATATTGACCGAGATAGGATTGCATTATGCCTAGCTTGTCTTACCATTGCTATTTGTCCCACATATTCCATTTTCACGTCTGGGACATCGTATCGGATACATATCATCGAGTATCTGACGAGGATCGTGTTTGACATGTTACGTCGACCTTAATGAAGTATCAATATTTCATAAATTTTGAATTAGGTCCTGTGGTTTCTCCAAGGTTGGAGTTTTTGTATGTCTTTAATACATTATCATGGAGTACTTTACCTATAAGCTTGTTTAGTTGGGCTGATTATGGCACTATTCTTACATAGGTATAGAGCATTACAATTTGATGGGCCAAGCTCAAGGGTCCAACTCATGTTACAAGCCCAAGGGTCCAACTCATGTTACAAGTCCAAGTGACCCAACTCTAAGAGGTCCAGCAAAATTCAGTCCAATGTGGTCAACTTGGTCAAGCTCTTCAAGCTCAAAGTGCTACATCAGGGGGAGCATGCAGGCTCATCCAAGAGCTTTCTCCTCTCCACCTTGGAGTCAAAGAGCCTCCTCTTCTACCACCTTGGAGTAAGGGTCATCTCAAGAGCCTTATCCTTGCCCGTTGAGGAGAGGAGTCGTCACTAGGAAGAGGAGAGGTCACCAGACTATTTAATACTATTAAGTTGCCCCCAATCCGTTATGATCATCAGACTTGCTATTCAATTTTTACGCAAACGACTATAAATTGTAAGCTCCCCCAACATTTGGGGGACATCTCACGAAAGCAAGCTCATCTTTTCTCTCCATTGTAATTCTCTACTCTCAAAACACATTGGAGTTAATAAAATTTTCGGCGAAATCAGCCATTGAAAGTGGACGTAGGTCTTGATTGACCGAACCACTATAAACCTTGTCTTCTCTCTCTTTACCTATTTTACTGCATTTTATATTATTAACTTGACTGTGGTGTGCAAACTAATTTGTACATCACCAGTTTGGCGCCGTCTGTGGGAACGACAAAATTCTCACCTAAACACTTTCTTTACTGAACCAATTGGATCACCACCAGATCCATGAATCAGCCTGAAGACAATCCGACACGAGCGGAGGAGGTTGCTCCTCCACCTACCAATCTCATCTCAAATGCATAGCAAAGAAGGTGTAAAATCAATTGGGTGATGTTTTCAACGCCATGAAGGCACACAAACTCGATACAGTGGATTACCTCGTAAGTCGAACTTACCAAGGAGTCATCACAAGCAGACTCATCCATCTCAGCTCGACGGCACAACATAGTTGGAGGAATGTGCTAGCTTGCCTCGGTGCTTTTTATTATGAGGGGCGTGAAACGTCGCCTGAGCCACTGCCAGGGAGGCTAGGAATTTAATTTTGAGAAGGTGCATTCGGAGGAACTGAACATCACCACGGAAAGTGCCAGGCTCGCCAAAAAGTGCCTGGGCCGCTCCGCCTGCATGGGCACGAATTGAACTCCCCCAAGGGGTGCCCAACGCTACTTGGTTGCCTGGACTCCCCAAGTCAGCACCCAAGGCATACCCATGCTCGCCCAAATTGTCGGCGCCCCTTGTGTCGCCTACACGCGTGCTCAGCACCCTCCTCTGCTCACTTAATGGGCTGCCCAACGCAACAGGCTCACCCAGTCTAGCTTCTGCTCGTCCAAGGCGCCTAGAACATTAGACTGTGCACTCAGATCGCCCAAATCAGCTTTCTTGTTTTCTTTCTGCTCGCCTGGATCAGACAAATCAGCGCCTAGTGGCGCCTGCACAACTCCCTGGTCACCAAGACCCACCAAACCAGTGCCTAGGGCACCCAGTTCAGCGCCTAAAGTGGCGCCCACCATCTCCCTCGCAAGTTGCTTGCCCACTACATTGCCAGCGCCTAGGGCGTGCTCGCCCATTGCATCGGGAAGAAGTGACTAGCTCTTGCTCACCCATCACCTACTCGGTTCTCCCTCAGCTCGCCTAAAGGCCCCTCAGTCGCCTCGGCCTGGGCGCTCAGCACCTGGGTCGTCTCCCCACCACGCCAAACAACCTTCTGCTTGTCAAGGCTCCCCAAGTTAGCACCAAAGCCTCATGCTCGTCCAACGCAGCCCCAGGCTCATCCAAGGCAGCCTCAAGCTCGCCTAAGATAGCCCAGACTCGTCTAAGGTGCTCTAGATGGGACTTATAATATATCAAATCGAAGCTTTTGGAGAGCCCTACAAAAAAAAAAAAAAAATAGCTGATGCTGTTAAAAAAAAAATAACTACTCACCCAGAAGGTTATATGCTCACACAGGAGGTGACCTGCTCGCCCAAAATCGTGCACCCAGCTCCCTCCTTGAAGTTTTGACCGTAACTTTTGCTCTGTTACTCAAAATGAGATTTATAATATATCAAATCGAAACTCTCGGCGAGCCCTACAAAACACACTGCCTATGATAGTGATTGATGCTATCAAAAGTCTAAAAAAGGCCCAAAAACAGTTGTTTTGGCCTATCGAAGTTAAAAAAAAAAAAAATCTGCTCACCCAAGGTACCCAGGGAGCTGCTCTGCTCGCCCAGAACAGTGCTGCTCGCCCAAAATGGCGCGTCTGGCTCCCTCCTCTGCTTTTTTGACCGAAACTTCTGCTCTGTTACTCGTAATTAGACTTATAATATATCAAATCGAAGCTGTCGGCGAGCCCTACAAGACACACAGCCTTTGACTGTGACTAATGCTGTACAAAGTCCAAAAAAGACTTAGAAATAGGTGTTTTGGCCTTCCAAATTTTTTTCAGTTGTGCCAGTCAGCTGAAAATTCAAGCTTAATCGAATGCCCTCTTTTCCAAGTTCCATTGAACACATGGCATTAAGGGGCAACTGACGGGCTAAGTCCAAGGGCCCAACCCATATTACAAGTCCAAGGGGCCCAACTCCAAAAATTCCAGTAAAATTCAGCCCAATGTGGTCAACTCGGTCAAGCTCTTCAAGCTCAAAGAGTTACATCAGGAAGGGAGCATGCAGGGTCATCAAGGGCCTTCTCCTCTCCACCTTGGAGTCCAAGAGCCTTCTCCTCTTCACCTTGGAGTCAAAGAGCCTCCTCCTCTACCACCTTGGAGTAAGGATCATCTCAAGAGCCCTACCTTTGCTCGTTGAGGAGAAGAGAGGAGAGGTCACCGGGAAGAAGAGAGGTCACTAGACTATTTAATACTATTAAATTGCCCCTAATCTGTTATGACCATCAGACTGGCTATGCAATTACTATGCAAACGACTATAAATTGTAACTTCCCCCAACACTTAGGGAGTATCTCACAAAAACAAGCTCATCTCTTCTCTCCGTTGTAATTCTCTACTCTCCTAATACACTGGAGTTAATAAAATTTCTGGCGAAATCAGCCATTGAAAGTGGACGTAGGTCTTGATTGACCGAACCACTATAAACCTTGTCTTCCCTCTCTACTTATTTTACTGCATTTTATATTATTAATTTGACTGTAGTGTGCAAACCAATTTGTGCATCATCACAATTGATTCTGATGTATTGCCATAACATTGTCTTGATCAATTGTTGTTTCTATTGATGCAATTAGTAGTTGCATCTTCCATTTTAATTCTTATTGATTGTTGGCACAATAGTAGTTAGGTCTACAAAATGAATTGGCGAAGACCTAGAATTTGAAATAGTTTTCAAATGACCCATTCAACCCTCAACATGAGCTTGAATGAAGATTTAACCAATGATCCAGACATACAGCCTTACGTGAGTATACATGTCCACTTTCTTTAGGGTTTAGGATTTAGACATGATTGGTTAAATATTTCTTGTTTTGTGACCCAGTTTTGGCACGATTAGTATTGGTACAATATGGACTTGATATGACACGACCCGATTGTCACTTCTAGCTGGGCTACATGGAAAAGGTTTGATTACGGTGCATTGGCTTTGGTTAGTATTGATTTTGTAGATATAATGTATAGCTTCTTTTTTACTAGTTACAACATAATTTCGTTGCTTGAAAGAATGCACTACAAAAGCGACAAGAAGTCCATCAAAATGAAAACGAATTTAATATTAAAACAAATCTTGTAAATTCTTTCAATCCATAAGACCCAAATCATTCTTAAGAACGGACTTTCTTTCTTTCCCAAACTGCAAAAATTCACTTGCGTTCTGCGCTTTAGAACCAGACACTCAACATAACTCCAATAAAAATAATCTTCTCCACAACGATAAAACAATCGAACAGTGAAGAAAAAGATCACTAATAGTCTCCTCACTTAAGGGGAATGCCCAAATATTTACACATTATCTTGATTCATATTGATAAGAATTTGACAACCGTTTCTATTATCTACATGTGTTGTGTTAACTGAATTCAACACTTCCTGCATTTGATCAGGATGGGAAAGCCTTGCACATGTTTACCATATCTCACAACCCCTTGCAATTGACATGTAAAAATTTTTCCTCATTAAATTCAATGCTTCCTTATTTCATTGTGATTATATGAGTTATTGTTTCAGCAAATAATGCAAGGTTAAGGCTGATGCGGTTGTCTGAAGCAGCAGAAAAGCTTCGACGGCAGGCAGCTATTAGTATTCAAACTGGAAAGGAAAAGGATGCAAGGGACCTACTTTTTCAAAAGAAGAAGGTTATGGAGGCGTTGGAGAAGTCAAAGAGTCGAATTAATTTACTTGATGAGCTTTCCACAAAGCTTAATGAGGTATAAGCAACTTATATTTGCTATCTGTTCTTCATCCAGCTGAGCAGTTCATTGGAATAGATAAAATTCAAAATGGCTAGTTACTTTCCAATACATTGTGCTTCCCTATTGCACAACCATGGAGTGCTTTCAAAACCCTTGTAGGACGTGTTAGTCTGACCTACATAGATTTCTATAATCATGCCTACTTTTTTTTTATTAGCTACAACAAATTTTTTGTTTTTATTAATAGTAAGAAATCTATAAAAGAAGGACGAGTGATCCTTAAAAAGAAAAGTAGAAAGAAAGATCAGGAGAAATAGTAGAAAGAAAAATTGACTAAAAGGTTTGATTTACAGGCCCCGACTATCCATCTTTGCTGCAATGAACAAAGGTCAATTTAGTAATCTTGTCAAAAAGATCATCTGCAAGATAATGTGGGGGAAGGCAGTGTTTTGACTGATTAAAATTTAAAAAAAAATCCTATTTTCCTATTTTTTATTCCCCAAGAAAAGGAGCACAACATCTGTTTGGATTCAGATTTGGTTGGGATTTTTTTGCCGAAGCCCAATCAAGTATTGAAAATCTTTGTCCAAATACTGAATATTTAGAGGCTGTTTGGTATGGGGGTTTGGGGGAGTTTTGGAACATGGGTTGGGACTAAACCCCCTTAAACCCATGTTTGGTAACTAAACATTAAACCTAGGATTTGAAATCCGGCCCGGTCATAAAACCCAAGTTCATGGGTTTCATGAAACCCATGGGAGGTGGGTTTCATATGTGGGTTTGGGGGTTTCAATTTTAAATGACATTTATACCCCCCATATATCCATACCCATGTTTAGATTAAATTAGTTAAGGGAAAAAATAGTCATTTATATATAAATATATTATTATAATAATCATATATCTTTGTGTATACTAAACATGAGTATGAACAACATTGAATGTTGAATCCCATCTTTCAGTCAAACCAGGGTTTGGACAAGCCAATTCAAACTCATCCCAAAAAACATACCAAACATGCCCTTAGGGTCAAACACGTGTTGGGTTGCGGTTGACCTATCCAAGTTACACCCACCCCTTAACCCCCAATAGTTGGTGAACCCACATTGGATAATACCTTTTTATGATATTTTTCTTCCTTCGCATAATTTTGGGAAATGAAGAAGGAGCATTTTGTGAATTGATAAATGTTTGATGTGGTTATGGAGACACTGTATAGCTTCAGGAGGGCCTCTTTCTCTATTTTTAGCATTCTAGCACTCATTTCCAAAAATTTCTATGGCAAGGAAAAATTAATAGTTCATCACAAGTAGTGGCCATAAGAACCTTGGACAGCTAAGAAAAAAGAGCAGAAAATGGCATTTTGGTGACTGTAAATGAGTTATATATCAGAAACATATCATTGTGACTCTTAAGTATCTTGCTGAGGTCTAGAAGCTATTTGGAGGTCCATCCTCACAAAGAATATGTCATTCAGAATGCCTTGTGCAAATAATTAGGCCATCTTTTGTCCGGCTCGTTTCTTAGGTTCAACTGGTCGGAACTTGGAGGCCTCACAATAGGGTAAGAGAGTTTAGAGGACAATGGAGTTATAATTCCTTTTTCGCTATTATGTTCTATTCTCTCTCTGTTTCTCTCTCCACAAGCACACACACACATACAAGTAGATGACCCTGGACTTTTCATTGCTTATTCCTTCAATTTTGGGAGCTCTTTACACTGGGGCAAGGTTTGTATTATATACCTTTGCTTCGCATGGTAGTTTATAGAAACTTTGGGGACAACAGTTCCACGGAGCCTTTTTTTCAACCTTTTCTTTTCTTTTTATGGAGAGATTGTGTTTCAATTGATGGTGGTGATGCCGAAGTTCATTCATTTCCATGAGTTAGTTTCTATGGTTCTTGCGAGGGGCAAGATGGCTCGTCAAATCATCTTCTCATTAGGCAATTTAGGAGGGTAATATTCCACTTCCTTGTGTATTTTCTCTCATCTTCTGCTGCAACAGATGTCGGCCAAAGGCTGCTTGGTGAGCCGTCTATAAAGGAATATTGGGGTTTCAGGTGTATTTGCATATTTGAGATATTAGGTTTTGTAATTTGGTGTGGGTTGCTAATGTTGTGCCATAATCTTTGTGTCTATGTAATGCGGGGAATGCTGATGTAGGACAAGCTGATGAAACTTTGAATAATGCTGCCTCAAACTAATATGTGGTGGATTTTGGTCATGGAAGGGGTTTAGAATGGCTTGGTTTTGCAACTGGTAGAGCAGTTTTCTTAGGAAATATAGAAGAACTTTGCTGGGATTCTCTTGGCGGCAAGTTTCTTAAGGACTTCGGTGTGAGAAATTGACGCTAAAGGGTAGGGAATGGTGTAGGATAATCAAGGATTGATAGGGTAGAGTTTGCAGATGAACTAGGGACTGAAGCTATGAATGCTAACTGATTTCCAGAAACCAAGAAGAAGAGGCAAAGGGGGAAGTAGCACAATCTAGTAAAATCACTCCTAGAATCTTTTCCCATTTGCCTTTGCTATAATGGTATTCTGCTAAATTATTTCAGGAGAAGCATTTTTGCTTATAATCAAATCCTGGCACGAGTTTGCAAATCTTCTCATCAGACCATTGCAATTTTTCATATACATAATGGAAGTTAGTCGAACCAACTGTTTATGGTTTTTTATGACTGCGGCATTGATGTAAAATGGACCAAGTTATGCTTATATCCATATTTAAGTGTGGCAAATTTTGCTTAGCATTGCAGATAAATTTTCCTTTGATTTTCTAAAATAGTTCTGTCTCCTACTATCCAATTATTCATAATCAGGAAATTGGAAACTTGTGGTCTTCAACTGTTCTACCGTGCAATTCATAATGTCAAGCAATGGCACAAAATGTCTTCAACTGCTTTCATTGTCCTTGTGGTGTACATCCACTTCATCAGAGATAATCTGTAGCGTGGCTGAGTTTTCCTCTGCTTCTTTATTTTATTTATCATCATTGGTTTCCAAGGTCCCTAGGATTTGTTACAAATATCTAGTGTGCTTCATGTCTCACGTGCTATATTACAACTAAAAGAGGATTTTCATGTTAATCTTGGAGTTTGATAGTAGCAGTTATGTTCCCTGACAACTTAGTGCCATTCTCCTATCCTCCAATGTTTTGGTAAGATAAGTCAGACTCTTGGACATACACTGTCACCTTTCACACGTACGCGAATTCATGCGAGAAGGTTTTATGCCGGAAGGTTTAGGTTAATCTTTGACGCATATAAAAAGATGGTGGATGTTATGAAGCAGTTCAATAAGCTGCACAGCTAGTATCTAGAGTTATTATTCACCACAATAACAAGTAACCCTTTGTATTCTTTTTTTCACATGAGAATTGTCTCCCTATATGACCTGAAATGGAGATTCTGGTATCAGCCAACATCTAACATAGACAACCTTTTTCTGGTGGGTAATGATCCATTTCTATTAGAAGCTATTTAGTCTCTTATTTTTATCTTTATTGTTATGATTCTTATGAAGATTACTTTTGACTTCTTGATATTTGAACTATAAATATAAGTGACTGTGACAGGGAAAAGAATCATAACATTCTTCTCTTTTTCAGCTGTCTTTATTACTTCTCTATTTCTCCCTTTCTCTTTACATTAATTCAACATGATATTGGAGCAGGTTTCACGATTCTCAAATTTATCTATGCGTGGAACAACACCATTTTTTTTTTTAATTTTCTGTTTGATCTGCCCGGATCTGTTTTATTTTGGAATTTTTTCTGTTTGTCCGCAAAAGAAAAAAAACAGTACTTTGGTTGACTAGATGAGTAGAGTTCATGTTTTTTTTTTTTCTAGATTTTTTTGATATTATTTGGTGCTTCGTTCAATTGTTTCTTTGATTTTCGAAAAAATAGGCCTATTTTTCAGATCTGCAATTTTTAGCCTTCTGAGGGATTTGTTACTTGGAATAGACACTATGGGTGCCGATCTACAATGCTCAAGTGTTGTCCAATGATTTGCAGTTGTTTTTTTTTCGTATTTTATACCTTCAAGAGGTGCGACAAGCAAGTTTTTTGGCTTAAGGTAGTACGTTTTGTGTTCTGACAGTGATTTCACCCATTCTTTGTAATTTTCAGGATTGATTAAATGCAAGTTTGAGATAGTAGTTGTGTTTCTTGTTATCTTTTGGTTTTTTTGAGCTATTCAGCGTGTTTCTGACCTTTAAGAAGAGATAGAAATCAGTTAAATCATGTTGAAATCTAGGCATGGTTTCTCAGAAATAACTAAAAAGTGTTGTAAGTCAGACTGGACTTCAGACTGAAAATCCCAACCTACAAATTACGATAATAAAGCTTGATGGACATAATTACCTTGCCTGGTCGTCCCAGTTGGCTATGTTGTTTGTTAGAAGTGAGGGAACGATGAGTTACTTGAATGGAAAACTAAGGAACCGAATATTGATGATCCATTTTATGATAAGTTCGAGGTTGATAATTCCATGGTTGTCTTGGCTACTACCCTCTATACAGCTAGAGATTAGCAATGGCTATTTGTTTCTACGTACTGCCAAGGAGAATTGGGAGGCAGTATCACAGACCTGCTCAAAGATGGCCAATATGGCACAGGTTTATGAATTGAAATGTCGGATTCACAATAGTAAGTAGAACGATTCCTCTTTGGCGGCTTATTTTCATACCTTGTGGGGGCTATGCTGGAATGGATCACTGTCAAAGACTTAACATTGAGTGTTCTATTTATGCCTCAAAACTACAGAAGTTGATTGAATAGGAGAGGATTATTGAGTTTCTTGCTAGCTTGAAACCTGAGTTTGATCAAATTAGGATTCAAATCCTAGGGAAATAACCTCTTCCTTCCCTACGAGAGGCATATGTTTATGTTCAGTTGAAAGAGAGCAGGAGAGTTCACCCTTGGCCACTACTGCTTCTCGAGATGACTAGTTGGAAATCAAGAAAGTTGAGAGAGGACGTACAAATGATATTGCATCTAATGATAAGATACGTTGTGTTGTGATTATTGCCATAAGTTGAGACATAATTGAGACATTTGTTGGAAATTACATGGTCGTCCTCAGTTTGGAGGTAGAGGAGGATGAGCAGGTGGTAGAGGATCTCGAGCCCATCTTACGACTGCAATGGAGACTGTTTCACCTGGTCCTAGTCTTCCTCCATCATCTGTAACAGAAACAATGGGTCTTACTAAGGAGGAAGTGGAGAATATATGTTGTCTTATGTTAAAGCTAGAGACACCTACCGTTACATCCACTTATGTTGTTCATACAGGTAACCTTTCTACAACATTGAGTGCATCTTGTAATATTCTTTCTTGTCCTTGGATCATTGATTCAGGTGCCTCTGACCATATGACTGGACTATCTACTTTGTTCTTATCATATATTGCTTGTTCAAGTAAATAATAGGTTAAAATAGCTGATAGTTCTCTATCATCTGTAGCTGATAAAGGTTATATTTCAGTCACCTCATCTCTATCTCTCTTTTTTTTTTGCATGTTTCTAATCTTCCAAATAATCTTCTTTCTCTCAGTGACATTACCTAGAAATTAAACTGTAGTGTAACATTCTTTCATTCACATTGTGTCTTTTAGGACATTGTCACAAGGAAGACGAGTGGTAGTGGTGAGTATAGAAATGGTCTTAACTTTTTGAATTTTTCAAGAGCTAGGCAATGCTACCATTACACAAGCTCTTAATTTAAAAAATGTGATATTTTTGAGGAGCAGATTTTGTTACTACATTGGAGATTAGGACATCCTCCATTTATTTTATTGAAAAAATTATTTCCTTTGGTTTTAGGGTGAAAGTCTTTCAATTTCGTTTGTGCTTTGATTTGGTATGTCTAGTTTTTGTACTCTTTGACAGTCGGCAACTTTTCTAGCCATAAGAATAGTGCACGCAACAAGTTTAAGTTTTTTTTGGTTGTTCTGGCTTTGTTTGACTGCTAGATGTGTATTCCTTGAAGCCCGGGGTGTTTTGAGCTGTTTGTTTGCTTCGTGATATGGGACTTGATGTATCTTTCTCTATAAAGATGCACCGTGACAACAAAATAGACATTTTTATTGCAAGTAATATGGTGTTTCGTGAGCGTACCAAACACATTGAGGTGGATTTTTATTTCATTGGAGATCTCTTACTGCGAAAGGAGATCGTCATTCCATACATACGTTAATTAGACATAAGTCAATTAGTGTAGGGTCATATTGTAATTATCCCATTGTTTACCTAATTATAAATAAGAAAATGTAAGGCAACTTAGCCCACACAATTGATTATTCTTTTTCTCCTTACCTCTTCTCTTTTTTTCCTTTCTTTCTAACCCTGATTTGATTTTTACTATTTCAATTGTAGTTAACGGATATAGTTTATTTGGAATGGGTCCAACCTATATTAATAAAACTCGTATAATTCTTCATTGTATGAGTGAAGTTGTGTTTAGCAAAAATCTATATTTTTGCTCAACTGTGTTTGTTCCTTATAATTAATGGGATGCATTGAATGATTCCAAATGAAATGAAATAATGTGTGAAGAGATGAATGTATTGCAGAAAAATAACATGTGGGAACTAGTTTAGTTATTTGAAAGGAAAAAGTCAGTTGTATGCAAATGGTGTTTATAGTGAAACATAAGAATGAGGCTCGGTTGAAATATACAAGGTTAGATTGGTCGCCAAGGGCTTTAAACATACTTATTGTATTGATTATCAATATACATTTGCTCTGGTGGCAAAGATGAATGCCATTTGTCGTACTTACTTTGACTACAAATCGAGGTTAGTCTCTTCGACAGTTTGATGTGAAAAATGCGTTGCTACATGGGGACTTGGAGGAGGAAGTGTATATGGGTGTTCCACCTAAGTTTGAACTCCCCACAGATGGTAGCAAGGTATGCCGATTGAAAAAATCATTGTATGGGTTGAAGTAGTGTGACCAATATAAAAAAATAAATAAATATTTTAGTTTAATACTTTGATTACTCCTAAATATTTAAGTTTTAACTTTACAAATACAAAATATTTAAATACAAGCAACATAATAAAATCTATGTATTTTAAATAGACAAGATATTAAATATAGAACATTATTGCATTCTAAAAATAATTAATTGATATAATCATGTCATCTAAATGGAAAGCTAACAAATGTGGGTTCGACTCCCACTGTGATTGATTAATATCGCCACTAAATAGAGCCCTCACATATTAATTAATCAAATAGAGGATAAAACAAATTAATTAATCAATTTGATTAATCAAGCAAATTGATTAACAAGAGCATTCACCACAAAACAGTTCTTCGCTTCACATGGTTCAAAGTTGCGGTATCGGTCATCAACTCGGAGGGCACTGATACACATCGGTCGCAGCGTCGCGGTATAGTATCGGCCGATACGCTCAAAATACTAGATAGAAGCTCTAAAAAATTTGAAAAAATCATAAAAATTCTAAAAAATATAAACATCATTCATGTATCATATGCCCACAATAAATCCAAAAACACATTAAACATAATTAAAATGAAACATAAGGGCATTACCGAAAATATTGATCATTATCAATATTCAACTTATTGAAATTAAAATATTGATATATCTAATTATTTCAATAAATGATACAATAGAACATAAATTTTAATTGTAAAATTTAAAATATTTGATATTCTATATTTAATTGAAGTATTTTTTGTCTAAGTATAACATTTTAAACTTAAAGAGTCTAAGTAATATATGTTTACAAACTTTAGGGGGTCTGAATATAAAAATATTTACAACAGTGCATACAATTTTATGGGTTTATGTATAATCTTTTAAATATTATGGGTCTAAGTGATTAAGTGACAAATTTTAAGGGATGTGGGTGTAATTATCTCAAAAAAAATCAAGTCACCGACAACGTCAACACAACACAGAGTCTTTTAAAGACTCTATTTGAGACTTGGGTCTTTAGAGTTCAGACCCTGGTCCCTCTGTATCGATCGATCGATCGAGAGATAGAAGAATCTGAGAGTGGATTTGAAGAACCCACCTGTGATCGAGATGCTCCGTTGCCTGTGATCGTGGGTTTCAGCGATGGGTATCTGCAGCAAAGAAGAAGAAGAAAAAGAAAAAGAAGAAAAAGAAAAAATAGAAGAAGAATAAGTATTTGTTATCCGCGATCGAGATGTTCTGTTGCCTGTGATCTAGGATTTCAGCGATGGGCACTCCAGCTCTGCTACTAAAGCGTGATGGGTATTTATTGCCTGTAATCTAGGATTTCTTCTTCCTTTCTCTTTTGTTTTTTAGGGTTTTTGTTGCTCAGATTTTCCAGATCAGTTTGCACCATAGCGGTCTGACTTGGTTCGACTAGGTCGAGTCCAACCGATTTAGCTCTGAGTTGGGCTAATGCCACCGAGTTGTAACCGAGTCAGGACTAATTCAGTTGAATTTTGTTATATTGGTGCAACGTATATCGTTATCGGATCGGCACTTGCTGAGAAGGATACGACTCGGCTGGGTTGACTTGGACTCGGCCGATACTTTAAACCATGTCGCTTCATCGTCTAGACTCGCTTTACTTAACCTCGCTTCGGCTGTTCAAGGCGAACAAGGCTCGCTTCGTTTCTTGCCTAGGCTCGCTTCGCTTCTTGCCTAGGCTCGCTTCGCTTATTGCCTAGGCTTGCTTCGATTCTTGCCTAGACTCACTTTTCACAACACTAGGTTGAAGCAGTCTCCAAAAGTATGGTTTGAGAGATTCACCCAAGCTATGTTGTGGTATGACTATCATTAGAGTCATGGTGATCATACTTTGTTAAACATTCTTCCCATGGAAAGGTGACTGCAATCATCGTGTATGTTGATGATATTGTTCTTACTAGCGATGATGTGGAGAAGACGGTGAAATTAAAGGCATATTTGGCTGAAGAATATGAGATAAATGATTTGAAAAGTTTGAAGTAATTCTTAGGCATTGAGGTTGCAAAATCTACATAGTGCATATTCATTTCACAATGAAAGTATGTGCTTGATCTACCTAAGGAGACTGGTATGCTAGGGTACAAGCTTGTTGATACTCTAATTGAGCAGAATCATAGACTGGGAGAGAGTGCTGATGATACTCATGTAGGTAAAGGTCGATACCAGAAACTGGGGGCAAGCTCATTTATTTGTCTCATACATGTCCAGATATAGCTTATGCAATTAGTATGGTAAGTCAGTTTATCGTGAGTCTCATATGCCTATTCATTGAATTTTAAGGTACCTTAAACTAGCACCTGGTAAAGAGTTACTCTTTTTTAAGTATGATCATCTGCAAGTGAAAGCTTGTTTAGATGTTGATTGGGATGGATCGGTTACAAACAGCAGATAAACGTTTGGATATTGTACCTTTGTAGGAGAAATTTTGGTATCATGGCATAGCAAAAAAAGTCGATTGTGACCAGATCTAGTGCAGAGATATAATTTAGAGTTATGACTTATGGTATTTGTGAATTGTTGTGGCTGTAATGCCCCGGTTACAGGAACTTGGTTTTTCTTCTAAGGAATCAATGAGATTGTATTAGGACAATATGGCAACAACTAGCATTGCACACAATTCAGTTCAGCATGATAGAATCAATCATGTTGAGGTTGACATACATTTAATGAGATTGTGTTTCATTCAATGCTTGGCAAGTTGGACATGTGTGATATTTTTGCACTAACTTGAGAGGGAGAGTCAAAAACTATTTAGTCTCTTAATTTTTTCTTTATTGTTATGAAGGGTAATTTTGTCTTTTTGATACTTGAACTATAAATATAAGTGATAGAGGGAGAGAAACCTAGCACTGTCTTCTCTTTTTCAACTGTCTTTTTCTTTCTTCTCTATTTCTCCATTTCTCTTTACATTAATTCAACAATTTCACCCTCATTAATATTTTTTTTTATAAGGAGTTGAGTGAACATGTGTATGGTTGTACGCAAGATTAAAATTTCCTTTTGGTGCATTAATTTGGTCACCTAAGAAACGGAAATGTTTCGGAAACAGACTATAAACGAATAAAAAATTTAAAAGGATAGTTCGAAATATTGGTCTAAATATGCTAGAACATCTTGAAACACCTTGAAATATGTCCAAACAATGATGAAAACATGTCAAAACATCTCAAAACAGCATAAAACATTCTGAAATACCATGAAGCATTAGAGTTTCGATTCCAGCACCGATTCGTTTCGGTCTCCTCGGAAATGCAAACATTTTGATCGTTTCAAAACAAAATTTTGATCCTTAATTGTATGTATGTAACCAACATTCCAGTAGACCTATTTTTTGTTTTTCTTTAATTCCTTTTTCTAATCCAAACACAAACTAATTTTTCTCTTCCTTTTGTGATTGCAAACACCATATCATTTCAGGCAATATCTGTAAAGGAAACTCAGCTGATCGGCAATGTTGCTTTAGGTCTTGAGGTTGGCAGGGAAGATATTTCTATTCCCATTCGAATCGTCTCCCCAAGGGAACCAGTTACAGGAAATTCAGATGAAAATAAAGACATTGATCCAAATACTCTGAAGCTTAGTGGGGATCAAGAATTTCAGGTTAATGCGCAAAGTCAAGCGGACCCACCTGCTGCTAATGAGCCTGATAATCTTAAGGAACTTTCAGTTGAGGGCATCTGGAATGAAGCTGACGTGCTCCATAGTTTAAATGGAATATCCTCTTATGAGGACTTCTTGGAACATCTGGATCAACAGCTCAACAAAATGGAAGCAGAGCTTGTCACAGTATTAAGGTTCTCAACTTTGGTACTGGAAGGTGACGAGAAGCCAAAAAATTCAAAGTTGCAACAAACAGTGGATATTCTTGGTGGTATTCGTGGCATCAGAGGGAGGTAAATAGTGACCAAAGAATTGGTGAATTTTCCGGTTATTCTATTTTATTAATTCTGCAACAATCATACGCTTCCTTAAATGTATTATCCTGTTTACCATGGAGTTTGAGTATATAAGATCTGTTTGTTTGTAGAATTGCAGGTATGATGCAGTCAAAAGTGAGATAAAATAAAGCTTCATTTGTGTGTTTAGAAAGGAAATGCACGATTAGGCACATAAGAGGTGATATTTCATGCTCAGACCATGTAAAACTACATTGTAGTTGTGGCAAAAGTTGCCATCTTGTTTCTTTCACCATCATGGGTTGTCAAAAGGAATGATCATGGTGTTTGTTTTTCCCCAATTTTGTTGTAAGTGGAGAAGTGTTGCCTAATAACTTATAATAGGTTTGTAAAATCCATTGGGTTTGTCACTGACTTCTTAATGCATCTCACAGCTCTTCTGAAATCTTATGTGCTGGAAAGTTGTGTTCAGGCTCGAGATAAAGGTAGTTGCGCAATTTCCTTTGTGAGTTCTGAATCAACATCTTCCATTGAATATTATGTTCACAATAGTTGTGAGTGGATTTGTTGAGGATGCCACAGCTTCTCGCTTCTACACAATGTATTGGCTACTAGCAGAATTTTCATAGGAATTTTTTATTTTCTTATTTTAAAATCATTCAATTGGGGCATGTTTCGCACCTACTCAAGCTTTAGCCCCTCCGATCATTCGAAATTTTACAATGCTATGGACCCTGGTGTTCATAGCTCACGTTCATTACTTGTGATGACTGATTTGTTTCACCTGCTGTCTATTCTGAGATGTGAGTCATAAAAATGATTCAGCGTTTTCCTAGTTGCTTTCTTTCAATCCTTCTTCTTGTATCCTCTCAACCGATTTTTTTTATCCCTGAAGTTCTTGAAGAAATTTGGTCGATTTTTTGGTGAAGACAAAATCTTGGGCATTGCTGGATGTACGATAAACACACAGCTAAAGACATTTACTTTGTTCTGTCCATTGTGCAAGAACAATGAATTCCAAAGCCCAAATAATGTTGAAGGTGGAACTTGAAATATTGTTTCACATGAACTTGGTAAGGATGCTACAAGAACTATGTTGGCTCCTCAAAATACTTTTCACCTGCGAAGATTGAGAAGGAGCAGTTTGTGAATATTAGAGTGAATAACGCAGGACAGGTTTGTTGGTTGTTAGATAACATGTTCATGGGATTGCAATTTGCATCACCACTTTGAGTAATTATATATGTTTTTTTTGGAGAAGGAAGCAGAATTGTTTGAATATGTGAGAGTAACAATCTTTGCACTCCCCTTATGGAATATGGATCCTAAGAATAGCCTTGTAATTGGATGATTAGAACCTGAAATGAATTAAAGTTTTTTAGTGTCTATTAATTTTCTTAACCTGTGATTATTATCTTCTTTTAGCATTACCTGCAACCTGAGCATGTTCTGTATAATTAACCTTTGGCCTCAATTGCTCTTGCTATATTTTTTTTTAACCCTGCTTATTTCATTAGAAGTCGGTTTTATGTTTCAAATGAACTGGATATAATTTAGCAAAAAAAATGAACTGGATTCTTTTGAGATGGGTGGTATTTTTGTTCCTTGGATGACATCTAGTTTTATTCAGACCTTATGAGAGGTCATAGTTTTCTTTTTGTGTTTATGCTAAGCAGGGTGTTAGGTTTTGGCACACTTTTGGTCATCCTAATATTCTTTGTTTTTGTTACTTGAAAATAATTGTATTTGCGGTTACAATATACGTTAAGAGGAACACTCAATTTTGCAAATATTATTTGCGTGGGGTGAACTATAATTCTCTGCATATTAACCCATCAAGTGTTTCCATTCAAACACTCCTAACGAGCTTCTAACATTGCTCATCACATCAAATGAAAACACAATAGTAGTGGCAGTGATTCTGGTTGTGAGGCGACAGTGACAGTGGTGATTATTGTGTGTGTTGGGGAGGGGGGTTATTGCAATGCAATGTTGGGGTGGTGATGGTTTGAAATAAGCAGGAAAGTTCCAGGGAGGCTGAACCACCACCACAATGCTCTTGAAATTGCAGAAAGCTGCTGAAATTAAGGGAAATTTGCTGGGTCACTCATTCTCCATATCACTGGCAATGGACAATCCGCTAGCTTCGGGTATGACAATTGACAAATTCGTGGTCCCTTGGAGTAGATCTCAACACAATGCTGTTGAAAACTCTCACATAGCCTCTTCAGGAAAAGTGAGCTATATTGTGAATGGAGATCAGTGGTAACCTTTGCAAATGTGCTCCAACAGATTCAAGAAGACATGCCAGAACTACTCATCTAACAGCCCTGTAGTGGATCAAGTACCATAACAATGTCGATATTCAATTACCGATTCATTTTAGAAATCAAACCTGCTTTGGTTGTTCGGTAGAAATGAAACGGAACGAAGTTTGGATCATTGGTGTTACGCAGACGTGAGGTAAACATTAATAGCATCTGTTTTTTGAATGCACTATTTCTGCTCGCAGTTTTGGAATTACGTCACGAAACAATGTGGAATAGAATGGCATCCATCCCCCTGCAATGAGTTTATTCAAAGTGTCAGAATGAAAAGGAGGATCTTTAAAATCTACAGTTCTGAAGCTTTGCCTACCTGCAACTATTTATCTACTGTGGAATGAAAGAAATGGAAGATGCTTCATGATCCATCCTATTACTAATTAAGCCCACATTCCACGCTATTAAAATTTTTATTATTAAACTACTAACCCACTCTTTCTATATCCATCCTATTACTAATTAAGCCCACCTCAGGCTATACACACTCCTTTAATAAGTACATTCACCCATTCTATGTGCATCCCTTTGATGACTAAGACGACCCCATTAAGTATCCACTAATTAGCGACTTAACTCACCCATCAATGACTAAGCCCACCTCATTAACATGTTATTATATCATTCAACTTGTAATCATCCTCCAATCAAAAAAAAAAAAAAACCTTTAATACTAAATTATTCTCATATCCATATTTTTTCACCCTACATATAAAAGGGTGGTTAGCTCAAGCTATCAACACTTTTATCTGCTTCACGTTTCATCTCAAACATCTTAGTATAATTATTCTTGTGACAATTAAGCATAGTATTATGAACAATGCAAGTAATGTATAACATTCTACATTGAATTTTTTTTTTTGACACTAATTGTATTAACCATAATCAGATAGCAAGAAAGAGACAAACAGATTAATGAGGAGTAGAATTTCCAAAACATGATCTTTATGTCATGGTTATTTTCCAAATAACATAAACAAAATTCTTTGTTTTTTCTTATAAAACAAAAAAAGGTGTAACTGGTGTGTAGGCTATTGCCTAATGGGTTAAGTTAAGTTTCCCAGAAAAATATTGATACGACCAAACTCTTAACTTTTGGGGTCAAGTTATAATTTTTTGGGGTCTTTCGGATCAACACTGATATTTTAGAATCGATCCCAACCACCCAAAAAAATTGTAATTTGACCCTAAAAGTTATAACTTAATCCTAAATGTTGTAACATGACCCCAAATAATTGTATGTTTTAGAATCGATCCTAAAATCTTAGCATGGATCTTAACATTTTGTACCATAACTTGACCTAAAAAAAATTATATCCTAACCCACAAAAGTTATAACCTTTAATACTGTTTCTCATTCGATACAGAAAGGAAACCCTTACCAAACGATTTACCAAATATTTAACTCAAAAGGGTTATCTTAAGAAAGGACATATAAAGTATAACGATGTCCAGCCTATTATTGTTTCAACATCCATTTGCTTTTCTGTGCATGATAATTTAGATGCTAAGTAGCAGCTCACAATAAACAACTCACTTAAGCATCACTTTGACTATTCTTTGGGAAATAAAAGTTTACCAAAACAATTTTAATAGTATAACCCAATGATGAAGAATCCTAGTTTTTTGATTTACAATCCTATCTATGTGATAGATTTTTAAAGTTTCTACATTCCTTTTTAGTATGTGTTACAATTTGTGAATAAACCTATGATTTAAATCCAATTACATGTTTTACATCCAAAAAATATGTGTTCTTGGTTAAAACCCTTGATTTAGAATATTTCGAACATGAAGGTTTCTTGTTATGGTCTCTTGCATGTTTTACTCCGATTATTCTTTTACTTTAGAATTGTGGAATTATGGATTTTGGAGTATGTGGTTTTGTGGCAAAAGTGTTATTACATTTTTCCTTTTTGTGGCAAGCTTTTAATAACTAATACACACACACACACAATTCCTAAATAAAAAATTATTAAACTTGATAGAGATATCAAAACACAACAAAAAATAATGAAAATCCACACAACACCCATTAAATCAAACATAAAATTAAATCGAGAACTAATACTAACTTGTGTTTTACTAGAGAGATCCATATTGAAAAAGATCTTTTTTGAGTAAAACCCGGGAAAATTTTGAATTTTTATGAAAAAGGGCAAAACGATAATTTGCCGCTACGGTACGGGTTAAAAACTCGATTTTTTCTAGAACTCGGGTGATGAAATGAACCTCACCGTTGGATTCGTCTTGTGAAATCTAGTTACTCAATCAATTTTCATTAAATTCTGAGACATTTATTTTTTTTACGTTTTACGAGGCGATCGGGTGTTGTGTGATCAAAATAAACGCGATTGGAAATAAATTGTAAAACATGACAAATAATTTAAGGTTAGTTCAAATAAAAATATATTGAATTTGAAACGGGATGAGATTTAACTGATTTGGGACGAAATAGGATTTGAGAAAGGCGGACGTGTATCGTATTGAGGGCAAAGTATCAAAGGGGTATAAATAGGGGGAAAAAAAATTAGATTTCATCCCATACCCACCTGATTTTCAAAAAAAGAGAAGGGAGAGAGGAAAGAGAAAAACTAGGATTCTTCATCTTCTCTCTACGATCTAGGGTCAACCTTTGGTCGAAATCCTTCGGGCCAAGAACCAAAGTTTATCTACTCGACAAGGACTTCGTCTGCATACCAAAAATTGCGGGTTTTGACGAAGTCTAAAAGACGTAATTTTTGGAAATCAAGGCTTGAGGCTTGATTTGGGTTCTTGGCAGCTTCATACTTCGTGTATTACGCTTCAAGAGGTAGGGTTCTTCTCCTAGCTAGGTTTATTTCTGACCTAGGGTTTAAATATGAAATGAGTAAGGCGTTAGCGATGTAATCTCATGTATGACACATACTTATTATGGTTGAAATGTGAAAATTGGGTTTAAGAATGGTTAAAATAAATTCTTGCATGAATTGAGTTTGTTGAAATTGCTTGTTTGGTAATTTCATGAGAAATGTGATGAATTGGGCATATTATGTGTTTACATGATTTTGTGCCTTGTAGGTGTTTGATAAAATGCCTAAAAATTATAATGGTCATTGGATGCGTAACATCAATGACTGACGTTTGGAATGCTTGGATTTATACATATGACATTGCATGCATTATGGGAGCCAGTGAAGGCTCGAGTTGCGTTGCATGTGTGAGTCTCACCTCATAACATGACATGATATAGAGAATTTTATTATGAATTGCATATTCTTAAATGGATTGTTTATTGATTGTTGAATTGCATGTGAGCATTTCACATGCATCTAGGTTGGGGAGTAGCCTCTTTACGAGATACTCTATTGAGCGTGGTTCACCCTTTATGAGAACAACATTTTAAGTGCGGGACAAGTGCCTCTGAATGACTCTCACTTGGGCTCTCATTGATGAAGAAAAGTCGAGATGTGACTTTAAATTATGTTTTTGTAAAATAAATATGTAATTTAATTTTTGGACATGTAATATTGTTTAAAGGATTGTAAAATGAACTCATATGACCTATGTTTTGTGTAAGATTGTATGTTATATGAGTTTGGATGGATGTTTCATGAAATTAGATGCGTTGGAATTGAAATAGGATAGAATCAAGGGAACACTGAGCTCTTCTACAGGTAGAACATTGATCATTTACCGGTAGAAAATTTCTAGAGATCTCTTCTTGTCACGACCCATCCCGGTCTCCCAAGGATGGGACGTGACTAGGTATTTGATACACATGTTTACATAGATATAATCTAGATTAATAAAACACTAATTAATCCCACATGTGCAACAATACCACCCATCACCTTAGTCAATAAGAATGATGGTAAACCTGTACCATATATAATACATGTACCAATTGTTTGTTTCCGAGGTTATAGACAGATATAAAATCCCACACCCACATAGCATACTTCACAAAGTATGCCTATAGAGTCTGTTTATAAATATATACTATTTAACCTGCTACAATAATCTCTCATTTAACATAATATACAACTCAACAAATATTTATACAATCCCTCAACTTGTATCATTTACTCATTTAAAACTAAATACATAACAAACAAAATATCATACTAACATTGTACAAAACTTAACCGATTTGACAGTGGACTAATATGTGTCTCCTTATCTTATACTTGAAAAGGAGAAGCTGTAGGGGTGTGAGCTAAGCCACGTGCTCAGTGAGTATACATGTCATATATGAAATGAAAATGATAATAATACACAGAAGTAGGTAAATACTATGTAAATACACGTATCAAACAACAACATCAATCCAATTCCAAGAATTCTCAAGCCATAACACATCTATACTACCCCTCATCGGGTAATTGATTCACATGGATCCGTGTCTCTCGAATCTCCTAGGAACACTATAATGCTAGCACACCACTGCACACCCAGTGACCAGGTATCGACCCTCCAATCTCAAATAGTGCGCCACATTCCATAATACACAATACACAATGCAAATCATCATCCAATCATATAATAACATAGCACATAATCCTGGAGAAATGCTATTAAATTCTATCATCTAACATTATCTAAAAATATCATTTTCAAAACATATAAAGATATACACTCACCTTAAATATACCAATCTACGACCCTTCGGTTCTATCGGTGGATCTTCCCGGTGTTATTGTATCAGTTCCAACACCAACGGTCTCACTTGTTGCACCTAGCACATTTATAATTACAATATCGATATGTTTATTGCATTTAATAGTTCATCATGCACTAATGCATACAAAATGATACACCTAAAGTGCCCCGGTAACCCCGGTTACCGCACTGTTCATTCACATACTGACACATTAGATTTAGGGATCGTATTTTCTCCCCAAATATTCACAATTACTCACATAAATCATATTTAGAATTAAGTAGGTCAAACACATTGACCAGGGGTCCATTTTCACACATTTTGACCCCGAATCCTAAAGATCGCACTTCCGGCACTTCGTAATTTTTGCATCAGATATTATATTCATTTGCATTTGAAATTTACATGATCACATCAAGCATCATTTAAAAATGCAGCATGCAAAATTTTGGATCATTTGGATTAAAATTCATATAAGTAATAATAATATTTAGAAATCAGGGTTTCGGCGTTACCGGTACCATCTATCTCTCTTTTCTTTTAAAACAACTACACTTAAATTCACATACATATTTAATCAATGAAAATCAACCCCTAATTGAACCTTTAAACCACCCATTTCATTTCCAAAATTTTCGTTTTCAACCAAGCCCACTAAATGCTTCCCGAATATATCAAATTGTCATTTCTACACTTTCTGTACACTCGGTTGAGTACCCATTTAATACCCCTTCTTAACAGCCCCTAAATTTTGTGTAACACCCTTAATAAAATCTATTTTTAACTTAAATTAAAGCATCCCATTATTTTAACACTAAACAACCCACTAATTATGTTTATACACTTAATTTAAGCTCACAAAAACTATGTTTTGAAATAAACTAAAACAGTCCATAAAATTAACTAAAATAGTTCTTGAAATTAGAATAAAATAGCCCACTAATATACATACATATTAAAATCAATCACTCACACATGCCTAAAATTTATCTCACATACTTTCTTCTTCCACTCCTTTTTATTGTTTCCTCTCACTTTTGGTTGGCATGTAAGCTCCCAAAGTTTTCCTCTTTTGTTTTTTTTTTTTTTTTCTTTCTGCTTCTTCTCCTTTACTCTTCCTCACTCACGGTTTCAAATAGCCAAAAAACACACACACACATGCACACACACTTATTTGTCTTTTAAATACACTCACTTTACTACATATTAAAGTACACACACTCACACATTGTTCCATGAATTACACACACACACTTTACTACACCTTAAGACACACACATACACTTGGCGCACACACACACACACACGCACTTGACTTTTCCAAAATGACACACCACCTTATCCTTGACGCATGTGTATAGATATTTCATGAAACTTTAATAATTCTATTTGCCTCCCCCTAAATTCTTAAGTGATTTCAAAATCAACCCAATGCTATTTTCATACACAAAATTCAATCTAATAAATTATTTCATATAATTGTAATTAGTCCACATAATTATGTTAATATGTATGTAATGCATGATCGGGTCTCACACTTCTACCGATAGAACATTGATTTTTTACATGTAGAAGAATTCCAGTGAGCTCTTCTATTGGTAGGTTCTCTTTAATTTTCAAAAAATTAAAACGATCTTGTCAGGCCTTCGGGTCTAGAGTCTTTTTTTTCAAAGGATGTAAATGGAGTAATATTAAGGACAAATTGATGTATGTTGGACCTTGGAATGGTCAAATGATTGAAATATACACATGTTATGCGTTTGAGAGTGCTAGGTGCAAAAGAGGCTCTGCCCAAACTTTGTGTTAGTTATGATCCCGGTGAAGGGGATGTTATGCAGTGATGTCAAGTTATGTGGCATTCATGGATACTTTTGCGGGTTAATGGATGATCAACGGGTTGACGAAGGAGCCCCGATTTTAGGGGCGTCACATTTTGTAAGGAGTATAAGATGAGATAATGAATGAAACCCGAGTTGTGAAAAGATATAATGTGGACGAATTGATTAAAGGTGTGTGTATAACATGGAGTGAACTTAGTTACTAATAGGATGGACATAGAAGGGGCGTACTTAATAGTTTGATAATAGAAAATTTAATGGGGTGGGAATGAATATTTGTGGGGTGGGGATATTCCTACCCAATGACATTTTGTTGCTCTCCTTTAAGATTAGTAACTATTGTTACGAAATGCTATAGTTCTAAATAAATTTCTAGGAGTACTAGGATACATAACTAGTACACCTACCAGATTCAGTGCTTAAAAGATCAGTCATTGGGATACAGGTCAATCGAGGTAGGTCGTTGATCAAATAGAGACAGGGTTGTATTTTGACACTTTTTGAGCAAGCCCCAACATTGCTCCACTTTGTCCTCCATTTTGGAGGAATGTGTAAGGAATCATACAAGAAACGTAGAGGGATTTTAATAAAAATATAAAATTGATTTCTCATTTCAAGATCTATTCATATTTAATACAAATCGAAAAACCTTAGATCTATAAAGAAAATTAAGACTTATCTATTGAAACGTGCTTTTAACTATCTTTAAGTTTTCTCAAAAAAATTTGAATCTTCAAATCTGAATTTGATCTTTATCTTAAGCCTCACAGTTGTTTGGCCTTTTGCTATCCACACTAATTGACAAACTTGAAAGATCTGCCTCAACCTTTGATGAACTAAGAGAGAGAGAGAGAGAGGGAAAGAGAGAGAGATTTTCTTGTGCTAGCAAAATAGTGCAGTTATTACAACCCACCTCCTCCAGGATGATTTTAAATAGATAACCCCAATTCTAGTTTGGGCCCGGTTGCAATTATCCTATAATTACATAATGGTTTTTTTTATTAATCATTAATTATAATAAAGTCTCTAATTACCTCTTTATTAGGTTTCACCCTAGTTAACTCTTAATTGGTTTGATCTCTTTTAACCTTTAGTTTATAATTAAATCTATTGTGTGTGAAACTATAGGTTCAAGTGAATCCAGTTGTAGGCATTCAGTACTAACTTCAAGTAGCATCTTAAATTAAATTCTAATTTAGTTTAAATTAGAACTCTTCTAATTCTCCCTTTAAGAAGTAAAATATATTTATATTAATTTTGTTCTCCGGGCTTCTACCAATCACTAGTGACACCTAATAGTATATCATGATCAACCCTCGGATAGTGCAAAGTAGGTAAAATACTCATTCAGTCTACAGTTGTCATGCATTTAAATCATTCTATCACACAATGCCCCAATTGAATTACTAGAGTATGAAATTGCTATCAAACTCCTAACTCAATCTTATATGTTCGATCTTAGGACTATGACTCCTAACGATCAATTAGAAACTCTTTTCTAATTTGCCTTGGCCAAGGACTCCCGGAGTCATATCTTAGAAGATCACATAAGACATTCTTTTATTTTATTTTATTTTATTAAGGATGATAGATTCAATGTTGTACACTCATAAGTATCCATGTGTGTCTAACTATGTCCAATGATACATATCAAAGTTACATGGTTAGTACATGAATATGTTGTATAGTTAAAATATAGAAGTTCATGCACAAGAAAACCATGGTGTCTTAGTTCTAAGGATCAATTGCATAATTGAACTTAGGGTTTAACAATAACAGTTATTTAAATCTTCATATGAAAATTTTTATATTTGTTAATTGTCACATTCAGTGTACTTGTTCTCTATCAAGCACCCACACACCTACTTCAGCGTTCCTATACTAGTGACTTGGACAAGTCACTTTATATCAAATATGAGCAAGCATAATGTATGCTAATCTATCGGAGTTACTTAGTGTTCACATAGTAATCATATGATTGAGAACATTTAAGAGTTAAGTTCTAAGATATATGGGCCTCATCTTCTCAATGCATTGATAAACTATCTTCTTAATTTATATTCTATGAACTTTATAATGCATGTTTAAATGAAATAAACCAGTAACATGATAAATAAACTTGTCCTTTAAATTAGCTAATGAATGTTGTTAGTTTTGCCCTAGTATCTTCTATACAATTGATCTTAGGGCATAATACTAATAGAATGGTGTAGCCACTGCTTTTGACCTATGTGAAATAACAATTTCATAGAGGGTTGTAGTACTATTTTCTTTATATGGGAAGAAAAAACAGAAGGAATGTTTTATTGTAGCTTCTTTCAAAATTAGCTAACCTTTAATGGTCCTACGAACTATGTCTGATGTCCCATCATAGCTAGGTTTGTGTTGAACTCGATTCATTCAGGTCCATGTATCACTCTGGTGGATGTCACCATCAAAATGAAACCTGAGTGGAAGCGGTTTTGAGAAAATTTTTAGATCTCAATCACATGAAATCACAACAATGTGATAAAAAGAAGTAAATGTTACTTTTCTTGTCGATGAAGAGACCAACATAAGAATCAAGCTTTTTTCCCTATTTCTTTCTTCACTATCTCCTCTTCTTTGTAACTATTAGATGGAGGCTAGGGTTTTAGAGAGTAGGCTCTAAAAACTGCTTCTAGAGCTCTCTTCATAGCCCATACCCATATACCCATATATCACATATATAAATGTGTGTGTATGTATATATATATATATATATATATATATATGATATAGGGGTATTTAGGGTTACTTACCGAATAGCTCTAATTGTTTACTAGTCGTCTAATCACCTCAGTTAACTCCACCAAATAAATGGAATTGCACTGTAAGGTTATGAATTACAATAATACCCTTGTTCAGTAAGCAAGTTGCATATAGCCCCTCCACTAAGATATTGATAATTAGGGTTAGAATTAAACTACAATTGAACTAATCCCTTAACTCATGTAATAACTAATACATTAGATTTTTATCACTTACATAGGATCATCATCTCGATAAACACTTTACCCAAAAAGATCAGATCTGAATTTTAGTGATTAACGACATCCAACTTTTCAAATTGAGATAGTACTAATTCCATATTGAGAGTATGTGTTCCCACAATCTTGATAGTGACTTTTTAAGATACAAAAGTGATGATCTGTTGTATCTCACTCATTGGTAAGTCAAAGTTGTTAGGATCATATTTGTATGATTAATTTCGTGGCGTCTTATATAATGTCAACCTAATTTCACGGTCATCAAGCGTCAAAGATTAAGATCTATAAGCACACTACAAAAAAA
>CM042184.1:17946073-17967552 GCA_023539305.1 Ilex asprella
TCACAAATTAAATAATCAGAAAATAAAATAAAATTTTAATTTGCGACATTTTTATTTTTGTCGCAAAAAATATACTATCTACGAGGATTTGATAACTTTGTCGCAAATAATTATTATGGTAATTTTTTAATCAAAAATTAAAATAAAATAAAAAATTATTTCGCGACTTTTTTTTTTCGTCACAAAAAAATTACTATCTGCGATGATTTTAGAATTTTGTCGCAAATTTCTCTTTTGGCAATTTTTATCGTGACGTTTTTTTAATTGCATCAGGAAAAGGTGATTCCCTCTCAATTTTGTTGGCGCGATAAATGGCGGGAAGTGATAATTTTTTTACAATTTTTTTTTGTTGCAAATAGTTTTAATTCACCCCAAAAATAAATAATCTAAAATTAAAATTAAAATAAAGTCAAAATATTTAATTCGCGACGTTTTAAGCTTTTAGTAGCAGAATATAAATTTTAGTAATTAATGTAAAATAAAATAAAAATATTGATTCGCGACTCTTGTTATAAGTTTGTTGGGAATATTTATTTTTTAGTGAAGGAGATCAAGCTACAATGTCATATCAAGATCACTCTGATGCACCTTCATGCTTAAGAAACAGGTAATGATTGTAGAGACATATGAACACTTGGTTTAATTCAGTAGACTTGGGATGATTAGTGTTATAAATGAAATTGAAAATTTATCCAAAAATGACTCATAGGGTTTTTTATTGAAAAGTATTTTTTAAACCTTAAATATTTTTTGAAATGGTAGACTGACTTGATTCGAAATGTGTACACCCAAATGCAGGCGGTCAAGATGTAGTAAAAATCCGATTTAAGTCCAGAGTTGAATCCACAGAGAACTATTGTTGGTGTTTCGAGGTAAGCAGTGGTGGAGACCAAATGATTGTAACCCTTGAGATTTAAAGTTATGTGGTGTATGAGATTTCTTGACCAGAATATAGAATTCTTTCCAAGAAAGTTTTTTCTAGACAAAATATAAGATAAGCTCAAATGTAAAAAGTCACTCTTTAGTTCGAGGAGCTGGACATGTAGTTAATCATCCGGTTTATTATACTTGTGCTTGATAGCTCAATTAAATCCTGTGTCAATAGCAAGTTAATCGGAAGATAAAGGTGGATTGTGAGAATTAAGAGTATAGTTCCGATATCTTTCTAGAAGTTTACAAGAATTATCTGTGCTGAAACTTAACCCGTCTACAAACACGCAAGTGTTTCTACAAGACATCCAACCATGATATCAACCATGATACAAACACGCAAGTGTTGCCTTGAACCAATTAGTCTTTCTATGCAAGAGTTATCTATGTTATAGAAAGTACTCATGGTTATACAAAGTACCTTAGCTTTGCTAGATGCAATCGATTATTCAATGAGCAAATGAAATATAAAGCATTAACTTCCGGATAATTTTGACATGTCCATTATCTTATTAAATTGTGGATGAGAAACTACTCACTCTTCATGACTTTGGTAAAACTAAAAAAGTGAGTGATGCTCATCCTCCCAAGTAGATGAGTTACAAGATAAAACACAATGAGCAAGGAGCTGATCTTCGATGAAGAATAAGTGAATCACGTTCCACTCTTCACGGTTTTGACAAAGCTCTAAAAAAGTGGAAGAGTTTCACTCCTCTGGGAGAAGAAAGAAACTCAAGCAATGGAAGTGAATGAAACAAATATTGAAAGTAGAAGAAAGCTAGTTACTTTTGGAGGGTTTCCTCCTCAACCAAATGATGATCCATCTCCCTCTATGCAAGTAATTGAAAGCCTAAGTCTAAGACTAATTCTATAACAAGCTAAGAAATGTTTGTCTAGTGCCAATTCAACTCTCCTTTGAAGCTCCCACAATGGGAGTATTTATAAGCAAAGAGGAGGGGCCAAGGGAGTGTGAAAGAAGAGTGCAAGGCCGCTAAAGTCCAAGTGAAAGCTAGCCACTCTGCAACAAGTTTGGGGACAACGTTCGAACGTTACTTCTTTCTTTGCTTGATGGGCGTTCGAACAATAGGTGGGGTCTGACCTTCCTACTCAAGTGGCCTGTGGTCCTCTATGAAATCCATTTCCACACTCCATGCACAACTTGATGCTTTGCACTTGGCATCCTGGTCCTCAATTAATTCAAGGGGACATTCGAACGTGAATTGACATTTGAACGTGGCACTCAAGTACCTCAGTTTTTCCTTCTTGGCTGCAACACGTTATGTCTCAACATCCTGGTCCTCAAATAATTCAAGGGGATGTTCGAATGTGAGTTGGCGTTCTAACGTTCTTTCTTTGTTCCAAGCTTCTCCAATTTTGCTCAAAAGCATGCTGGTGTTGCATGAAAGTTTGATATTCATTATCTTTGGACCTTTGTTCAATTTATGTCCTGAAATATCATCATTTAAACTCCATCAAAGTATAATTTGTCTTAAAAGGGCATAGTCATATGTTGATTTTAACTACTAATCATAGACTGAGTCATGTATCAGATCCTACTTGAGCAACACCCTTTGGTCCTCAAAAAGATATTTTTTTTGCTTGGTTTGTAACTTAAAAACTAGTAGGAACAACCCTCTGACCAAGTATACCACTTGGAGGTCTAGAATTGCTAATTTATCACACCAGAAACTAACGCCCTTTGACTGCCCTCTCACGGCTCAAGTGGTCGCTCGTGAATTTTGGTTTACTTGGTCCCCAAGATAAACCCTATTATGTGCCTATAAATAGGGGCTATAGTTTTAGCTAGGGTAAGCCTCTACGAGTTAGAAAAGACCAAAACCTTTCTAGAGAGCTTCAAGAACAACCATAGATCCCTAAGCCCAAAAAAGCCAACCATCTTGGTTCTTCCATTCAACCTCACATATTGGAGAAGAAGACCTTGCTTAGTATCATCAAAACCTACTTAGGGCAAGTGTGCATTCCAATATTCTTGGGTGTGAAGCCTTGAAGATTGCTAGAGACCTAAACGATCCATTGCGGTGGAGACGTTCAAGTGAAGTTACTCATAACTTTGAAGAAGGACTTTCGGAGGATATGTTTTTTGAATGAAAGGAGCGTCTAACCATGAGAATTGTTGAGGTATAAGACTCAGTACATGAAAATAAATTTTGGATTAGTAGATTAGACTTTGGTGAACCTAGAGTGGTTCCTCACGGTTTTTCTTGAGAAGGGTTTCCACGTCAACAAATTGCATGTGTTATTTATTGCTTTAAATTTTCCTATACACTTGTTATTGATACACATGTGTGCACCATGTGTTTAATGAGTTGATTGTTTATCTTTCAAGTCCTTAAATAGTGGTTTTGTTGATTGTGACTTTGGTTGGGATTGAAGGAGTAGTGCATTGGTTGTTGAATTGTTGAAAGCATATCCATTCACACTCATTTTGGGTTGTTCTTGTTAAAAGGGGTTCAAAGGGCTAATTGAACATTTAATCTTTGATATGGTAATTATGTTGGGTTAGGTTTAAATTGGTGTTTGTCCAAGCGAAATTGAAATTAACATATTCACCCCCTTGGATCTAGCATGTGATTCTTTGAGTATAATCGAGTAAAAATATCATTCACATGAAGTGTGTGGTCCCCCTTTCTCGCGTAAAGGTGATCAGAATTCGAACACGCTGCATTTTATTGGGAAGGATCAAACCATGGGAAGCTTAAATGAATAGCGAAGATAAGAATCACTTCTAGAGGTGATAGCTTATCATGTTGCGTTTCCTACTGAGATTTTGTTTTGGGTATCTATCTTATATAAAAAAATATTTCTCGCTGAAATGCAATCTGATGGCTTCCCTCCTATTTTCTCTAATTCTCTTGTTTTCTAATTATTTAATTACTAATCACCCAATCAACTATTTTCATGTGGACATTAACATATATTCCACTTACCCACTATCCCATTATCCCACATTTTCAGTTATTACACTCACTTTATTTGATAAACATTTTTTCCAGAGGTTTTCCCCAAACTCATTCCTCATCAAAATTTATTTCCTAAGTCCAGTCACTTTTAAACTTAATTCCCAAATCCAGTTTTTTTTTTTAAAAACGTCATTTAGAGTGACGATTTGAAGTTGAATTTTTTTTCTTCTGAAAATGTCATTACAAATGACGTTTTTAAAGTCTTCATTTACAATGACATTTTTGACATGAATAACATAAACGGCAGCTAACGGACGTTAAGTAATTAATGCAGTAGAAGACGTCATTTGCAATGAAGTTAAAGACGTCTTCTAACCTTTTATACACAATGACGTTTTCTACCCATTAGCCTTTTACAATGACGTTTTCATAGCCAAAAGTCTCCAACCAACTTGTAATAAATTTCATAAAGCTAATAACTCCACCTTATGTCTCACATAATGATTCACCAGACAAAAAAAAAATTAAATAAATTTTAGAATTTAATTCTCTTTTCATAATAATTTTGAACTTAATTTATAATTGAAAATAAAATTTATAAAAGCAAAATTTAATTTCATATTTTCAATATAAAAACATATTTTTAAAACATATGTTTAATAAAACAACTTAAAAGCATGTTTTGAAAGCACACTTCTATATCAAAAAGTATGTATTTAACCCATGATTTACTAAATTGACTAAAAAAAATCTCAATATTATAATTTCACTTCTCACATCATAAAATTATTCCAATCTGGAGGAGTTTTTGCCCAAACCCAGTCAAGACTAAGACTTTATTTTTCAAACTCGATCTTTTTTAAAAAACGTCACTTTAAATGATATTTTTAAAAATAATTTTTTTTAGAAATTTGTTTTGTATAACGAAAATATCCTCATTGTAATCGTGGTCACATCATGATGCAAAGTCGCGATATCTAAACACTAAAAATCCCAAAAAACCATTTCAAGTTACAAACTAAGAAATTGGGTGTGTGTTAAAAGGTTTCAATTTCAATTGGCTTCTAAACAACAAACCAGCTTGAGCAATATTAACCCCAAAAAAATCGAAAAACATAAAAATTATCTAAGTCTCTACAAGGGGAAAGAAAGGAAAAAAGTAAAATATTTTTTTTTGGATTCTTGGAATCAGAGTCATAATTTTCATGTTGTTACAAGTTACTGGAATAGAAAAAAGAGTTAAAAAATGTATTGCCCCACATTTCAATTAAAAAAGATTTCAATTTCAATTGGCTCCTACAATTCTCTTCTTTTTCCTCTTTCTCTTCAGCTTTAACCGATGTTGAGGCATCTTATATTGCTCATCGTCAGCTCTTAGCTCTAGTATGAATACAACAATAAAAAAAAGAGGGATAAGACAGGATGCAAATTGGTATCTTTCCAGGAAAATCCGCTGGTAAATGTAAGTGATTGGCCCATACTTGGGACATCCTCTCAAAGAGAGAAGCTGATGATGACCTCCGCCGTTGTGGTCTCAAACTAGCTGTTCCACTTGCTTTGAGTGTGTGTTGGAGGAGCAATGTGGATGTATTGCATACCCAGTAGGCTAACACATCATTATTATCTTGGACCTTCAATATGGTAGAAGTTTCAAAAGTAAGCAATATGTAAGTTCGTAAATTCACATACTTTGGGAAGGAATAGGATAAAAAATAACACATAATTTCTTAGACAGACTCTAAAAGTGCAACACAATAAAATTGCAAATGTGACAACAACCAACTAAGAAATAGGTCAGCAAACCAAAAAGGCTATGAGTTACCTCTATGGCAGAAGTTATTGCCTGAATTATACGGTCAAATACACTAGTTCTTTCAACTTCAAATGATCTCCAATGAAGAAGGCATTTGTATATGACACAAGCAGCAACAGGTTTGCCATCAGAAAATCCTAAATCTTGTGTGATACACTTGATCAGCAGATCCTGGTTCTCTTGGACAGGCATAGCAGATTACAACAGATGGATCAAAAAAGGAAACTAAGTTTTGTCTATAAACACAAATACAAAATGGAATAAACAAAAGCACAAATCATGGGTACAACTTTGCTTCTTACATGCCAATGGCTACTTACCAGCTGCTTTTCATTAAGAGATTTCTGGGGTTTTTCCTCAGATTCAGGCTCCCGTGGATTTGGTACAGCAAGAGTCATGTCCTGCAACATGTAACAGACGATAAACAACATAAATTTCCACAAGCACCTAACACCGGCCTCCACAAACCCACACGCACCCAAAACCGGCAACACCAAACCGAGAACCAACCATTCTCCACTAACCCAACACAAATCAGCCCACCGCAAAATCCACTGCTCACACTGACATCACCCATAAAACCCACCGACTGCACCTATAACACTGAAATCCAACACCGACTGACCCAACCCCAATATACCATTATACCTAGCAGCACTGAAACCACAAATCACCAACAAGTTCGAAGTAAAGTCCAAGCAAATCAATACACTAAAATGATTGTTTATGTATACATATAGTCCATGAAGAGGGAAAATTTCAATAACATGTACCTGAACAAGAAGAAAAACAAGCAGAAGAGAGAGAATTTTTTAAATGGGTTCGTGGAGGAGGGATCTTCGCCAGAGAAGTGGTCTTCGTCGGAGTTAGCTGTCTGCGCCTGTGTCGACTTCGTCAGAGGACTGGAGAGGGTAACTGAGAGATTTGGGTTGATTAGGAAAGGGGATCTTCAGATTTGGGTTGATTGGGAAAGGGGATTTTCAGATTTAGGTGTAGCTGGGAAAGGGGATCTTCGTTTTTGCGAAAAGTGTCGCTAGAATGGTCTTCGTCGACTAAGTGATCTTCGCAGGAGGAGTGCACTTCGTCAGATTTTCCTGCCTACGCCTGAGTGGAATTCGTCGGTAGGAGTAGAGAGGGTATTGAGAGATTTGGGTTGAGGGATTTCGGGCTTTAGGGCTTTTCTGATTTGGAAAATGGGCATTGGGAATTAATTCGCATAAAGCGTCATTTGCAATGACATTTTTAAGTGATTTTTCTTTAACGTCTGTTAATTTAAACCGTTTGACTACATTGTTTTTTAACGTCATTGTAAATGACGACTATAAAAATGTCATTGAATGACGTTTTTAGAAAAAAAAAATTCAACTCCAAATCGTAATTTCAAATGACGTTTTTAAGGGTGAAGACGTCATTCCAAATGACGTTTTTTAAAAAATTCTGGGTTTGAGAATTAAGTTTAAAAGTGACTTGGTTGAGGAATTAAGTTTTGAGGGGGAATGGGTTTGGGGAAAACCTCATTTTTTCCATTTCAAATTTCGGTACAAATAACTCATACATACAATACCTACTACTTACATCTCTCTCTCTCTCTTTCTTCTTCGATATGATTTTGCTGCATTTCAACAACAAATATTCACGCATTGAGTGTACTCCATTACATTTTTTTTTTTGAAATCTCATTCCTTTGTGGTTTCCATTGTTTTTTTTTTCCCCACTGTGTTTGGTTCTCCCATGCAAGCCATAAGCTTCCCGTAAATCATAGATGATGACATTTCACCATGGGTAAGAACATGATGTTATCCATGTATAATACTAGAGATAGTTTCATAACTTCTACATAAAATCACGAGTCACTATTCCACAATTGCTAAAATAGAATAATTTCAAGAAAATATGCAAGAGATCCCCCAAAAACACTTTTACATTGGACATCACCAATAATTAGGGTTTTTGAAATCAAGAATATGATATTTATGAATGAAAAACATATAATTCTTCAAATAAATTGAACTTATTCTCACCAACAGTACGAAAGCATTGTTTATATATCATATGATCAAATTGTAATTCAAAACCTAGGGTTTCATCATCAAAATGACCAAATCTTGTAACAAATCATGTATTTTGTTTACTAAATGAAACATAGAATCAAATCAATGTTAAGACATCCTAGAACTAATATTTATTTCAGAAGATTGATGAAAAGATACATATATACATAACTAATCCTCAATGAGTGAACTTGAGAAAGAATCCTACCTTTAATCCACAATTTGATGCAACCCAAGCATGCTCGATCCATTCCCGACATGAAAATCCCTTCGAATCTTGTGTCTTTTTACCTCTTTCTCACTCTCTAGGGTTTTCTAAAGCCAAAGACCGATGAAACTGACCTAATGGACGTCCTAGGATATTTATAGGATCAGAATCTAAACAGTTGATGCGAGCTTGATCGTAGTAAAAATCACACCAACGTTTGAACGGAGATTGGTGTTCAAATGTACCTCGTTTAAGCGTGATTGTCGTTCGAATGCTCCTTACTCCCAGTATCTTGCTTCTTTCAGACTTTTTGTTTGAAACTGAAGTAATGTAGCTATGATCCATTCGAACGACGCATGGCATCCAAACTTGACTTCCATTTCCTGTCAGAACTCCCAATACAATTTTGACCTATTTCAAAGTCGATTCACGAAATCTTTATAAAACACACTTTTGCAGCTCTTGGAATCTAATTTCTACTATCCAAAAATTAGGTCATCTAATGTCAGAATAAAATGTAATAGGTAAAATACTAAGACAACATCTAGCTATTCTCTTCTTAACTTATCACCAAAGATGCTTCCCAAGATCAAAGCACCTCTAGCACACCCTATATCACTATTCGTAAGCCATTTAGTATTCATACAACACGTGGTTCATAATATGCATTATTTAAAAAATATGGGGGTTTATAGGTCAACAATTAGGAAATTCACTAATAGACTAACCCAGACTCCACTACTCCAATGTTTGAGATAAGCCATCATGTCACATAAAGGATTAGTGTATTACAGTCTCAGTAATATGATGTCCAACCTTACCATAGTAGTGAATGATTTTTTAGTTGCTAATTATCCGTATATCTTGTATGTATGTTAATAGGATTAACATATATGAGCCATACCTTGCAGCAATTAAAGGACTAATTATCTTGTCATGCAAAATAACATCAAATATATGAGTATTTTTAGTCAACTTTGTTAGACATATGTTTGTAATTAGCTAATTTCATGGAGTCCATTGTAAATATCAATCTATTCTATGGTCATGATGGTACAACGATTGAAGATCCAAAAGCATCATTGAAAGGAGGAGATCAAGCACCAAAGCTACATCATTTCCACTTCGAATGCTCCTTCAAGCTTAGGACAAAGACAATGACTTAGAGACCTCTGATGATCCCTTGGTTTAATAGACTTAGTAGAATTATAGTTAAAATGGAATTGGATTAATCTGTGTATGGCTCTTAGGTTTTTTCCAACAAAAAGATTTCCTAAAATCGTTTTGTGTTTTTAAAAACATGGTTTCAACCATTAGCAAATCCCTCTTGAGCAACACCCTTTAGTGCTGAAGTGGATAATTTTTTTGCTTGGTTTTAGACTTACAAAACTAGTAAGGACTTCCTTATGCTCACAAGCCTTTGCTAGAACAATCTCTTTATGACTTAGAGAAGAAATGGGAAGAAGGCCAAATGGAGGAGCAGGGACTGCCCTTAAGGTCACTTGAATGGTTCCAAGGTTGCTCGAGTAGTCTGCTCTCCTAGGTCTGCTTGAAACATATTTTTCATTCCTGAGACCACCACGCTCCCACCGATCGAGTGGTCTCTCACAAATTTGAGTTTCCTTGTCTACCAAGATTGCCCTTATTCTAGGCCTTAAATAGGGAGATTCTTTCCCAAGCTAGGGGATCTCTTTTGTGAGCTAAATTTTTGCCTCTTACATGTTAGGGATTGCACCATAACCCTAGATCCTTAAACCCAAGGCTACCATCTAGAGATTCTACCCAACCACATAACTTGGTGTTAAAGATCTTGATTGGTTGAAGACCAAACCCATTAGAGTATACATACCGAGGATAGTTGGTGTGCCCAAGATCACTCGAGGCCTAAAAGATCCCACGGTGGTGAATCAATGTGAAGCTACATATAATGTCACACTTCAATGGAGAGGTTTATTGAAGGAAGAGAGCATCTGATCATGGTATTGGTCGAGATATAAGACTCAAGTACTTGTAAGCTAATTTTGGGGTAGTGGATTAGGTTTCGAAGAACCAAGAAGGTTTTTCGCGATTTTTTCTAAGTAGGGTTTCTAAGCCAACAAATTGATTATGTTCCTTATTGTACTTTCATACACACTTGCAATTTGAGCATGCACACACTTTGTGTTTGATTAAATAAGTATTTGGTATCTAAATCATTCATTGTTGTGCATCTAAAGGTTTAGGTCATTAGGTTGAGATTACTGTGTGAGATTGTGTGTTAATCAACAAAAGTGGGTTCTTACTATTAATTGACTAATCATTATGAGAATAGGTAATTTTGGTTGTAATGGGTTTTAATTTATGATTGTTCAAGCATAAAATTGAAAAACCTATTCACCCCTCTAGCTTCAGAGTGTGGTTGTCCTAAGTTGCACGTTGACACTTGTAGGCATGTTTTGTAATTTATTTACACACCTAATTTTTTTGCCTTTTAGAGATCTATTTTTACTACTAGTTGGTTTCAAATGGAGTCTCAAATAGAAGGAGGTTCAATTGCACGACCACCAATCTTCCAAAGATGTAATTTTGCTTATTGAAAGCTTCCATGGGAACATTTCTTAAATGTATAGATGAGAGAGTATGATTAACTGTGCAAGAGGGCTGGATCCCTCCCATTGCCACTACACTGGTACAAGGTGTTGAAGCATTGGTTGAAGTGAAATCCTCGAAGACTTGGTCCAAAGTCAAAAACGAGTAAGCAGGGTGGAAGGCTTGAATGCGATATTTAATTTCGTGAGTTCTAGAAGATTGCTAATTGCAAATTCTCGAAAGAAACATGAGACATAGAGTTGGTGTCAATTTACTTTTGAGATGGACTTCCATCCCTTAAGAAAGAAAGAAAAATTCATTGTTTTGAGCTCAACGAGAGCAAAGAGAGATAAATCAAAGTCACCCTGATTAGGAGAGGAGGACGTAGCCTTAATTGCAAAGAAATTCAAAAAGTACTTCAAGGCTAGAAACATAGAGTCCTCAAGGTTGAAAGGAAAGCCCAATAAACCTACTACTCCTAAAGAGGGAAGAGAGAAAGGGGGAAGAAGCTCTTGATAAGAGGTTGAGAGAAAAGGGTAAGGCTTCCAATGCTTTGAGTGTCAAGGATTTGGACACATGGTTTCAAAATGCCCAAATTGAACAAAGAAAGATTACCCCAATGAAAAGAGGAAAGCTATAAAGGCCAAGTAGAGTGAAAGTGAGTCCACTTCGAATGATGAATCCTCTTCTCAAGATGAAGAGCATTTCATGGTCTTCATAGGTCCTCTCCTATCCCCCTTGAGAAACTTCAACTAATGAGGTTGAAGCAAGTCCTACCACGATGGTAGAACAATTGGAAGAAGAAATACCCACAAGTGTGGAGGATGAAGAGTGTTTTGAGGATATACATGATATGTATGATAAATTGCATGAGCAATTTCTCAAACAACAAGAGGAAGTTCTTACCTTTAGTGGAAGGGTAAACCCGAGTGAAGAAGATATAAAGCACTACATATGGACTTCGTGAAGTCCAAAGCTCAAATTTGTGGGCTTAAAGAGGTGAAGAAGTCTCTTCTTGATAGAGTGAGATTCCTTGAGCGAGAGCATCATGAGATTGTAAGTTAAAGAAGAATCTTGAGTCTAAAATAACTTCAACTAGATAAAAGATCTTCATAAATTAAATGAACTCTCTAAAATATTTCCCCTAAGTAACGAAAAGTTTGATAGAATGATAACTTTGGGAAAAATGTGGGTGACAAGCATGGTCTAGGCTACACACATGAACACACCACCAACATTTCCTCCAAGCCAGTGTTTGTGAAGGGTAATCACAACCCATCAGCCCCACGAGTGAACAATAGTCCATCAAAGACTAAAAAAGGTAAAGGTAAGAACTGAAAGAAGCTAGTTATTAAGAAATCCAAGTCAATCATGATTTGTATTTCACTTATGGAGAACATGGTTATCATAGTAGACATTGCATGAAAGATAGAAATGTTTTAAATAAGAAGCTCTTGCGTCTAGTCAACCAATCCAAATATTTGAATAATCAAGTTTTAAATTTATCTTAGCTTTTCGGTAGGTCAAGTAAGTCCAAACATAGTCATGCTTCATCTTCTATAGGCTCACATGGTAGAGTGCATAAAACTCCTATCCCCGAGGTCAAGATTGATTTGTACACTTCCAGAGAGAAGAGAGTTAGTCCTCCACCCATTCCCTAGCATGCTTGGGTAGTATTTACCTTTGAAAAATTCATAAACCGTACACGCCGACTATTCACCTTCATATTTAGGATTCTATTTAATTTAATTGATTAATGAACTTCCATGACTTTAAGTGCTGGTGATAGGTGAAGACATGACTAAAGATTAGTTGAACCCCAATCCCTTAAAAGATGTCAAAGCCCAAATGTGAGAAAAGGCCCCAATATGGCCAATCTTTAAAAGGTGAGACATAAATAAATGGCTAAAAATATTTATAATTGAATTGTTGAGAGTACTTATGCTTAAATTTTATTGCACATTTTTAAAGCTCATAACTAAATATGTTTAGAAGCATATTGATAAAGTACAAAATTTACAATTGTGTTAATTGAAGTCATAAGAGAATAATGGAGAAAAGAAAGGGGGAGTAGTCTGAAAATAAAAACGATTAGGACACTCACTAACCAGTTATGTATTCACTTAGACGGTGCATTAAAATTTCATGTAGAGCTTATTAATGATTTGAACTAAACAGAATCCTAATTGTGTCGAAGTTTGATTTCTCACATGTTGCACTTGGATTATTCAAAGTTGAACAAAATTTGAACTCGTGTAAATGAAATTGAACTAAGTGATGGAATATTTTTCTAGGATGCATAAAATTGAGTTCAATATTTTTTAATATGCCATAGAGTAATGTATTGCATTATAGTTTGTTCCAATTTCATCAATGCAAGTGTATTTAGTTGCATTTTGGTTGCATACACTACGTATGCATTTAAGGGTTAAAGGATGCCTTGAAGCAGTGGATGAAAGGTCGAGATCGTATGTGGAAGCATGAAAGCTGAGTTGTCAAAAAAGAGAAAAAACATAAGGACTGCTCGAGTGGCATTGCGTTAAGTCAGCACCCAGGGTTTTAAAAAAGAATTTGATTGCCCCTTCTTATTCTTAGCACTACTATACGCGTCCCAAGCCTCATGAATTCTAATACCCTTAGTCATAAACACTATCAAACTTGTGTTACAAGCCTTCGAGTGTTGATTGACTACCTGACCTTCATACATCAAACCCTAGATTCTTAGAGTGTTTGTTGAGATGGTTTCACATAGAGAGAAAAGGCATAAGGCTGAGGAACAACATGAAGAAGTCAATTTGAAGTTTGATGAAAGTACTCGATTTCAAGATCTAAATTTTTCATGGGGATACAGGACATAGTATGCTCTTAGGCTAGTGATCGTAGGACAAGGGTAAACTTTAGAGAGGTAACTTTTTCTATCCCTTTGAGCTTCGAGAATCATGGGTGGACATAGTTGTTTAATGACCATGTGTCTGTGAATGTTAGAATAGTGAGAGTTCTACACTCATATTCGTGATGCCAATCCCCAAGTAGATCACTTTGTCACATATATTTGAGGGATTGAGTTCACATTTTTAGAAGATCTCATTCCAACCACATTTGGCCTACCTAGAGTAGAGATAAATAACCTGAGCGGAGTTATGGTAGAGTAATTGCCTTGTCTCCATGAGTTGTCTACTAAACGCTATGGTATAGTCCATCCTGAACACTGTGTTACAATAAATTATTTGCCAAAGTTTCTAACCTTAGAGTATAAGATGTTAAACCTGATAGCCATTTGAAACATTGATCCGAAGTCCCATATTTTTGAATTCCCAGTTCATAGAGCTCGCATGTTATATGCCATAGGGAGGGAAGGTTAGATATAGATCTACCATTTATGATTTTGAGGACCATTCAGAGTCTTTTTTTAACGGAGAGTATTAGATAGTTTTCCTTTTGGATCACTAATCACTCATATCCGTAAGGGAAAAGGAGCTATATGCTTGCCCTATGAAACCTTTGAACAAGAGTTCATTCAAGCAATGTGTTGAGTGCTCAATATTGTATCATTTATAGCTTAACATATTCATTGTATACTTGCTAACAAACTAACTTGCTTCACTTAGTGCATATTGCATTTTATGCTTTGATTTAAATGTTTGCAGGTAGTTTAGGTGTAAAGGTGGAGATTAAGCATTGATAGGATGACAAGGGACAAGTTGGGATTGAGTTTGCTCGGGAAAAGATGAAGCCAGAAGCCTTGGAAGTTATTTTGAAGAAAATAGAAGATCTATTGGTAGGAAGGTAGAAAAATGAAGATTCTACTGATAGGAAGTCAATTCTACTGGCAACTTGAAGTATAGAAGATTAGGTCAGAAGTCCTACCAATAGGTGCTACATGTTCTACTTGTTGGAAAACTTACAAAAGTTTATACTTTTTGATCAGAGAAGTCCTACCGGTAGGTGGTACATATTATATCAATAGGAAATGTCCTAGTACTTTGTAAGAAGAAATCTTATCAGTAGGTGAAGGATGTTCTACCGGTAGGAAAAGTCATAGAGGTTTCAGAGATTTTATCAGACAAAGTTCTACTGGTAGTTTTCATTGTTTTACCGATAGATTGTGTTGCAAAAGGAGTTACTTCCAAAATGCAAAGGTAGATTTCTCTGGGAAACTCAATTAAAGATCAGACTTTACAAAATTTTTTTGGGGCTTCTCATCCAATCGGAGAAGGAGATAATTTTGGGAAGGATATATATAAAAGATTTGAAAATTCTCCATCCAATCACAATAAATAGAAGGCCCTGTGGGGAATAAAAGAATGCTTCTTCTGTCTTTGCTCTATTTTTTTTACGTTTTAGAGAGTGTTAGGTTATTCTTTAGAGTTTTGCTACTATTTTTTTAAAAATTTCTGTTCATTCAATTGTTCAACAGATATACATTCGTTTGCCTTTAATTTGACAGCTTTGTTATTTAAATTTAGTTTTTCAATACAAGAAATTAATTTCGAATTAATCTTTACTTCTTTGAATTTAATTATGTCTTCTTTGTTTATGTTATTATGAGTGAGTAGTCTTTCTCTAGATAATCTGAAGAAGGAGTCCCCACCTATGAAACAAGGGTTTATGCTCTAAAATAGGATTTTAATGTTTATATAATTGTTCGAATAAGTTATGCTTTCGGAAACCTAATTGATTTGCATACTTCCCGATTATATATATACAATTGGCTTTGGTATGATAATTAGAGGTGTCTTTTGCAACCTTTAAATACTAATTCTTTTGTCATAGACTGTCTTTCAATTGCTATTTTTGATTCTTTTCAAAATGTTTAGTTGAAAATCGTTCGTCTGCACTAGTAGATGAGTTATAGATTTAGAGTAGAAATTCTTATTCATAGGTAGGATGAATTCTGAGGATTATATAGCTTTCCAATTAATGAATTTCGTTTTCATTAGTAATTAATTTTCAAACTCTCAAATTTCAAAGAATTTTTCCTTTTCATTTTTCAGCACCTTGGAGTCCAATTCCTTTCCTGAGAAGATGACCTTGGACTCTGTTCAAGTTACTATACAATACTATTCTCTTATAGTTGGGAGCACTCATGAAAAAACGACCCTTTGGAGGGTAAACACAGAGCAAGGCCCAGACTGAGCACATGGCTATAGTACTGGAGAGAGGAGAGGAAATAGAGGTGCCACAAACTGAATGTACTTTTTCGTCGATTCATTTCCCTTCTTGAGGGATTGTGTAAGGATAAACAATACCCTCTATGTGGAATGGATTTTCCCTCACAATGAAACACGTGGGATTAAGGTACTACCTAGATGGGGGTTAATAGATTAATTTTAATTTTATGCTCAAACATATACTAATTTACAACCTAATTTTACCACAATTACCTCTTATCAATTAATTAAACAATCAAAATTGAGAAGCCATATTAAACAAGAGTAACCCTCAAAACCATGTAGATTGATGTTATAGACTTTTCGATTTTACTGTTAACATTCAATCTCACACGGTGATCCAACCCAAGGCAACAAACAACCAACCAAACCACTATGAGTGATATGTAGATTCAAATAATCATATCATCAAACACTTAGTGTTCGTGTGTGCATCAAATTGTAAGTGTGTACAGTAAAAATAATAAAGAACACAAGAAATTTGTTGACGCAAAACCCACATCAAGCAATTCTAGGATGCACCTAGTGGGTTTGGTAGATCTCCCAATCTAGATCTTCTTTCCCAAGGTGTAAGGTAAGATTAGAGAATCAATATAGATTTTGCCTTTGGATCTTAGGGATCTAAGTTCTTCTTGGATCTCTTAAGATTAGAGAGGCTGAAAATAAGCTTGAAAAAGACATTCCCTAGCTTAGGAAGGCTTCCTCTACTTATAGACACAGAATAGGGTTAGTCTTGGGGACCAAGTAAACTAAAATTTGAGAGTGACCGTTCAAGCGTGAGAGGGCGGTGGTTGCTCAAATGAGATTGGAATTGAAACCACAGTAGAAGAGTAAGGACTCCCTGAGCAACCTGGGAATAACCTAGATGGTGGTCTCCTTTGCCCACTTGTGTTCAGCCTTTCCTAATTTTACCCATAAATGTTCAGAGATTGCTATAGCCGAAGGAAAGCAAACCAAATACGGCCCCTATTGGTTTTTAAGCTAGAAACCAAGTAAAAACTTGTTTCCTTGAGCACTAAAGGGTGTGTTGTGCCATCATTTCTTACTCCAAAGAAGGATGGGTCGTGGCGTATGTGTGTTGATAGTAGAGCTATCAACAAGATCACCGTTCGTTACAGATTTTCCATTCCCAAATTGGATGCTTTTCTTGATCAGTTAAGTGGAGCCACTATTTTTAGCAAGTTGGACCTTAAGGTGGGTTACCATCATATCTGAATTAAACTAGGGGATGAGTGGAAAACAACTTTTATGACTCGTGAGGGTCCATACGAGTGACTGGTGATGCTTGTCGAATTATCAAATACTCCAAGCACTTTCATGTAATTTATGAATCAAGTGCTTTGTCCTTATATTAATAAATTCGTAGTTGTGTACTTTGATGATATTCTTATTTATAATGCTAATCCAAGTGAACTCATACAATATCTTCGAGAAGTCCTTTTTGTTTTGCGTAGGAAAAGTTTATTTAGTTCGTTCAGCAAGTGTGTGTTTATGACAAATCAGGTGCTTTTCCTTGGTTATGTAATTTTTGGAGCGTGTATCTTAGTCAACGATTCTAAGGTTGAGGCAATCTGGCAGTGTCCTCAACCAAGGAGTATACATGACGTTCATAGCTTTCTTAGGCTAGCATCATTTTATTGGCGTTTCATTCCCCACTTCAGCACTAACATGGCACCCATTATAGGCTGTATGAAGGATAACAAATTCACTTGGACAGAAGCATCTATAGAGGCCTTTCAGTTGATCAAGCAACGACTCACATCTGTTCCTATCCTTATTCTTCAAGATTTTAATCAACCGTTTGAGTTGAACTGTGACATGTCAAAGGATGGTATTAGGGCATTCCTTAGTTAGAATGTCAAGCCCGTGGCCTTTTTCAGTCAGAAACTCATGGGGTCCAAGTTAAATTACACCACTTATGGCGGGAAGTTTTATGCCATTGTGCAAGCCTTGCGGCATTGGCACTTCTACCTTAACCACAATGAGTTTGTACTGTATTCTGATCATTATGCCTTGAAACACATTAACAACCAGGACAAGCTATCTCGACAACATGCCAGCTTGGCAGCTTGCAGCAATACACATTAGTCATAAAGCACAAGTCTGGTGCTTAAAATCAAATGGCAAATACACTTAGTTGCTGGACTTTTTTTCTCACAGTCATGCGAACTAAGGCACTTGGATTTGATTCTTTCCATGAATTGTTATCTACTGATCTCTATTTTGCACCAATGATGGGTGATGTTCTAGTAGGGAGCAGCATTCAGATTTTAATACCCAGAATGGTTTTCTCTTTAAAGGAAATCAGTTATGTGTTCTAAAATCTAGTTTTCGCCTGCAAGTTATCAAGGAGTTGCACAGTGAAGGTCATGTAGGAAAGGACAAGACTTTTTAACTTGTGGCCTTCAATGGGACGGGAGGTCTACAGATTTATGAAAGGTTGTCAAAATTGTCAATTATCCAAGGGGAAAGCCATTAATGTTGGGTTGTACATGACATTGCCAATACCAATACAACATTGGACTGATGTGAGGATGGATTTTCTCTTTCAACTTTCATGTACACAATGGGAAAATAACTCAGCTTTTGTGGTCGTGAATCATTTTTCTAAGATGGCACACTTTATCCCCTGCAAGAAAACTACCGATGCAGTAAATGTGGCGCAACTATATTTTCGAGAGGTCTACCGTCTTCATGGATTACCTTTCTCCATTGTTTTTGATAGGGACATGCGGTTTCTCAATCACTTGTAGCATAGTTTGTGGAGATTGGTAAACACTAAACTAGATTTCAGTACTGCCTACTGTCCCTGGACTGATGGATAGACAGAGGTAGTAAATCGTTCTTTAGGGGATCTACTATATAGTTTAGTTGGTGATCATTTAAAGATTTTGGATTAGAAGGTGTACTTAGTAGAGTTTTCTTATAATTGTTTAGTTAATCACAACATCAGGTTCTTCCCATTCCATGTTGTTTAAGGCAATGTTCTCCAATCGCCGTGAAGATTTACTCCCTCTCCCAGATTTAACACGTGTTCATGGGAAGGCTCAAGATTTTATTAACATTCTGCAACAAGTTCACCAGTCTACACAACAGACTCTCCTTGAAGTTACAACAAAATATAAGCAAGCAGCAAATAAGAAGAGGCATTTGGTGGATTTTGAAGTTGTTGATTTTGTGTGAGACATTTTGACTAAGGATCGTTTTCCTGCTGGGGAATAAAATAAAGTGGTAGCACAAAAGATTGGACTATTGGAGATTCTTGACAAGATTAATTCTAATGTTTACAGGTTGAAACTACCAAGTCATATTTGTACCTCTGATGTTTTTAATGTCAAACACCTCGTTCCTTACATAGGTGACAACTCCCAGCCTAGGGAGGATGATGCAACACTTTTAGAACATGATTACATGGTGGATTAAGACCATCGAAAACAACGCTGATCACGTCAATCAGGGCTAATTTTGGGTGACAATGTCAAAAAATTCATTAAGACCACATTTCGGAAAGTTCTCGACGAGCCGAGCAAGATTGAAACATGTTTCTTTACACCCGTCGTTTTTAAGCCAAAAAATGATGTTTATGCCACTTTTTAAGCACTTTTATTTTCTATCTGTTGTTTGGGGTATTTATTTAATATTTTGGATTAATGTTGGGGGTTCCTCGTAATTTAGGACTGCTAGGGCTCGTTTGATAGACGTATTATGAGGGAATTAAATATGTGATTGTATTATTTTTTATTTAATTGGGCCTAATACTTTGTTTGGTAAGTAAATTTGATACCGTACTAATTTTAAAAACGTATACTAATTATATATTTATTGTATATTTTTTATACGATAGACCTATATTATGAAGGTATTTTAATACCATCAAGATAGGTGGTATTATAATTCAACTTAAACGTACTATTCTACACATTTATTATTATAACCATCTAGTTGATAAAATCAAGCTGTCATCAATGTAAGAAACACTGATTGAAAATATTTTTGTTAATTCAACATTAATATGAAGAAATAATTTTCTAATCAAACAACAGATTGTATTAAATAACTATTATCCAACGTTTATGTTGTGCATTGTCAAACACTAAATAAAATTATGTATTATTCTAATACCATATTTAATCTAGTATTTTATACATCTGTATTGTATTAGACTGTATAACTTTATCCAATCCATCCATTTCTAATACGACAACCAAACGAGCCCCTAGGGTTTAGTATTTAATGGATGTGTAAGACTGAATTAGCAGCTTGGGTATTGTTTCAATAAGCGTAAATAGATTTCTCTTTTCTTCCAATTTACTTGGTATTCTTTGTGAATCAACAAGGCTTTTTTGACGACTTTAATCTAGAATTATTGCAATAATCAACAGATTATAGTTCTTTGTTATCTAATCACATTTTCTTCACCAGGCTGCCTTGCATCAACATCAAAAATCTTTTTGGATTTGTAATTTTTTTTTTTTGCGTTTTTCATTTACGAAAACCAAACAAAAAACAAATAAATAAAAATATGTACAAATAACTTAGTCCGTATTGCATAATATGTGATGGTATGATCCAAGGACTAAGTTACTCAAGCACTCACTCAAGTACACAAATACCAATGAACTTCCTAAGACTCTGAAATGTAGGTGCATCCAAAAGTTTTGTTAGAAAATTGCTCAATTGATCTTGAGTTTGGACATATTCTAAAGCTATCACCTCGCTCTCAACAAGCTCACGAATGAAGTGGTAATATAGATCAATATGCTTAGTTTTAGAGTGAGGACTCTTGGAAATGTTTATTACAGTAGAATTATCCCAATCTACAGTCAATGTGGCATGTGAGAACCTTTAATAATAATAAAAAAAATTCTTTAACCAGAGTGGGGATTCTTGGAAATGTTTATTGCACTAGAATTATCTCAATTTACAGTTAATGTGGCATGTGATATCCCATAATAAAAAAAAATGTTTGCTTTAACCAAAGCAACTGTGTGCAACAACTCCCTGCTGAAATGTACTTAGCCTCGGCAATGGAAAGTGAGATAAAATTTGGCTTCTTACTTTGCCAAGATACTAAGTTGTTCCCAATATAAAAACACCTACCGAAAATGCTCTTACGATCATCCACATTTTCGCCCTAATAGACATTGGAAGACCATCAATCTCAGAATTAGTCTTAAAGCTATACAAATACCAAGCACTAAAAAAACACTCACATATTTTATAATTCTCTTAATAGCAAGTAAATGTTTCTTTGGGTCAAGACTAATATCGTGCACATACACATACGCTAAAGGAAATGTCAGGTTGACTAAGAGTCAGATAGAGAAGACTATCTATCATTGAATGGAACAATTTCCAACAACCTTGGAGGCATTCCCATCTCCAAATGTAATTGTCCCTCCGTTGCATTTCTCTAGTACACAAAAATGCGACTTCTCTCCAGTCATATGTCTCGAGCAATCACTATCAAAATACCATTTATTCCTTACTTGGGTTTTAATGTTGTGTGTACTACAAGACACTTCTCATGACTAGTGGTTATGACCATCTCAATTGATAAACACAAAAACCAACTAAGCAAATAAGCAATGAAATCCTACTAAGTGCCTAACACAATCTTATTAGAGACCCATTCTGATAAATCCTCACCCACACTTGAGGTTGGTATTTTGGGACATTCCTTACTCGGCCCATATTTTCATTGTAGCAATTTAAAAGCAGAAAATATGTACAAAAATAAAAAAGAATTGCATACTATTTACCAGAATTCGGACCATTGGCTTTTACTCCTCAAAACACAATTTTTTCTCAGTTTGT
>CM042184.1:17978011-17991836 GCA_023539305.1 Ilex asprella
CTTAATTTTGATAAATTTAAATATTAATTTAGTATTAATTTGATTGAGTTTAATATTAATTGAATAAATTTGAAAGTTGTTTTAATAAAATTGAATGTTCATTTGGTGTTAAATTAAAGAAATGACATTAATTTGATAAGTTTAAATTTTAAATTAATGAAATTTAATATTCTATTTAATTTCTATTTAATAAATTAAATAGTTTAATTTAATAAAATTAAATGTAAATTTGATGTTGATTTGATAAAAATAAATAATAACTTAATATTAAATTAAAGAAATAATATTATTTTGATGAAATGAAATAATAAATTAATATAACTAAATGCTAATTTGATAGAATTAAATATCAATTTTGCGTTGATTTGATGAGATGAGATGAAATGTTAATTTAGTTTAAATTAGATAAAGAAAATTAATTTGATAAAACTGAGTTTTAAATTGTTCCAAATAAAGGCTAATTTAATAGAAGTAAAAGGAAATGCATTGAAATTTCAGAATCAAGAGATGATGTTGTTAAAGTTAGGTTTATTTACAGGGGGTATTGTGAAAGTTAGGTTTATTTATAAGGGTATGGACAAAATTTACCCTATAAAATACTCGGGAATATTTCTATAAATCAATCATCGTCATTAACAGTATAACCCGACAATCACTAACAGAGAGTGACAGTGAAATTTCAAAATCGGAAAGGAGGTGTCATTGAATTTAGACTTAACAACAGGGGATTTGGATGAAATTTTTTCTTATATCTATACAAGTCTATATAATAAAATAAATAAAAAGTTGAATTTTATCCTCTATATATTCCCCCCAAATCATCACATCACTCATTTTTATCACATGGTCAACCATTTAATAGTTGATTAATTTGTAATTTAACATAATTTTTATTTCAGATATTATTCATATACGATAGTATAGATCTGTTAAAAATATTTATTGAATTACATATTTTGAGAAATTTTTGTCCATATCTTTAAGAAAATAATGGGTAAAAATAAATTTTGAATGATTTAATCAAATAAATGAAGGAAAGAAAACTTATTATTTAATATAGTGATATTGATTTTTTAGGACTCAAATTTTTTGTTCTATTGTGCCTTCAGGCACTGGTTATGAATGGTAATAAAATATAATACAATTCAAATCTCAAAAGATAAACAAAATAATTTTTACATTCGCGGTTGAGATCTCTTTAAATTTTATTTTAAAATTAATCCGACGGCTAATATTAACACCCCAAATTTAATAAGGAAAATATGCTCTTAAGGGTGTGTTTGAAGTAACTTTTTAAAGCTTCATCTAACACTTAAAACTTTTCATAAATACCTTAAAAAAAAGTAGCGTTTGGAATAGTATCACCACCACCACCACCAACACCACCACTACCACCCCCACCACCATTACCACTACCACTACCACCACCACCGTCGTCACCCACCACCACCTATGACGCCCCAAAAATCGGGGTCTTTAATTTAATAAAATTCGGGAAGAATCTCTTTTATATAGAGAGCTCTACTCAAAACACAACCTATGCAATTATATTACATTGACCACACCAGGTTCATTTATGAATAAATATTGACTACACCGGGTTCATTTATAAGTAAACATCGACCACATCGGGTCCATTTATCCATACTCATATAATAACATGCAATGTTACATTAAACTAGTTCATATGAGTTCGATTACAATTTTTTTACATTTACATGTCAAAATGGGATTTTCACAAAAGTTATACAAAATAGTCATAAAAGCCACAAGTCAGCCTCTTCACCCTTAAAGCTTGAATTGGGAGGCGTCTGCCAGTGTGAACCCCGAACCTAAAATATTTTCCTATAAAGGGTGAGTCACGCTCAATAGAGTATCTCCTAAAGATACTACTTCCCGACTTAGATGCATATGAAATGTTCACATGCAACAATCAACCATCCACAATAATTTTAATCAAGAATATGTAACCCAATGTTGGAATTTACTATGTCGTGTCATGAAATGAGATGAGACTCGCTTATGTAACCCAACCCGAGTCCTCACCGGCTCCCACAACACATGTTATGCCAATGTGTATGAATCCGTCATTTATGTGACACATCAAATGACATTTATAAATTTAGGGTTTTTCTTGGGGTGAGTATTCATGGACTTACACCGAGGGTAACCCAACTCACACGGAATTTATGGACTTCCACCAAGGGTTCCGCGTACACCCACACACTTTACCGAAACCAAGGGAGTGCTTACCCCATCTACCGGGTCTTGCACCCGAGGGATCTTTTAGCCCCTTCTTGCTACCGTAGCCTAATTTATCATGCATAATACAATGTAATGTATATTTGCAATACAACAATCATGTCCAATATGCTATAAATGCTATCTGACCCAATTAACCACACATCAACATATTCTATGACAATTTATATCACATGCATATAATCACCATTACCCATTTCAATGTCAATATGTCAATAAACATCTATATAATAAAATATGAGTGTGTTTGAATTTTATCTCAGTCATATTTTTTTCCTTAAAACCATTATCAATCACTTACCTCACCCATCATTCTTTTGTCAAATTCAAACGTTAAATCGTATCACTAATTTCTATCACATGTTTAATTATTTATATATTTCTTCCCTAAAAATATTACAATATTCATTTTTATTATATATTTAATCATTTAATATTTGATTAATTTGTAATTAATATATATTTAAAAATTTTAATATAGTGAGATTGATTTTTTGGACGCTCGAATTTTATATTTTATCGTACCTTTAGGCACGGGTTATGACTAATATATTAACATTTTATATTTTCAGTTATAATTCATATCATAAGCATAAGATTTCACTTTACCACATCATCCAAGCATGTTATCACATAATCTCATGCAATTAACACACTTTATTTCACATAGACATTTTGTCAAATACCTTTAAGGCACTAAATCATGTAATCACATAAAATGCCCAAATTTATCACCTAACTAAAAAAATTCAGATTAAATGATTTTCACATACCCAATTATCAAAACTTTCAATAAATCACAAACTAGCAATTTTCAACTACTAATTCACACTAGAATTGAGCCTACTCATTTTCATTAAACCAACTATAATAGGCAAGTGTTAAAATGCATAAAACAACCCACCCATTTCATATATTTATCATAGGTTGGAAATAAACCTAGTTAGGATGAAAACCTTATCTTTTGAAACTTAAAATCAATGGTAGAACTTTCAAGAATATCACCCAAGTCCAAAACTCTTGATTTCCCAAAATCCCATATCGAAAACTTCGGTGAAATTGGCTTTTTTTGGTACGTAAGCGTATCCCTCGACGAAAAGAACAACTTTCGTTCTTGGCCCCGAATGGATTCGATCGCTAGAACTCTGTAGATCGTAGGAAAAAAATTGGATTTCTCTCTTTTTTCCTCTCTTCCTCTCCAAAGTTGAACCCAACAGAGAACCTAGCAGAAAGATCTCTAAAAAAATCAGATTTTTGACCTTATTTATAATTTTAAAGATTGCCCCACGTCGCGCCACACGCTCCCCATTTCTCGAGTCCGTTTTCGCTCCAAAACGATTAAATTTCGTAGCGGTTTAAACTCAAAATATTTTATATGAACTTTATTTAAATTATTTTCTAACTTTCAAAAATTTCATAAAATTCGACTATCTCATAAATTATTTTCTATCTTTCAAAGTTTCCTACCGGTCACCCGAGACTCAACTAACTCGTAAAACGCGAAAAATTCGACTATCTCATAATTCGACAAAAATTGTCTGGGTAATTAGATTTTGCGAGACGAATTCAACGGTGAGATCCGTTTCTTCATATGAGATCTATAAAAATAAGGGTTCTCAATCCGCACTATAGTGACAATTTCCCATTTTGACCTTTCTAAAAAAAAGTTCAATTTTACATGGGTTTTGCACCACCACTATCACCACTACCACTACCACTACCATCACCACTATTGCCGCCACTACCACACCACCGCCACCTCTGTCACAACAACCACCGCCACTGTCGCAACCCCACGACAACCACCGCTGCTGCCATGCACCCTACCACCACCACCATCTCCACCTCCCCACCACCACTGTTGCCGCCCCACCACCACTGTTGCGACCCCACCACCACCTATTCCACAATAACCACCACCACCATCCCACAACAAACATCACCGTCTCCATCACTACTTTCGCCACCCCACCACCACCATCCCAACTAACACCACTCACACTAACACCACCGTTGTTGCCATCTTACCACCACCACCATTACCATTAACACCCATGTCTGCCACCATCACAACTGGTCGGCGTCATCCATTACAATCATCACTGTCTTCCACCACCACTACTCGCGCCCCATTACAACCGATGCTTAAATTCTTTTCTCTTTCATCTATCTTGTAATTAGATTTTCGGTGTGAATACAAATATGCTTATTGTTGACCACTTTATTTATTACTCCGTGCGTTCAGGCACTAGAAATAACTGGTACTTAAAAAAAGGACAAATCTTATTTTACCTTTGAAGTTGATACTTTTTAATAGTGTTTCTAATCCTAAGAAAATACATACATAATCCTCACGTGATTTGTGAATCAAAGTTCGCCACACTTTTCATCCAATTTAAAAGAACCAGATGGTGGTGTTGAAGTTGGTCATGGAAACTCCATGCCAGATTGAAGTAGGCTCTAATACCAACTGGAATGGATGGGGAAGAAGAAATTGGGGATGAAAAGAGAATATTAGTGGAAATGGATGAGAATTGAGACGAACGAAATGAGAAATAAAAAAAAGGAGGAACATCAGTAATCAATATTCCAATCAACCAATAATAAAAAATCTTCAAAAACCTTATATTAGCCCCTTATATACAGGGATAGAATCAGTGTCTTTAATGATAAACGCATGTCTTCAAAAAGTACAATCTAAAACAACACCAATATTTTAGAGTTTTTGTTTCCAATTTAAAAGGTATTTTAATAATGCTATATAGTTTATGAAACTTTTTAAAAAATTGGAATTTAGAAGATTTTCAAATCTCATTTCTAATTAATGGATTAATGAGACTTGGTCTTGATTTGGAAAAAAAAAATTTGATTCAATTAAGTAATGTAATTGAAATTTAGAAAAAAATTATGATTAATCAATGGAGTTTATTAGATCCAGTAACTTAATTAAGAAAAATATTTTGATTGAGAATAAGTTATGATTAATCAAGGGATTTGATTAGATTTAGTAACTGAAATTTAAAAATAAATTATTCTCAATTGAGTGAGTAGATTAAATATACTAACATATCGAGGAAGTTGATTAGATTGAGTGCAATATCATTGGCCAAAATTTATTAGTGGTATGCACCCAAATTCACTGTTCAAACTGTGACACTACTTTCACTGCGATTGGATCATAAAATTGGCTTATAATAGTGAAAATTCACTGCAGTGTAAAAGTTTGTACGAAATTGATGTGGTGCTGAAACTAGGGGTGGTGAAAGCGGTTGTTGGTGTCGGTGGTGGTGGGGGTTGTGGTGACGATGGTGGCATATGGTTTTGCAATTGTGGCGTTAGGTGTTGGTGATGAAGACGAGGAGTGGTGGTGGTGAAGACGGGTGGTAATGGTGACGGTGGCGAGTGGTGGTGTCATCGGGTGGTAGGTGGTAGTGACGATGACGTTAGGTGGGTGTGGAGCATGGTGGTTGCAGTGACAGGAGATGGTTGGTGGTAGGGAGTGGTGGTGGGTACTGGTGGTGGAGGATGGCAAGTGGTAGTGTTGGTGGTTGGTGGTGGTCGTGACGGTAGATGGTGGTAGTTGTAGGACGGGGTTGGTGGTGAAGAAAGTAAAAAAATGAGATGTATTTTGTGTAGAATTTGTTTTAGGGAAGTAGAAATTTCTCATTTTTTTACTTCTATTTATTGATTTATTTAAGTGGTAAAATTATTTTTGACTTATTTGGATGTAATTTAAATAAGTAATTGCTAGCACTATTTTATTGTTTGAAAAGAAGTTTACTATGTCCCAAAAAAAAAAACTAAAGGAGTTTAGCATCATAAATTAAATTAAATTTGAGGATGGTGTTGTGAAACCAATCCAAAAATGCAGAAAGGTTCTTTGTAACTAACCTCCAAAAAACAACGGTGGCTTGATATAATGGTGTATTGATTTTGAAGAAGCTGAGTGTCAGATTTTGATTTCTATCAAGTATGGTATGTCTAAGAATTATATATAATTTGAAAGGATTCAAATCGAAAAATATAAAGGCCTTTGTCAATTATCAATTAATGTGTTGGCCTCGCACGTACAAACATAAAACATTGAGGTATACACATTTCAAACTTCTCAATTTTCAATTTTTTTTCGTAGGTAAAATTCAATCATTACTTATTGTATTTTTTTTTTTTTTTTGCTTCCAACCATCATTAACAATTAGTTTTTTAAAAACTTGGTCAAAGGTAAACTCTCAGAAGCTTTTTTGTTACTCCAATGTCTGTATATTTACGCCAAAAGGACAATCCAATAAAAGACTTTGTTTGCTAAATCCAACCTAATATAGAATGACCTTTTTAATGGCAAAAGTACATAATCATATTTTAAAAAGTTATCTGGATAAGAACTGGGCCTCTCAATCTTTCTTTGAGTTATTTACTGGAGTGTAGCTGTTTGCAAATAATATTATCAATATATGATATTTTTAAATTTATTTGTCTAACTATGATAATTTTTAAAACGGAAACAAAAATTCAGCTTTTGTTAACATGCCCTCAATTCACTAACCCAATTGACCAAAAACTCATCCAATTTAGCGAAACAATATTTTCAAAAAATTTAGAATAGTCAGATTTTTATTGCTTTTTTCACTGCTTCAATTGCCAACAACACATCACATAGAGAGAGAGAGAGAGAGAGAGAGAGAATTTGCTCACAAATTGATAGCATCTTGGAATTTCAAATCTCTTTGTCACATATCCAATTGCTCAAAACTCATAAAACCTGGCAAACAATTGAACTTTGTTGAAAATTTGATAATATTTTGAGATTATATGGCTATACTAGTTGTAAATGTCAAAACAGGTTAAAAAACTTTTGAATTCCTACAATACCCTTAAAAAAATTCAAAACAACAGTAATATCCTTTAGGTGACTTCTCAAATTTTCTCCAAAAGTTACAATTTGTTTTCCTCCTATATTAGATGAATATGAATGATACTAAAAAATGATATGTATGATATTTAGAGTAAATTGAGACCGACTAGGAGCTAGATCCAATTGTGAAGGAGTGATTAGTTGGTATTAGTTTGTAGTTTAAAGTGGTGGGTGATGGAATTTACGTTTATGTTTTATTTCTAGTTATATGAGATAATGATTTTTATTTAAGGTTTTGTTGAATATTAAGGATCGGAATGTACCTATGATGGTTTAATTGTATTCCCTTGGGATTTTTCATTTAGTTAGATGATGAATGGTGATTGATTTTTTTTTTAAATTAATGGTATTTAGTTATACTCTCATAGTTTGATGGTTAATATAGTTAGTTCATGCCTATTTGTGGAAATTGGGGCATGACACTATGAGTGAGGATGAGACCGAGAGCATTGAGGACCTTCAAAATGCATATAATCAATTACTATACACCTCTTAAGGCATTGATTAGAACGATGTCTCAATTGACCATATTAGTAGCACTTTTCTCCAGCTCTGGCATAAAGATTCTTCTGGTGCGTCATGGACCACTAGGATAGAACTCGAACCCAAGGCTACTGTCCTTGCAGGTATCTTGTTGTTATTAGATTTCTCCACTTGAAACTGGAAAAGGGTTCAAAGTACTCATAATTTATGTTATTGAATTCTCGACTTGAAATTGGAAAATGGTTCAGAGCACTCATAATTTGCTTTCCTTGGTTCACCACAAGTCGTGATGAAACAAAGGAACTCTGATTCTACACCAGAGTCCTTGCCCTATCCAACTTGGTTTCCACATGATGGACAGGTGAATGGTCTTGGACAAAAAATACAAGGTCTGTAGTGAAACCTTGTCTTAAATAGAAAAAACAAGCCTATGATAAACCGAGCAATTTTCTTAGATTCAATTTCATTGAGATTATTGCGTGAAAAAAAGTCATTAGAACTCCTCTGCATATGCTTGAATAGACCTATTGCACTATTTGCAATCTTCATACTATAAAAATAGGATCTGCTTATAATTTGGGGGTATAAATCTCGACCTCAGCAACCTTTTCATCTTTGGCTAGGCACGGATCAAATACCAACCTTCTTTGGTGCGGGTAAGTAGTATCTGTTCCCACCAAGCATAAGCTCTTCCTTTTAACTTGTACACCACCAATTTCACCCTTTTTCATCAAGAATGTTCATATATATGAAGAATCAATCCACTTCAGCCAACTAGTGAAGAAAATTATCAATATGTAGATGACCATTAAACTTGAGTAGGTCAACTTTCATATGAAAATCTCTAAATTCATAGTCGAAATTCCTATAGCTGGCAGCGTTACCAAGAAAATGCTTGTTATAATTATTGTTGGAATCTATAGTAAATACTAAACAAACAGGTACGCCACGAACATCTTGTCTTATTGGATAGATAGGAAGACGATCTCGAAGGGGTTGAACATGAGCCCTATCGTTGTTCTGTACCCTATCTCGATCGGGATCCTAGTTTGAACACAATGCCAACTAAGCAACCATAGCCTGCAGCCCTTGCAAGGTCTATTGGGTATCTTGCTGGAATTGCTAAATACGTTGCACTTGTCTTTGCTAAAAACCAAGAATTCGATTCTCGTAAGAACTTCTTCCAAATGATCACCAAAATAAGGAAGGTTGTTACCACCTTATTGATTAGTTATCATGCTTGGTCAGTCAAGGCTCTAATACAAATTGACGAAGCGGTGAATGAAAGGACACAAGAAAATTACCGTTTCCAAGTGTAAAAATCACAAACACTCTAAATCCGTAGAAAATAAGAGAAAGACTCTGAAAATATATTTGACTTCAAACTTGGATGATTTAAATGGTTACACAAGGACCCTTTATATAGAAATTTTCTACCATCTTCCACCTATTTATATTTAATGCATCCAACCACTTATAACTCTACCATTTCTTAACTACTAGTTTAATACATTTCTCAAATATCTCTGCCAACTCCACCTACACACATTAATATGTCTATTATCTTCCAACTACATTTCCCTACTACTCACATTAATATCTTTCTAAAAACTTATAGAAGTTGGGCTCAAGTTGGATATCTATCTAAGACCCATTATATTTGGCCTTATTACAAGATTAGATCAAGATCAAGATTGATCCAAATATGAAACATATTCTACATCACTGACCAACCAACTAGATCGGTTTGGGTGGTCTTGAAAATACCAATGTATATGTGGCAGCATGCGAAATACCAAGATATATAGGTCATATCTTGTGTTTGAATTTTAACTATGCCACCATTCCTGGGTCTCCTTGTCACGTCATTGTACCTCGGTTGACTTGTCCAAGAGTTTGTTGTGAGGTGGAGGAAATCTACTATAAGTTGCGATATTAACCGAGTTGGGCTATAGAGAGGCAGTGGTTCATAGCTCCATTTTCAATTGCAGAGCCGTTATGTTTTGATCTTTCATCCAGTTTGAATTTGAGTTTTCGTGAAGTCATAAACTGTTTGTCTTATTTTGCATCTTGTAAGAATTAGGGTCAAGGATTGATGCATTGGTTGTGACTCAAGTTCTGCTTTGCATAATAGGTCGATCACCACCTTTGAGCTTGTCGGGTGCATTATTGCTCTTCGATCATACGCCCAAAGGAATAACTTCTTGAGAGAGAGCGAGTTATGATGATGGTGTTTTCTTGTCGACATCATGGCATTTGAGCAATTCCTGGGGTAGACTATTTTGCCTTGGCATGATATGTCAAATGATAGATCAATCACCCCTGGTGATGACCAACCTCTTTTGGGTGATAGTCCGACCATTTTCTCCACTAGGTATCTGATTAAGGATGTCCAAGTGAGTTGTCCATTTGCCCAAGTTGATTCTACATAAAGAGAAAGCATCATGGAACTTCTATGGTTTAGAGAGCAAGCAAGAGCTCTATGACTTTACAAATGGAAAAAAGTTGGGTTAGTGAATGAAGTGACCACAAAGAATTTTTTGTCACAGTTGTGGAACACTATATAGCTTTGGGTTGATAATCCCCATTAATGAAGAATAAATGATGTAGATTCATTGGGATGTTTTCTTATCAATTGGAGCTAAGTTCTAAGCTTATGTTATTTATTTTTCCTCCTATGTGCCATTACAGGAGGAAAAGGTGATGGGCCAACAGGTGGCTGTGGCATAGGACAGGTATAGGTTGTACACCTGTTTACACCAAAATATGTAAAATCTAAAAGAGGACACATGGTACAATTCAATATCTAGGAAAATGTCATAGGAAGCCTTAAGCAACTAAGTAGTTACCCAAAAGATCTCCAAGGATCTCTGGAAATTGCAGAGCCATACTAAAACATGGTAGTGTGGAGGCATCAGTTATAGACGGTTGAGGACATGTTGTAGCCATTTCAAAGAAAGGCCCAAGGTACAGGCTAAGTGGTAAAAAAAGATGGCTTCAACATTCAGTGATCACCGACTATAAATACACAAAGGATGGGTCAAAGAGAAGGGCCACATCAACAACCCAAGAAATGACATACCAAACTATCTTTTATGCCTTTCCGTTTCTTATACTTTATTTGTAATTCCCTCACCATTTTGGTGATCACATTTTTCAGTTACCTTTAGTACAATATTCAATAAACTTATTCAGTACATTTCCAATTTCTTTTAGTTTCTCTTTAAGATTACTTGTTTCTTCAGAAGAATAATTTAAGTCATTGATCTCAATGGCATAAACAAGAACCCAGAGATAGCCTTATGTTTGCTACAAACGCCTGAATAGTCACGATTTGGGACCTTAGGCCAATTCAAATGGGTATGATTGTATTATTTGGAACCGTTATATCCAGTAGTATTTTTGCAAGCCCGCAATAAAAAAATATGGGAAAATACATTTTTTTTCATGCCCAATAGGACCTTCTGGAGAAGCATGGAACAAGTGTGTGGATGAGGGAAATCAAGTTCCTCAGATGTACCGCTAAGGAAATAAATGCTTGAAAAAGGTGGGTCTTGCGTTCCCAACTAGCAAGAGGGATTGCTTCCACCAAGGAGGCAAGAAAACTGAAAATCAAACTCAGAACCAATGACCCCACTTAGAGAAATTTTTCAAGAGGTTTCCCAGTAGATGTCAGATTTGATCAATGGCTTAGGAGACCTGATTCGAGAAGAGTTTGGCCACACCTGAAATTCACTAGAGCAGTTGTTTTAAACCTTGAATAGGCGTGGAGTTATAAGATAACAACCACATTTCACCAATTGCAGTGCCACAATCTGTGCCTCCACCAAATTTACCACTGCTAAGGGTTCAACAAGGAAAAAATGGTCGTGGAGGAACAACAATCCCCTCTTTCAAGAGAACATGGCACCCATTCCCGAAATGGGGGGGAGGGGACAAAGGAGACAACTGCCAATCATTGTTTCCATCGCACCGTAGATGATTATGAACATGGACTAGTTGGATGATATTATCAAGGAGCATGTCGGTCCCATAATAAGAGAGGTCACTAGGTCGATTTACTTGAAACGTTATCCAAACTTGGTGGATAGAGACCACGAGTATCCTGGTGGATCTAGAGTAGCAACTTTTGCCACATTCTCAGAAGAAGAAGGTGAGTCGTCCGTCAAACATATTAGACGTTTCACCGTACAATGTTGTGAGGTGGGCACTAAAGAGTTCCTAAAGCTAAGGTTGTTCTCTAAATCCTCAACAAGAATCACTTTTCCATGGTACATTGACTTGCTGTCTAACCCCAATATTGAGCTGGCAACAGTTTGGAAGACAGGTTATATGCCCATTTTTACAAGATGAAGCCAGAAGTAGCCATGGTTGACTTGGTCAGATTGTACCAAAAGACTAGTGAGTCAACCAAACAATATATATTGCGATTCAAGAAGGCTAGAAATAGATGTCGGCTGGCCTTGCCCGAGATGGAGTATGCATGGATTCTGCAAGACAGACTAGGATTCAAGCTGAGGAAGAAATTTGAAGGCATAGAGTTCAAAGACTTGTTTGAATTAGCGACTCGAGTAGCTCACTACGAGCAGATACTTAGGGAAGAAAAAGACTACAAGAACTGTCAGGCCCCAAATTTTACAATTCAAGCAAGAACTAACTATTAACCATCGAAACATGAGGGCATACTAAAATAAACCATCAAATAAATTAAATCAACAATCATTCAACTTCTTGCAACTAGAAAATCCAAAAACATCAAACCATAATTCAAGTGTACATCCAACAACCTAAAATAAACTTAATGTCTCCACCAAACAAACTATTGTTCGTGGCATTATTCCATAATCAAATAAATGAACTAAAATATGTAGACAACTCCCTAAACTTCAAAAGTCGGATCCATATCTTGTACTGCTTCATAGTTTAACTCCTATGCTCACCTAGGGTAATATCCTCTTCAATATTGAGATCTGAAAGATGTTAAGGAAGGGGTTAGCAAACAAGCTTAGTAGAGAAGCTCTCCCAAATCTAGACAAGGTTTACAAAACTGTATAAAAATTGGTCAGTCTCAATTTATAAAATAACACCTATAACCTTTGAAGTAAAATAGTGACAATTAATAACGATCCCAAGTTTACGATAATTAAACAATAAAACCATACCATAAGAGAATCATCTAGAAAACCACAAACCATCACAATAGTCTCGATCCTACATGAACAAATAGTAGTTTAGCAACTCACAAGGAACCAACCCCATTACGAGTGTTAGAAAATCATCAAACCCTTTCCGGTAGAATAACCTCTAACACTGCCATATAAATTCGAGTGTAATCCATGTTCATCACACCCACTCATACAAGAGATAATTTCATAATTCTAAATATAGACGAGTAATTCAAGTAAAACATGTAAGAGATAAGAAATATTCATGTTCAAGTTGACCATAATCAAGATATAAGGTTTTTAAAAAATATTTAATTTTTGATTATTCAGGAAACGATATGTATGAATGAATAAAAATCAAAACCATTGTTCATCTATCATATTATTATGAAGAAGAAGAATCAAAAGATACATATACATAATCCTAATCCTCAACGAATAGATTTGGGACAGAAACCCTACCTTAATACACAATTAATAGCTCATACTACGTTTTGATGCGATTTCTGTGTTAATCCCTCAAGATCTTGCCCATCTTATTCTCTACCAACTTCTCATGGATACCTAGGGTTGGAAATTGATAAAACAGACCTAAAACACATCCCCAAATTTTTTATAGGGTGAGAAGACACAACCTGATCGTGCAGAATCGTGCATGTGCATTCAAATGACGAGCTTGGAATTTGAACTACCTAGATAGCATTTAAATGATTTCAAGCTTGTTTGAATGTTATTTCATCCAAGTATTTCTTTTTTGCCTGCTGAAAATCCATCAGACAGGGCGTTCGAACAGAGCCTTTCACGTTCGAACGAATTCCACTTTCTACTTTAACTTCTAAGGTAGTTTTGGCCTAGTTCAAAGTCGATTCACAAAAAGTTTAATGATTTATATTTTTGTCTCCCTTGAAGCGATCTTTCTAATGCAATACAAATCATGTCAGATGAAGTTTCGAGTAAAAAATTATGACGCAAATACTAAGGTAGTGTTAAATTCTTTTTTACT
>CM042184.1:17995130-18020419 GCA_023539305.1 Ilex asprella
TTTTGACCTTTCAGATTCTATTGTATCCTTATTTTTATCTTAAATCATGTAGAAACTTACCTAGCCACCCTTCTCAAGCTTAAACACCTCCGGAATTATGTTTGACCCGAAAGTCTATGCGTGCGAAACTTAAACTTCATGATCAATCTTTCAAAAATTATTTGAAGGTTCTACCATAATTTTATTTATCTTACGATAACTCTTAAGATGATATTATTCTTATTTAATTAGAGTACGGGGTCTTACAATCCACGATCCTAAAAGAATGCTTCATCCTCGTAACTTAATCATTGATTTAGTCTATCAAATTTTAATTGGCCACAAGGTCTCAACACCTATTAATCCTCTAAGCTTCAAATCCAAATCAAAATTTATTTCTCACACTGTTAATCTTTTTAAATCAATCCCTCCAATTTGTAGCATCATTGCAGTTATTAAAAGTCCCCATGACTACATTCATTCAGTAGCATTCGTTTATCTCCTTCATTCTTAATTTTTAACTATTCATTATCCTCAGCAATTCTATGTAATTGTCTGAACAAATTTCTTATCATGCATCACTACTAGATCATCAACTTAATTATCTACTCATCAAATACCACTTCTATTTTGAATTCACCAAATCCTTTCACTAAGATTCATGATTTGTTCTTACACATAGCTTAACCATATGTATATCAAAGAAATTCAAATTCTAATATGATTAATCATCTTTCCTATATTAAAATCATGGTATATCACAAAATTGAGTAGCAAAATTATGGTTAATTTAGCTTGATTTTTGAAATAGATATAACCTATTTAATGACTTTATCTGTCACTATCCTAGAGAAAATCACAATCTTTGAAATCAATAATAACTTCAACTCCCGACTACATACTCCCACTTAAATCAATATTCTAGGATCAACTCTTAGATTGCACACCCATGTGCAATTTCTCACTACACTATGGTTCATCTTTTCTCACATTTCATCTCACCATTACATTTATTTAGGGTACCATGTCACTATTATACTATTCAATCCTATGGATAATCATAAGCCCTGGTGGTTCGGCCAACACCATAAGATTCCCTACAGTTATAACCATAAAACTAAACACATAGTTATTCAAGAGAATAATTCTCACTTTTCAAGTTTATACTCTTTACATTCACAATTTTAAGCATAACTAAAGATTAATTCCAATAATATTAATTCTAATCAAATAGCTTACATTGCACTCTAATATAAATTATAATTTACCAATCCACAAGTCAAAATTAGCCACAAAATAAGAATTCCCATAGGGTCGAAGGGTTTGTAAAGATATGTCAGATTTCACCAAAGTGTACAATTGAAACCTAACCATACATGTCCTCTAATTATATCTTCCAAATTGTCTATACTAACAATCCATCTTTCCCATCCAAAGGAAATTCTATTAATTAACCAAATATACTACTTCGGCTTAGGGTCAAGTTATGCCTCAAAGATATTTATTTTCAGTCCCAAGTTTTGAGCTCAAATCAATAAGTCTTACAATCCCCTTCATAAATCACACGTATCCTATGATGACTTAAAATGTGATGGTCGAGGGCTGAAGTGATACAGAGTGTGTAAGGGTTAAGCGTTAGAGAATCAGATCTGAAATGTAGACGTCCGAACATTGGAGGTGGAACGCGGATCCGATAGTTAGGGGTGCATATTTGTAGTTTGATAGTAAATTGGAGATCGAGTTAAGTTGAGAAGGAGTTAATTAATGGTTTTCTATTATTATTTTATTATATTTGAATTTTTAAAAACAAAATAGAAAAAAAATCAGATTTCTAAAAATTGCATAACCCTTCCCCCAAGCACCTCACATGGCTAAGCAGGAAGTGTCAATCCATGGTGATGCTTAGCCATGAAAAGTGATCATTACCTAGCTTAATAATCTTATATAGGTCTTCTACAGTGGATTAGAGCAAGAGAAACCATCTGAAAGAGAGAGAGAGAGAGAGAGGGAAGATAGTGAAAGAGGAAGGAAAAGAGTAAAAACAAAATTTTCAGGTTTCGACTAGAGCTTGATTCAAGGGTCAAGATTAACATCAAACTCTTCGTTTTAACAAGAGGAACTAAGTGCTAAGCTTAGATTTTGAATTTATTTAGCATGTGTGATTGAATTTGAGTTTGAAGGTGTTAGTGGGTTTTGAGTTTTTATACGTGTCATGTACTTAGCTTAATTTTCTTTCAAATTAATCAACTTTGTTGTGTTCTTAAGTAGTTTTGGAGATGTCTAGTGGTGGTGGGAAGGTTTGTTGTGGCTTTCAGAGAGAAAATCATGTTTACGTTAGGGTTTGTTAACTTGGAAATTTGATCTCCTTAAATTCTTTTTTAAGCTTCAAAATGGGTCATGGTCCTAGCTAAGGGGAGTCTCTGGGATTTGGAATGAATTGAAAAGATGGAGTAGGGAATGAGAAAGAGGGTGAAAAAGTGAGAGGGTGGCGTCATTGTAGAGGATTAGGGAAACAAGTCAAAGGGTCATAGTCGTAGCTTAGGGGAGTCTCTGGGCTTTGGAATGAGTTGAAAAGATGGAGTAAGGACTGAGAATGAGGGTGAAAAAGTGAGGGTGTTGGCCTCATTGAAGAGGATTAGGGTAACAAGTCTTCATGATCCTAGCTAAGAGGAGTCTCTGCGCTTTGGAATGAGTTGGAAAGATGGAGTAAGGAGTGAGAATGAGGGTGAAAAAGTGATGGAGTTGGCCTCATTGCAAAGGATTAGGGCAACAAGTCCAAGGGTTCAAGGCTGAAGAAGAAAAAGATGAAGGACACATCCCACCCCGTAAGCGCGTGAGAGCGAGTGAGGGATCTAGTTGACCCTTGGTTGGTCCAAAAAGACTCTTACAAAGGTCCTTGTAAAATTTCATCTCGATCTGAGGTCCTGGTCAAATCGAGGTGTGAAATGTCCATGTTGCCCTCTGAGCCTGATTTGACCAAGTTTTTCAGTGATTTTCATCAAAAAAATAAAATAAAATTGAAGTTGAGTATTTGTGTAAAAGTTCATTGAAAAATAACACTTCTCTATTTTTGGTAATTTTGGATCAAAACACCAACCGATGTAGAGTTTCTCAATTCCAGAACCAGCAAGGCTTTCCAAATTTCTTTTAAACATTTTGAATATTATATGTATGATGCCTAAAATATATTTTTTTAACTATTGGATCGAATACTTTTACAATGGCTTGGAATCTAGACCTAGTTAGGGTTTTACACAAATGACTATATTCATCGTATTGAAATGAAACTTGGGGATCCTTTTGAGAGAAATGCAAGTGCACATAAGATCAACTGGAAAAGAGTTTACATTTTAAGTTGAGGCTGTAAAGGGTTTCATTGAGTTCGTAAATACCTGTGTGGCCTAGTTGGTCTACAGAATTGGGTGTCGAATTGTGATTAAGGTGTGTATCTTTCTTGGGGTGCAAGTCCCCTAAAAGGTTGGATTGTATATTCATATGGATCATGATTGGTCTATTAGGTTAATTTCTCCCCAGTGTGGCACTGTATCTGTAGAGATCTTAAAAATGAGGATAAATTTTTTGTATTGACAGTAGGGCACTATTTACACACCATTTGCCGGTAGGGCACTACATATGCATCATTTAGGCATAAGTCATGTTTAAGAGTATAGTTTGAGTATTTCATAGAAGAGAAACATTGTTAGAATGTTAAAATACACCTACTGTATGAATTTGAGCCTAAACGAAAATAGTTTCAAAAAATTGAACCAAAAGGGCATCTCAGGTGGAATCGGCCAAACCCTGCCACAAGTGAAAATCAATTTTTTTGAAATTTTTTATTTAAAATAATTTTAAAAAATTTGTTTAAAACCAAATTTTGAATTGAGACGTTTCGAGACGGGTTGTACTGTGTAACGTGGTCCGAGATTCATAAGGGCAAAAAGGGTCATTTTGTACCTTTGCCCCTAAACTATAAATACAGCCTCCTGAGTATTAAAATATCATTTTTTGGTCTGTAGAAGAAGAAGAACACGTTCATGGAGAGAAAGTGAAGAAAAACCCTAGATTTTCCAAGCTTCAAGCCACTAAAACACACTCCTAGGCTAAGATTCTTGCAAGACTTCCTTCTAGGAAGATGTTCCTCTCAACAAGGACTATATTCTCATTGATCGGTTCTGCTGCACAGTGAACACAACTCCTTGGGTTTGAGAAAAACTATTTAAGGTATGATATTTTGCTAAGTTGGGAATAGATTTAAGTTTTCTTATCTTTCTATGTGTTGATTGAATGATTTAAGTGATAGTTGCTTTGAAAACTTAGAGTTAGTAGTTTAGGAACTTTTGTGTTCTTTGAGTTTCTTGATAATTTGTTATTATGATAAATGTGTACCTTGCACATGTGTTGGATTATTATATTCTAGCTTATGTTCATGTAGAGAAACTCTTGTGGTTTGAGAGTTATTATTTATTCAATGAGTTGGTAGTTTGTGTATTGTATTTTCTTTGAGAATTTGTGAAAATAATGAATATAAAACTTGATCATATGTTTAATTCATTGAATTGTGTCTCACAGTCATGTAGACAAAGAGTAGTGAATTTGAAGTTATGCTTTACTTTAAGAATGAGACATATTTTAAGTTATACGCCATGTGTTGATGAAATGTTCCATAGAATTTACATTGAGAAAAATCAAGACATCTTGGCATACATGAATCCTTGGAAACATGGTGTGGGTTGAGCACTTGGTGCTATGCATTATGAGACTGTAGATCCTGTGGTGTAAAACTCAAAATGTGGCTAATGACAATACTTGCTGGCTGACGGGGGCGCACCGTGAAGCGAGACATGGGTGGCATGGAGCTACATGTGTGTGTCATGCATATTGACATAGCATAACATTGAGGGATTACAGGGGCTTTTAACATGTACACTTGAATAGGCCACACCGTAAATTTGTTCCAAGCATTAGCATTTTGTCATTCCAGAAATTGAGCTGACCCATTCGTAGGATATCATATTATAGATGAGACTCCCGGTACTTGAAGCTTGAGGAAGTCTTAAAAGAAGGAGAGGAAAGAGACTTGAATGAAAATTTTGCGGAATAGCTCCTCTGATGACTCAAGCAAAGTTGGGTTCTGATTCTCTGGCCTAGGCCTAGGTAAGGGTGCTTTCGCTTTCGATATAGGAATTATACTTCCTGTTTGAGTCGTAATAGCTCCTGTCCTGGGCTTTTTAGATAGTTCACTCTGCTTCGGGTCGGGCCGGCTTTCGAGTTGAAACTCCGCTCCTCGACTTAAGAGTGTTAATAGCTCGTCTTCGGAGGTTTCTAGCTTTTGAGGTGAGGTTTGGAACCCTCGCATTCGGCTTTTGAGTTCCCTTTCTCTATTTGAGAGAGCTCCTTGACCTAGGATCTCGACGCTTATAGGCTTATGGTGTAGTTCAGTTCATACTCGCATCAAGCTACGATCTCTGTCCCTTTTGATTATTAGTAGGGGCTCGTGCCTTCGTTCCGTCGGTATAGCTATAATGTCACTGCCTCGAAGTCCCATCAATTGAGTGCCGTCAATCAGTGTTCTCAAATCCCAGACCCCCATAGTCTCCGACGAGTGAAGGACGAAGGACGTTTCCGCTTTTCTGCCAAAAGAGCTCGTGTAATTCTCAGAATACACCCACTTGCAGACGCTTTTGCTAAGAAGTTCTTTTACCAGCTGACTGAAAAGCTTTACTAATAGGGGGACTGGACACCGATACCGCCAAGATGGCATCAAGGGCGATTAAGTGTGGCTTGCTTGATAAGGGAAATAGAAGACATCCCTCAAAACCCCATTAACACAAAATAACTCGATCCCTACGTTTTTTAAATTACCATAAGCTCTTAGCTACTCAGCTATACTATAATAAAGGCTAAGGGTATTACTTGACTGAAAGAGTTCTCATATTATGGAAGCTTCCCCTTATAACATCTGACTTATTTACAGGTCAACATCGACTTAAGAAGCACGAATACATATAATAGCTACCTCGGGAGAGGGATGAGAGTAGTGTTATTTAGTTTCATGAGGGTAGCTGCCTATTGTAGGAGTTCCTGACCTGAAGGGACACCAGCAAGCTACTACTGAATGTAAACAAAGTCAAGGGGATGGAATCAACTCAATAGAATTAGGTATTTTATATGACTTCTGAAGTGACCAAACGAAGTTAAGGATTGATTCAATACCAAATCCCAGATCCCTATAGACAACTAATGGTAGGGGCCCCAACGCCCATCGTGAACTACGTTCATTGCTCGGGCAAGGGATATACAAATATACCGACTGAACGAAGTGAATACCTTATTCAAGGATTTTCCTAGAATCATCAGATCTGTTGAGATGTCGATAACACCTACTAAGATGAGAGTAGTTGGCCTAGAAGGCTCCCTGCTTGGTCCAGAATGGATTTTTTGACTTCCTTCCTCTTCTTCCTGAAGTGACTTGATTGTCTTCCTACGTTTGGGGGCAAATAGCAAAGGTAAGACAAGCTAGGCATAATGCAATTCTGTCTCGGTCTCTAGGCTTAAAAGGCGCAAGAATTAGCCTCTGCACTTGACTTGATAGGGCTCCTATCCTATTCATTCTTTCCTCTCTTGAGCTTTTGCTCTTTCCTCTAGATCGGAAGAATTTCTACAATTGCCCTACTTTATGAAGGCTTTTTTTATGTGATGATAGCCTCTGGGAGCACCCTTTTATGCCAATGCCAAGTAGGGCTCTCCCTTTTATTGAGTAGGGTCTCTAGCCTATTCCTTTTCTTCTTCTTCTTAAAAAGGTCAAACAAATCCCCGACTCTTCCCATCTACCTCTTTCCACGGATAAGTTAAGGGACTAGGAGTACCCGCCGCAATGAGCTGAATTTCCCTCTCTGAGTCTCTCTCTCCAAGTTTTAGTCCACTTCTCCTAAAGTCTTCCCTGAAGAATGAACGGGTCGAAGACCTATTCTGATCTTGAAATTCACCAGTAAAATCTCCCTGTCGACCAAAAGAAGTCTTTGTACAGCTACCTGAGGTGCATTGCCTATTGACTAAGAAGGGGATGGGGGAGGCAGTCTTCGAACTAGACCTATCCACCACTCCTTTCCCACCCACGTCTGCCGGTGCTACCTAATTTAGATTGAAGACTGGAGCATCCATCTCCACCAGTTGAAGGAAAGAAGAAGAACAACTAGCACATGGTTTAGTAATAGGGGAGGGTTCTCAATCCTATTCTTCCGTAGCTAGAGAACGTTCATACAACGTTCCGAGGATGTGAGCAAAGGTAATTACACGAGTTTGTTGGAGGATGAATGGCTGGTTTACAAACCTGGGCTCAGATGGAACTCAGGTGAGGATGTAGCCTCCTGGTGGACTACAAGTTGAAGAGTTCATAATGGTGGGAAAAATAAGGACTCGAAGCCTATCTCTAATAATAAGGTAAGACGACAAAGCTAAATTTTGGTTTTGTAGAGGGCCAAAAAGGGAAAAGCAACACCTGAACAGCTCGCTCAGTGCGCGTTAGATGCTTTTCTATCACGCTTCTAGAGCATTTTAGAGTTTATCGCGGCAGGAGCTCGAAAGCCCTACCTTTAACCGCCCCATCGACATTCCTTACCTACCACAGGTCCTCTATCTATAGGCTCAAATGAGCTCAAAACATGCCATCAAAATCGTTCCGCTCTAATCCTCCCCCCTTCCGTCAGCCATATAGCAGCCCGCCCGTGATATACAGCGCTTAGGCCGGTCGAGCCGTGATCCCCCGAGTGTCCGACCAACACTTAAGACTTGTGTTCTAGCATGGGACATAGGTTGGGTTCGGTGATGAAAGTCCTTGTCATCAATACCAATGATGAGTTGAGGAAATGGTCTGGAAAAGAGGTCGGCTTTGAGGAAATTGGCTCTGTGATAAAGGATCCCAAAGTTGGTTGAAGGCCTACTTAGTTCAGTATTCGAAATCTCTCTTCGTGGGCGCTTAGGTTAGCTTCTGGTCAAGTTTTCCCTCTGCTCTTCCTTTGGTTATATACCAACTCACCTACCTGGATCAGTGGATTCTCCTGATTCAGCGGATTCGGCTCTATATGAAGCGTCTGCGGATTACTAAGCCGTGGATCGAGATCTTAGGATCTAGCTAGATAAGACTTATTACACCTTGGGGAAAGCCGATACAGCAGAACGAGACCCTTTCATAAGGAAAAAGTTCATGTTGCTTCAAAAAAGATCTGGCGAAGAGCACCAGTGAGGCACAAAACACTTTAAAGTGCTCACGCAGATTATGCCTACCTTGGCTACTAGTGAAGATGGAGTCAATTTACTTAACCAAAGCCATACCTGAGTGACTTAGGAAACGGCTTTGTCTTAGCCTTTCTACCTTCTTCCCGAGCCAACAGCCCGATCCTTTCATGGAGGAAGGGCTTCGTACCGTACTCGAGCTTTGGATCAATGTCCCACCCTCATTGTAATGACAGCAATAGTTAACGATCTTTGGTGCTCCTTGCTCGGCCAGTCCTCACGACTCGACCCGCCAAGCTTAAGATCTACAGTCAATTTTGTTGCGAGCCCCAGGCGATTGAACAGAAAGTCTAGCTGGGTTTCTCACTAGACTCCGATAGCAAATCAACAACCCCTAGCTTCAAGAAGTGTAGGGAACTAAAGCCCCGTTGTTAATAGAACTACTTTCCGCTGTAATAGAATCCATCTATATAAATTGTTTCACAATTTCATAATATATTCTTTTGATGACACCTGTTGGATTACTTCCGAAAAACAAGTTCTTAGGTCTAGGTATTTCCTTCCTCTCGAAAGGTTAGCTAGCTTCCTGTCCAGTCTGCCTTTGAAGTCCATTTCCCATTTCCTTCTTGTAAGTGAAATCTGGGTGAATAATCGAGTTCTTACTATGGTTAAGCAATGCTCTTCGCTACAGGAAGAACTTGAGAATCACTATCCTTTGCTGGTGCTTTAGGTTCACTTCAATAGTTCGTAAGCCTTTAGTTCTTGCTCTTCTACTGGTTACCAGCTTATGACCTACGGGTAACTAAGGCTCTACCCTTTCTGGGGGAATTGCTCCTTGATTGGAATTAGGCCGCCTTTCTTAGGTCTGATCATCGAAATACGAAGACATAGGCTACGACTTCTTCTAGGTAAATCGATCTTCTATAAGGACTTTCTCTTGTTCTTATAGTTGCTAATTCTACCTGCTCGAGAAAGGTTTCTCAATCTTCAATCTCCTAAGATTCACTGTTCACTGGCCCACTAAAAGCCTTCCTCCACCACCAGCGACAACTAAGGCTTCACCCGCAATAGAGTTCTCAATCTTACGTAGCGTAAAAGAGAATCGAATCCTTTGAGTTAATCGTTAGAGAGGACTCAGAAATTGAACATTTGGAGAGATTCTTCCCCACACCCATTTGGTAGTCTACTTTGGTTACAACACTATTTCCCCTCTAGTGCTATCCCGCAGATACAAGCAGCCGATAGCCGAGTCTTTTCAAAGCCCAAGTTGAAGCTGCTCTTGCCAAAGCTCTTTAACTAGTTCCTCAAGGACAGGAATAGCTAATCCACAAGGAAAAGAAAGGAAAGAGAGATTAGATTACACTCCAATCAGTACAACGACCGCTTTCTCTCCACCTGGCCTCTTTTTTTAGGCCCAGGCATAAGCACTCTACCTAGCATCCTTCCCCCTTCTTTGCCAAGAGTGACAAATTCAGTCTAGGCTGAGCTCAGTCTTCCCTGAAAGAAAAGTAGTGGTTGTGCAAGAGACAGGGTGTTTTCCTTGGCTCATCATTGATCTCTTGGAAGAGCAAGAAAGAAGAAACTGTATCCAAGTCCAGCACAGAAGAAGCCGAGTACTGTGCTTTGTAACGGCTTATGTTGAGAAATGCATTTTTGCTTTGCTTATAGCTTTAGAAGAGTAGTCGCACAGTGAAGTCAAGCGTGGGCAACGTCTTGCCCAAGTGAAAGAAAGACAGGGCCGACTCTCTAGCAATAAGTTGAGAAAGCGAAAACTGAATTTTTATCCCTTGCTTAACCTTAACTTAACGAGCTTGGAACTATTTAAACACGACCTTTTCTAGGGATCTTAAAAGAAGAGGATCGATAGGTCCACGAGTTGAGACAGAGAAGTTCTGACTAATCAAGTAGGAGTTTACCCACGAGAGTAAGAGGAAGTATCAGCACCAAAGAAAGCAGGGATAAGTGCAGTCGCATTCGATCGAGAGTCGGATACCCATATAGAAAGGTATATGGTGGAAAGACAGAGTGCCTAGCCCTGTCACAATTCAACCTTTACCGAGACAAGTCTTCATCTTTGGAAAAACTCTCTTCCTTATCATACGAGGCATCCAAATCTGAATTTGTAGAATCAATTGGAGAATCCCCATCCGCACCATCTTATCTTAAGGGCTAAATCTAGGGAATAATTTTTTTAAAAAGTCATCTCGGCGAAAACGGACTGAGAACCATAAGGTGAGTGCTAAAACGCTAGCACAAACAGCTCCCACAGACACGCAAGATAAGGGGTGTGGGGCCAACCAGGCCACCACTTTTACCAGATATGGATCCGGACGACCCAAGAGCCCGCCACTAGAACCCAACCCTTAAGGGGCTAAGGTCTAAGGGGCGTACCACTAAAACAGTTTCCTTACCCAAGGCTCCGCTTTCACACAAGCATATTTTGAATGTATGGGCATAAATCCAAATGACTTATATTTCAGTTTGAAAAAGTAGTGGATTATAGGCCTTGGGCCATTTTAAAGTGTAAGAGTGTAAACCTAAATGATATGTAGGATATCTTTATTTAATGAGTATCATATGTGTATATTGAGCAACTAGATGTGTATGTTGAAAACAAGGGATGCATATTTAATTTACATGGATTGTGGTCACCGAGTGAGGGTGGGTTGTGATATACTTATATAGATGAAGTATTGTAAATATTATGTGAGAAAAATGCTTGAAAAACAAAGGAGGTTATGTTGAAATTTTATGAAAAATTAAAAGATTTTTTTAAGTGTGTAAAACACCTTTTAAATAGATGGGAAGGATGTCAAAAAGGGGGGGGCGTTAGAAACTTTTAAGAAATAGGCTAAAAATGGAAGGAAAATGGCTTGAAAAACTTTGAAAAAAAAATAGCAAAACGTGAAAAATGAGTGAAAATTTATTTTATCCAACCTAATAACCTTTCATTTACTTTTCTTCTATCTTTTCACTCACTCCCTGGGTTTGTGAAAATTCGGGGCGTGACAGTATTCGTACTTCTAAACTCCCTTTTATGTACTATTTTACATGACTACTATTGCTTTATATGAAATAATGATGTTTTAGCTATGTAGCAATCAAATGATGATTTATTAGATGCCCGATCATGAAAAACTAATTCATTTTTAGACTCGTATGTTTTGGAATCGAATTACGCTACTCAGCTATTGATGTTCACTGTACACTATTTCCCTTTTTTGAAATTTGCTCGATGATGTGGAGTCCGTGTATACTTAAACTGCCAGCTTTTGTTGTTAATTTAAACATAGTTTTTGAACAGTGTCCGAGGCATGTAAATTGTAGTAAGCTTTGTATACACGTGTGAACTGTAATAAGTCCATGATTAAGTAGTACGGTAATTGTGTATAACATGTTTATCAGCTTGAGCTTAATAGCAAACACAAGTTATTTTATGTGGGATTGGGTCTATTTATTCTATGTTATGCCAAGTTAAACATCATATCATGCTCGTGTGACTTTAGTCATTATACGTTGCATGCTTGGGGGATCCAAGGTGTGACATATCCAAGTTCATACTTTTATATCAATCTTAATATCTCTATATCATTTACTAACTCGATTAACACTAATTATTTTCTCTACCTCCCAAGTACTTATTCCCAAACTCTAACCTTAAGATAAAATCAATAAACCATGTAATCAATCATTAGTGGCTTTCATTAAATTCTCAATTCTGTTCACGATACCTATAATTGTCAATTCTACTGATTTAATCTGGTACAAATATATTTCTTATACTATATTGGAAAGTAAATTTAGACAATCAAGAATCACAATAATCTCTCTCAAATCAATGCCATAAGATTTCTTGTAATATAATCATAGTTATAACAAGACTCACAATGATTTAACCAATGTTCCTCAATTTAACCATATTAGTCATCATAGCCTTAAAAATTACCCATAATCCTCAAGATGATAATGATATGATAGTTAGTAGGATAACCTTAGTCTTTTATGCCAAAAAAATCGCTTAAAAGTTTCTCCACTCATGTTAAAGTCAATCTGCCTAAGCATCGACATTGATTCCTCAAATTACATTCTTTCTATAATCACAATTAAACGTAAAGATTACTTTTTCTTCAAAAATTATAATCTTCGATACTCATCATACCCACAATCCTCAACTCCAACCTATGAAGATCTATCTTAAGGAGAGATTAAAGAGAGACATAAAAAGAACTTATTCCCACAACACAACTCCAATAGCATTAAAAGGTCCCACATAACGATAAAAGTTCACTCCAAACATTGAATATTATCCTTGTTCCAATAATTATCCACTATATTTGACCTTGAGCTTTTGACCATCTATATTCTTAATCCAACAATATTGAGGGTCAAATGTAACTACTAAAATTTAATTAAACTTCCTAAATTTTCTTTTCATATGACTTCATATTATTATCCATACCTTGACCTTTATTTTTAATAAACATTGATGAGTACAAGTCAACTGTCAACCCTGTACTCAACTACGAGATTTTCGGTTGTTATTAACTTTAGAGAGTCTAACGGTAGTAAACTAAGACCATAGTAGAATAAGATTATCTAATCATGTCGGTCTTAATAATTCTTATGCTTATAACCTTTTGAAACAATTGATATTCCTACAATGGATCATATTTGAACATTGTACTCATGTTAGGGGAAGTTACATCACTTTAAAATGTTTTCCACCATGAGGAAAAAATATTCATAATTCCTCAAATTTCTAGTTTTTTTAGTCTTTCCAATAACTTAATATAACCTATTCTATACTAAGTCTTGACAATCCTACAGATTCCTTAATTTACCTTGTCTACATATAGAAACAATATCACCACACTTCATTTTTTTTAAAAGTTCAATCAACCCTAAGAATCCAGTAAACTCCAAAAGTTGAACTAGCATGAAGCGAAACCTCATCATATTCTATCATCCCTTACACACTTCAACATACTTTGATCTTATACTCTCATAGCATAGTTGAGTTTAAAAAAAAAATAAAGGGTCACCATCACCAATCATAGAATAATCACCAAATAACATTATATCTCATGTTCCACCAAGACACTTAAATTTAATCTCATACCCTTTCATCATAGATACACCAATAACTTCAAGGACAACCCAAAACTTATGCCTCATAAATAATAGAAAATGCCTTAAAGATTCATGCCTAACATCCACTACTAACCGAAAAACAAAATACCATCTATTTCCTAAAATAGACCATAACGACAAGGTAGGTAGCTAGAATATACATCCCAAAAATTACAACAATTCTTCAAAGCTAGTTAAAACTTCTGAACTCGAATAAAAAATCCATAACCTAACTAAACATCAACTCACTCATATCTTGCAAGCATACAATTTCAAGAAGATTCAAGTCTAAGGTTCTTTTCATCTTATACTTCCAACTCCCACTAGCTAACCCACAACCTACAAATCACATGTAAGACCTAATTGTTAAGTTTTGATACCATCTTTGTCACACCCCAAATACACAAAACATACGTGAACAGACTATTAATGATCAAATCATGAGATCATAACTAAAATAAACCATCAAACAAATTAAACCAACAATCATTCAACTTCTTGCAACTAGAAAATCCCAAAAAATCAAAACATAATTCAAGTGTACATCCAACAACCTAAAATAAATTGAAAGTCTCCACCAAACTAACTAATTTTCGTAGTATTATTCCATAATCAATTAAATGAACTAAAATATGTAGATAACTCCCTAAACTTCAAAAGTTAGATCCATATCTTGGATCATTTCATAGTTCAACTCCTCATCCTCACCTAGGGTAGTATGTTTTTTGATATCGAAATTGAAATTTTTTAAGGAATGGGTGAGCAAACAAGACTAACAAAGACACTCTCCCAAATTTAGACAAGATTTAGAAAACTATATAAAAACAGGTCAGTTTCAATTTACAAAAATTGCATATATAACCTTTGAAGTAAAACAATGACAATTAACAAAGATCTCAAGTTTAAATTAACAAATAAAACTGACTTGTAAATATATAACCTTTCATGTACGTAGGTTGACTTGTAAGACCCCGTATTAAAAATTTTAAATAATGATAATATTATCTTAAGAGTTCTCTAAAGATGAATAAAATGATGGTAGAAAATTAGAATCATAGTTAAAATATTGATTATAAAGTTGGAGTAATTTTGTGCGAATTTACGTTGAGATAAATTGAGTTTTGGAGATGTTTGGATTGAAAAGTGTGGCTAAATAATTTTATAAATATTTTTAGGTCAAAATAAGGTTTCCATTGAATTCAAAAGGTCGAAAAACTTTGGGAGAGGTAATATGAGGTGTATTAGAAGTTAGGAAGTATTCTGAAGTTAAAACTTAATTTAGAGAGGATTTGGGTAGATAAGAATTTGACACAACCTTAGTATTTTGTTATAACTTTTTACTCTAATATACAATGGAGCTAAATATTCAAGGGGTACAAAAGTGTATTTCACGAAAATTTTTATGAATGAGCTTCTAAATAGGTCAACATTGATTTGAAGTCAAGGGTATACTGTATGACGAGTCCGAACGCACTGCGCAGAACTTGAACAATCTTAGTTGAGTGTTTTCTCCACTTTTGGCATTATAAATACCAAGGTAATGACCCTTAGACCTATGTTCAACAATTGTTTATCCGAGAAAACCCTAGAAAGCTTGAGAGGAAGAAAGAGAGGAGACACGAGGAGGATTCTCGCTTCAGGATTGATTCAAACACACTAGGGTTATCTTCAATTATCAGATTAAAGGTTGGGGTTTCTTCCTAAACTTGTTCATTGATGCTAGTATTAATATATATGTATGTTTTGATTCTAAATCGTATGTATATATTCTGAAATCATTGTTTCTTGATTTTCTTGCAAATCGTATTATGTCTTGAATGAGTTTATCGTTTGATAGCCATTAAAACTCTCATTCTTGATATCAAAACCTTAGTTTTCAAGAAATATAGATTTTATGGTTGATATTACAATGTTCTTGATTTAAAAACTCTAGTGTTTTGTTTGAATAATGAAATTATATTTCTTGATGATCTTTTGCATATTTTCTTGAGTTGTTATGTTGGAAAAATATTTTTGGAATTATGGTTCTTGGTCTACCTGTGAAATTATTGTTCTTGGTTTACCTGTGATTTGGTGAATTGGTTTGGTATTGTTTCTATTGTGTGGATGTTCTGATGAACATATGTGATCGTTGATCGGGTATCGTAGAGTGGGTAGATATTTTTCTTACTTCGAGTGGGTTTGAATGTTCCCTACCACTCGTAGTGGGGTTGATGCCTTGATAGGATCAAACTACTATTAGATCACGAGTATCGAGGCATAGAGCTAGTATACTATTTCTGGGTTGGATTTCTCACTGCCGATTCGTCGGTATACGCCCTTCCTAAAGTTGTGTATCTTTGCAAGGATTGGGGGTGTGTGAGTGTATGAGCTAGGATATTCTCAATGTGTGCATTCATGCTAAGTCTTACTACATACCTGAGATACAGTGTTGGTAATGATTTGTTGTCTGAAAGTTCTTTTTACTTATTCATTTAATTTATTGTTATTATGTAAACTTGAGATTTGATAAACTGTCAATATTTTATTTCAAAAGTTATACATACGATATTTTGTAAACTAAGACCGACTTGTTTTATATGTTTTTAAAACTTTGTTCGAGCTTGGGAGGGTTTTTCTACAAAGCTTAGTGCTCACCCCTTACAAACAACATCTTTTTCAGATTACGATCTAGAGGAAGGGCTTAGATTGGATAAGCAATTGAATTGGGAAGCTCAGATTGATGGGAATGTGGATCTCGAGATGGACGTTCAGAGTTATTTCTTTTATATTTTAGATTGGGAGGTAAATTATGAGACAATGTTAAGGATAAAATTTTATTTATTCCGCTGCAATATAATATTTAGTTTTTGGATGTAATTGTTATAGTTTGACGTATTTGTTTTGGATGATGCTTTAGTCATTATGGATGATGAATAAAATTTCTATTGGATTTTATTAGTTGCTCTCATGATATGAAAGGTTACAGATAGTAATGTCTTTCAAAGTGGATTTTGGGGCGTTACATGACTAGTATGAATCTACACACTGAATATATTTGGTTCACCCACCACAAACATAACTCATCTAATCAATCCCTGTAAGGCTTGAACATTTTAGAAAGGACATATACCGACATATCAGTATTGACGAATCCTTCCAACGAATAGTGTACTAGCCCCCAACCTTGAACTTAAGTGAACAAATAGTTGTTTGACACTTCGCAAGGAACCAACCCCACTAAGAGTGTTAGGAACTCATCAAACCCCTCAGGATAGAAAAACCTATAACATTCTACGATATGAATGCGAGTGTAAAAACTTGAAACCTCTGAAATTTTGCATTAGGTACCAAAGTTGATGATGCATCTATTAAATATAAATTCTTAAGATCTCTACCCGAGATGTTTCATGCATAGGTTATGTCCTTAGAGACAAGCGTCAACATGGAGTCGGTGTTGGTTGAAGACTTAGTTGGATCAATATTGACTTTTGAGATGAATCTTCCATCACCATAGAAAGCAGAGGTTGTTTCTTTGTTTTTAATGAGAGAATAGAGAGGAAAATTTGAGTCACCCCGATTAGGAGTAGAGGACCTAGCCTTTATTGCGAGGAAGTTCAAAAAGTACTTCAATGCTAGTAAGGTTGAGTCCTCAAGGTCGAAAGGAAAGTCTAATAGACCTAGAACTCCTAAGAAAGTAATAGGGAAAGGGGGTAGAGAATCTCGACACAAGGTTAAGACAAAGAGGCAAGGCTTACAATGCGTTGAGTGTCAATGATTTACACACATGGATTCGGAATGCCCAAATTGAACAAAAAAAGATTTGCCTATAGAAAAGAATAGAGCTATAAATGCCAAGTGGAGCGATAGTGAAGCTGAGTCAACATCGAATGATGATTCCTCTTCTCATGCTGATGAAGAAAACTTTACAGCTTTTATAGATTCACACTTGAAGCAAGTCCTACCAGGATGGTAGAAGACTTTGAAAAAGAGATCCTCACATGTGTGGAGGATGAAGAGTGTTTTGAGGATATAAATGATGTTTATGATCAATTGTATAAGTAATTTCTCAAACAACAAGAGAGAATGCTTGACTTGAGTGATAGAGTAAACTCAAGTGAAGAAGAGAGAAAAGCACTACATATGGATTTAGTAAAGTCCACAACTCAAAATTGTGGTTTTGAAGAAGAGAAGAAGTAACTTCTTAATAGATTAAGCTTCCTAGAGAGAGAATGTCATGAGCTTGTACAGTCAAAGAAGATTCTTGAGTCTAAATGTGTTAAAATAGATAAAGATTTTCATGAATCAAATAAACTCTCTAAAAGACTATCTCAAAGCAATGAAAAGTTTGATAGAATGTTGACTATGGGAAAAAAAAGTGTGCATGACAAGCGTGGTCTAGGCTACGCACATGAACACACCACCAACACTTCTTACAAGACTGTATTTGTTAAAGGTAATCCCAATCCATCACCCCCACGAGTGAATAGTAGTCCACCAAAGACTAAAAATGGTAAAGGAATTTAAATGAACCAATTATTAAGAAAATACCTACCAAACATGATTTTTATTTTCACTTTTGGAAAAAATGGTCATTATAGTAGACATTGCATGAAAGATAGGGATGTCTTAAATAAGAAGCTCTTGCATCTAGATAACCAATCCAAGGTTTTGAACAACCAAGTTCTAAATTTTTCTAAACTTTTGGAAAGGTCAAGTAAGTCCAAACATAGGCATGCATCATCTTCTAAAGGTTCACATGCTAGAGTGCACAAAACTCCTTCTACCCCCAAGGTCAAGATTGATCTACACACTTTCGGGAAGAAGAGAGTTATTAATCCACCAATTCCCCGACCAAGCCCCAACCAAGCCCGAGTAGGGAGACTTTCAGAGCCTCACCATCTCTCCCAAGGTGGATGGCCCAAGTGATTCCAACAAGGTCATGGAACCTAAGAAGTAGGTGAGGTGAGAAAGTTTGGACCTAGGTGATCATTCATGAATTGCATCAAACACCCAAGGGTTATACTGTTTATATACCCTTTCTTAGTTTATTTTTTATTTGTTTTATTAATTGAAAATTACAAAAATATTGGAAAAGAAAAGAAAAAATATTTTTTTATTTTTTTATTTATTGTTATTAATCATGGTAATTCATGCTTTGGTTGGATTTATATTGATTTCATCATTAAACCAAAGTTGAAATGTGCATTGCTATGAGTCATATTAGGGGATTGAGAACTTAGTGGCATAAATCTTATTGCATGATTCATCAGCCAAAATCTCTTTCATCCTAGTGTGCTTGGATAGTGTTTACCTCTGAAAATTCGTAAATAAAATACATGTCAACTATTCACCTTCATACTTAGGAGTCTTGTTAGTTTAAATGACCTTATGTGACTCTAAGTGTTGGTTATAGGTGAACACATGACTAAACATTAGTTATACCACAATCCTTTAAAAGATGTCGAAAGCCAAAAAAAGCCCAATGTGACCAATCTTTAAAGGTGAGGCATAAATAAATGGATACAATTAACTGCACTTGAATTGTTGAAAATAATTATGCTTAATTCTAATTGCTCATTTGTAAAGCTCATAGAGCTCATGTTAAACATGTTTAAATGCATATTGATAAAGTATGAAATTCCCAATCGTGCTAATTGAAGTCATAAGAGAAGAAAGGCTAAACAAAAGGGGGAGTTGTCTAAAAAGAAAAATGATTAGGATACTCACTAATCGATCATGTATTCATTTAAATAATGCATTAGGATTTCATGTAGAACTTATTAATTATTTGAACTAAATAGAATCCTAATTGCGTTAGAGTATGGTTTCACACACATACTTGAATCAGTTAAAGTTAAACAAAATTTGAGCATGTGTTAATGAGATTGAACTGAGTGATGTAACATTGATCTAGAATGCATAAAATTGAGTTCAATATTTTTTAATATATCTTAGACTAATGTTATGAGATAATGAAATTTGGATGGAAAAATTATAATGTGCACACGTGTAATTTTCATGATTAATGACATTGTGCATTTTATGCTTAATTGAAAATTACATTACATTTAATTCCAATTTCATCCATGCATGTGTATTTAATTGCCTTTCAGTTGCACATACATCCAAGCATGCATTTGAGGCATTAGGGACCGCTCGGGTGACCCTTACACCGGTCGAGTGGCCTTGCAATCAGTCAGTGTCCTATGGTTAAAAAATTAAATTTCATGGCCCCTTTGCATTCCAAACACTCCTACACTCGTCCCAAGCCTCCCGAATCCCAAAACTCATAAATCTATACCTTCTCAAACACGTTTTTCATGGTTCCTAGGATTGATTCACGACTTGATTTGTAAATTCTACATACGTCAGACCTAGATTCATAGTGTTTGATGAGATGGGTCCAAGAAGAGAGAAAAGGGTTAGGATTGAGGAGGAAAATTGAAGGTTTCACATGTTGAGACTGGACCTTTTGCACCACCAGTTCATCCAGAGGCTAGTAGTTCTAGGCCACCACCGTCTAAGTCAGGTTCAGACATCCTTGCAGCCTAGTTGGCATCGTTAGTTGACATGCTTAAAAAGGCAGAACGTACTACAGTAGAGCATCACTGCCTCACTTCTTAGAGGTCATATGCATTGTATGGAAGGGTTGTGAGCCTTGAGGAAACCTGTGGATACCGTGTAACTCGATACCACGCCATTATGCCCCATTTACCGGGATCCATAATTTAAAAAAATTCGGGCATAATCTCCGTACAGGGGGCTCTACCCATAACACAACCTATGCAATCATACAACATTGATCACACTGGGTCCATTTATCCATGTTCATAAACAACAATTATATGTCCAAAATTAAATTACCTAATAGTTTTACAAAACATGTTTAAAGTCACATTTTGGCTTTTCTTCATCAAAGAGGGCCAGAGTGAGAGTCGTCCACCGACACATGTCCCACACTTGAAATGTTGTTCCATAAAGGGTGAGCTACACTCAATAGGGTATCTCCTAAAGAGGCTACTCTCTAACCTAGATGCATATAAAATGTTCACATGCAAATCTCAAGCAACAATTACTTCATTCAAGAATATGCAATTCAACAATGGAACCTTCTATGTCATCCTATCATATGAGATAAGACTCATACATGCAACTCAACCTGAGCTTTTATCGGCTCCCCCAACACATGAATGTCATGCATATGAATTTGGGCATTCTAAGCCTCAGTCATTGATGTTACACATGCAATGAATTTTTTTTTTTTTTAAATTCCAGGTCTTTCTTGGGGTGGGTATTTATGGACTCACACAAACGGACACCCAACCAACACGACATTAATGGACTTCCACTAACGGCTTCACGTACGCCGACACACTTTATGGACTCAATACCAATGGAGTGCATATCCAAATCACTAGGTCTTGCAACTGAGGTGACCCTATTTTCAATGCAAACTATGTGACTCAATTGAACCTCGGTTCAACTATCCCAAGCCCACGTATCATTTACCAAAAATAGTGTTTGATCAAACCATGCACACACACCCACACTCATGTCAAACACCTGCGAATGTGATGATACTCATGCATATGCAATATAAATGTACAATTGCATTTCATGTCATTTTGCAACTAGGATCTGAATTGCAATTACAATACTATGTTCAATATGTCATGAGCACATTATGAACAATTCAATATCCAACAACCTTTTCCATGGTAAATTAAGTCTTAAGCATATAACCACCATAAACAACCTCAATGTTAATATATCATATGCATATATCAACATTTCCCAACATCAAATTCCAAGCATGTTATAACATAATCAATTCAAATAACACCCTTAATCCATATAGACATTTAATCAAACACCTTCAAGGCACCAAATTATATAAATACATAATATGTCCAATTTCATCACATATCTCAAGATATCACAAGAAGTAATTTTTACAAACCCAATTCATGCTAGAATTGATGTTAACCATTCTTAATACTCATTTCTCACATTTCAAGTACCATAGGTAAGTGCTAAACATGAGATTACATCACTAACACCCTACCTTTTCCATACATATTTCAAGCTTGTTATAACATAATCAATACAAATAACACACTTAATCCAAATAGGCATTTTATGAAACAACTTCACAACACAAAATTATGTAACACATATTACGCCCAAATAATCACATTTCTTAAGAAATCACAACAATTAATTTTTACATACCCAGTTCATGCTATAATTGATTTTAATCATTCTTAATACTCATTTTCCACATTTCAATTGCCTATATTTATCATGAATTTACCAAACAAGTAAATTCTACAAACCTAATTCATGCAAGATTGGTTTAGCGTATTTCTATACCTATTTCCCACACTTTATTTACACTAGGAGTACATTAAACAAGAGAATTCATCTCAAGTCATGGTACCCATTGATTGGCACTCAATTATAACATTTTATTGTACTTTTCTGGACAAATTATACTTTGATGGAGTTCAAATGATGATGTTTCAGGTGCTAAAGTGAGAAAAAGGGTGAAGGATAACAAATACAACATTTAAGTGTAACTGCGGCATTTGATCAACAAAGGAAAAGCTTGAGGACAACAAGACCGTTCGAACGGTGATCAACGTTCGAACGCTTCCCCTAAACCAGGCAGATGAGGCAAAGGCGTGTTACAGACAGACCCTGGAGATTAAAGCCTAACGTTCGAACATCATGCTACGTTCAAACGCAACATCACGTTCGAACGCTGGACCACGTTCGAACGCCACTGGGAGCACTGACACGATCTGGATGACTGAAATACATAGCGTGTGAAGACTTCTATTGCCAGAAGAAGGATCCTCAGGCACATGGGTGCCATAATCGACTGCATTGGGGTTATTTGAGGGCCCTGAGTGCTGCAGAGAGTGGGTGAATAACTGACAGAAGACTGCAACCCACGTGAAGCCTGGAAATCAACACAGATATACAAGCAAAAATAGCCTTCACGTTCGAACGGAAGGGACCGTTCGAACGTTCCCACTGACAGACTGCAGATCGCCTGATTCTTTGACTGAACCCCTGATTCTCACCTTGACTTAGGCATCCAGCACTGCTCTTTCACCCCTTCCCTTGCTATTCCCTGCCTATAAATACTCCCTTTTTGGGAGCTTTGAAGGGACACACTTGGGGAGAGAGATCAAGAGCTCTCCTCTTGAAGAATACCTAGTCTTTATATGTATTTTAGTGTTTCATTTTAATCAAGTATTTACTTTCTAGTTCTTTAATTCAAGTCTTTTACATTTATGCTCCTTTCAATTACTTCAAGTCTTTATTATAGTTGGGAAGTTAATTCCCTACTTGTCTTTATTTCTATTGAGTTGGGAAGATAAATTCGCTACTTTTGTCGTTAAATTCATGTACTTTATGTTCTTGCCCTTACATTAATGCTCTTACTTTCTTGCTTTCAATTAAGTCTTGCACCTTCATTATTCGAGCTCATCTTCTTCTTAGAGGAGTGAAACTATTCCACTTTTCTAGAGCTTTACCAAAGCCAAGAAGGGTGGAATGTGATTCACTCATTCTTTGTTGAAGATCTAGCTTTCTTTTACTTTCTTTCACTTCCATTGCTTGAGCATCTTTTTCTTAGAGGAGTGAAACTCTTCCACTTTTTTAGAGCTTTCCCAAAGCCAAGAATGGTGGAACGTGATTCACTCATTCTTCGTTGAAGATCAACTTCGGAGTTTCTCTACTTGGAGAGATGAGTACCATTCACTTTTCTAGCTTTACCCAAGCCATGAAGAGTGAGTAGTCCTCATTTACTCTTTAGGGAGAGTTGATAAATATGTAATGACTATCTGTATATTATACTTGTGCATTTCTTTCACACTTCAATGCTTTATTTACTTGCTTAGCGGGAGACTGGATGAGTTAAGCAAAGTTAGGGTAACTTGCACAACCAAAGGATATTTCTATGATTCGGATAACTCCTACATAGAAAGATCCGTTGGTTCAAGGCAAGTACACTAGCTAGTTCTTTGTGTAATCAATAGGTATTTCTATGGTAAATGGATGACTCCTTCTAGAAAGATTCATTGATTCGAAGCAAATAACCCCGGCTAGTATTTTGTATAACCAAGGGATCTTTTCTATGATAAATGGATGACACCTTCTAGAAAGATCCGTTATGTGAGACAAATAATCCGGGATAGAACTTTAAGATAAACTCCCCAATCTCCACCACCATTGCACTTCATAAAAAGGATGGAGCTTTAACCTAGTCTATCCTTATCTTTCAATTAACTCACTGTTGACACGGGAGTTAGTTGAATTACAAAACACAAGTGTAATACGCCGGATAATTCATTACATATCCTGAGCCTCGAACTAAAGAGTAACTTTAATTATATTGAAATCTTATATTTTGTCTAAAAAAAATCTCTTGAAAAGAATTTAATATTCTATTCAAGAAACCATCCACTTCTCACAAAACTCAAAAAGGTTACAAACAATCGGTCTTCATCACACCTTACTTTGAAAACACCAAAACATATTCCCTGTGGATTCGACTCCGGACTCAAACCGAATTATTACTACAGCTTGACCGCCTGCACTTGGGTGTACACATTTCGGATCAAGTCACCCATACCATATGGAACCCTAGGTTGAAAAAAAACCTAATTAGGAAAAGAACTCTAACTCTTGAAGTGTAAAACAATAGTAGAAAACTTCAAGAACATAAATCAAGCTCAAACTCTTAGTTTTTTTCCAAATCTCATTTTTGAATCTTTGGTGAAATCCACCGTTTTTGGTACGTATTCGTAGTCCTCGTCGCGTAGATGAACTTTAATTCTTGGCCCGAAGGATTCTGACCAACAGTTAGCCGTAGATTGTAGAGAGAAGTTGGAAACTTTTTTTCCCTCTATTGTTCTTCTCCAATGGAACCAGCTGAACCTAATGGGGAGAAAAGCTAGTTTTCTCCCTTATTTATACCCTTTAGGTGCTTGTTCCTCATTGCGCCACTCATTCTCCATTCCCGGGTCCGATTTTGTCCCAAAACGGTTAAATTTCGTCCAAGTTCAAGTTCAAACTATTTTTATATGAACTTCCTTTAAATTATTTTTTAAATTTTGAAATTTAATTCCCGGTCTCGTTTATTAGGTCATGCGACACCTGATTCGCCTTGTAAGACTCAATACATCCGATTGTCTCGATATTCGACGAAAATTGACTGGGTAACAAGATTTCGCGAAAAGAATCCAATGGTGAGGTCCATTTTTTCATCAAAGTTCTAGAAAAATTTGGGTTTTCAACCCGTATTGTAGTGGCAAATTACTGTTTTGTCTTTTTTTCGTAAAAATTTGAATTAACCCAGGTTTTACAGATTGTTTAAGGGCGAGCAGATTATAGGGAAGCCAGTGCAAGACGACACTGATTTAGATTGGGAGCTACCTCGACGCAATGGTGGAGATAATTCAGCCACTAGAATTGTTTAGGAGACTTTAGTATAGGACCATATGTGTAAGGCCCCATAAAAAAAATAATGATGGATAAAATGATATTAAGTGTACTTTTAAAAGAATGATAGAAACTTTGAATTGTTGTTGAATGATTGATCATGAAGTTTAAGTTTTGAGCGTTAGGGTCAAATTTAATTTTGGAGGTGGTCAAGCTTGAGAATGGTGGATATCTAAGTTTCTAAATGTTTTTAGGTCAAAATAAGGTTACCATTGAATCCTAAAGGTCGAGAAACCTTGGGAGAGATAATATACGATGTATTATAAGTTTGGAAGTATTTCGAAGTTAAATTACATTTTGGAGAGAACTCGGATAAGAAGGAATTTGACACTACTTTAGTATTTTAGATATAATGTTTTACCCCGACATCCAATTGATAAGATTTTTGGACAGTAGAAACTAAACTTCAAGTGCTGCAAAATTGTATTTTTTGTAACTATCATGAATCG
>CM042184.1:18022676-18046593 GCA_023539305.1 Ilex asprella
CGTCCAGACGGTGGTGCAAGTGGGTTGGCAAATTGCAAGGCTTCTGATTCTTTTATTACACTTTAACCTTCTAGATTTTCCATCTTCTTGACATTGCTCCCTTCCTCTTTGGTTATTTCTGCATTTATCCTGCAACTTTTACATAAAAACTGTTGAAACGAATAATTTCCGCACTAACCCTAATTTACTTTAATTACTACTTTTTAGTGCGGTTATTCTACTAATTTGACTTTTTTTTTATACTTCTAATTTACAACTAATTGATATCAATCAGAGATGATTTAGTTTGAATGCCCATACCACTGTTTGGACGCCTCGCCAAAAAATGACCACGAACAATGTTTAGGGTTGCTCTATTTTTTAGCTTATAAATACCCTAGGACTGCAATTTGAAGTGTACTTACCTATTTTTCAATTCCAAGAAGCCTATTAAAGTTTGAGAAAAAGAAAAGGAGGAAGAATGAGCTAACTCTTGCATCAAAACATGGTAATTGCATCAAAACGTGTTAGGATCAATTATCTGTGGATTAAGGTAAGAGTTCTTTCTCAGATTCATTCATTGATGATTAAGGCTATATACTATATTTTTTCATCTTTATTATAATATAAATAATAGATCTACAATATTTTCATGTTGGTTTGATCCCAATATTCGTTTCTCAAATAAAATACGTGATTTGCTTCTAAGATCTATCCGTTCTTGATTTAAAAACCTAGTTCTTAATTTCTATTCTACTGCTTGCTCCTCAGAGTTGATTAAATTATAGAAAAATTCTCAAAAGTAGGAAAAGGTATCATTTTGTAACTCGGTCGATTACCGAGGTCATCTCCAGAAGGAAAATGAATGACTCAATAGGAGATGGTTAAAAGAAAAGAAAACCTTGAATTTTGAGAGTTGTTTGAGAAATTGATCACTTTAAGAAAATAAGAATTAAAGGAAAGAACCTGCTGATTGGTAGAGATCGCCCCACTGTGAAACATATATTTTGACTCAAACTTTATAGCTCACTTGAGATTGTTGTCAAACGTACTCAAGCGGTAGATATTCATTTTACACCCAATTAATAAATACAAATGTGTATTCGAGACAATTAAATTGATTAATGAAATTTACTATGATTGTAGTGATTACAAGAATTAACCGTACCAAGACTTACCACCTTGTATTGAAATCTCAATGAATGTTAATCGTTTGTAGAAAAGAAAACTTAAGTAATTGCTTTACAAGAAATTAAAACTTGATTAAACAAAAGTTTGTAAAGTAGAAAAATGGAAAAATCTTGGAAGAGAAGAAGAAAATCTAAAAACTCTAGGAAAGAGAAAAGAAGAAATAGTGAATTGAACGATTGAATTGGAGCTTCCCTCTCTCTTGCTAGATTTGGGTATTTATAGGAGGTGTTGTGCTAAAAATCCTCATTTATATTCACCAATCATGAGCCTTGAAATATTTAGCAAATTGTCTTCCATAGGAGTCTCGTTTACCTAATTTATAGGAACCTACCTGTAGGAAACAAAAATAAACTACCGGTAGGATTGTTCATTGTAATATTCCTACTACTTCCCTTGCTCTGCTACTGGTAGAACCCTTCTTTGTCTTCAACCTACAAGTAAAAAGTACTAGCCTATTTGTAGAACAACTTTTTGTTTCGAACATGTTGATAGGATTGAACTACTACGGATAGAACCAACTTCTAGTCTTAGTTGTACCGGTAGAAAGAGTCTTTTTTCTCAATTCTAGTTATAGTGGCCTTGGCTTCACTCTTGGACTTCTTGGCTCATCCTCCAAGTCCTCTATAGCATTCAAACACTTGTAATCCCATGTTCTTATACCAATTCAACTACAAACACATAAATTTACAATAAAATACAAATCTCAACTAAAACAAAGGAATTAAGTGATTAGCATGACTATGATGAATGGTTATGAGGCTTATATTAAAGCTCTCATCATCTATATATATGATAGATCTACAAATTTTTTTATCTTTTTTTTTAATATACGTTCAAATTCTAGAATAAACATATGATTTATCTCCAAATACATGTTTTAAATCCAAAAATCCTATGTTCTTGATAAAAACTTAGACTTTTGAATATTGTGAACATGTAGAGTTCTTTTTTCGATCTCTTGCAAGTTTTGCTTCGATTATTCTTCTACTTAAGAATTGTGGAACTATGAATTTTGGTATACATGATTTTTGTGAAAAAAACTGTTGTTATTATCTCTTATAGTTGTGGGTGTGGTGAACGTGAGTTACACTCGAATGCAAATCGTAGAGTGTTAGAGGTTTTCCTACCTTGAGGGGTTTAGTGGTTACCTAACACTCGAGGCTGGGGGCAAGTATACTATTCCTAAGAAAAGATATGTCAATACTGATACGTCGATGCACACCCTTCTTAAAGTGTTGCAAGTGTTGTAGCCATATGGGAATTGATTTGAGATGGTTTGTGTTTGTGGTAGGTGGACGAGAAATGTTCGGTATGTAGATTCATGCTAGTCTACCTATGTATATGAGATATTAATTTATGAGTTTTGGATTATGAATGATAATACCTTATTATGTACTCTATTATTTTGTACCATAAACTCGAGATCGTTCCTGAATTTCACTATTTTATCTTAAAACTATATATGTCATTTTATAACTGAGACTTAACTATTTTTGTGATTTATAAACCTTTTTTGGGTTTGAGGGGGATTCCTTATTGGACTTATATTAGATTACGGACTTGAAGAATATATCACACTAGATGAGCTAGTTGATTTTGAGGTTGAACTAGATCAGAAAGTGGATTTAGATTTGGAGGCTTAAAGTTGCTTCTGTCTAGTTTGGTTTCTATGAGATTTGGTTATGAGACAATGTTAGGAATATTTATTATTTAGTTAGTTGAAAAACTATTGTTTTGGTTTTGGATGTAAACCTAAAGATTTATTTATGTTTCTCTTGAAAATTTATCTAGTTAGTCTTTGAATGTCGAATGATTTTAATTATTTAATAATTAACTTAGATACTCTCATGTTTGAATGTTGTATAGATAGTGATACCTTTCAAGGTAGATTTTGGGTGTTACAATATGAAAATTTGAGTATTTTATTCATGGTCGGTACGTAAAATACTCTATTTTTTTATTTTTCATTTTTTGTTGAATTTTATTTATTTTGATTATTTTTTGTTTATTGTGACATCCTCTTAATCCTTGTTATTTGATACTTTATCATTTAGACTTTGAGTTATAAGATTTATTTGTCCTTGCTTACATTATACGCATGATTTAGCTTGTTGGTTTGTATTTATATCTTCTTGTTATACCATGATTCTATGCCACACTTTTTATGAGGCATCATTGAATTGGAATTTGTGAAAAATAAAAAAAATAATATTTTGGGATGACTTTATTATGTACCTTGATTATCATAGGTCGTCATTGGATTAACATTTGTGACAAAAGGGGGAGAATATTTTCGGTATATATGGGAGGAATCGGGGAGATTTACTCTTGACTAACTTAGGTGAGTTGAATGTGAATAGAGTGAGTGCAAGTTTGTTATAATATTCAAGGGGTTACATTTACAAACTTATAATAAAGTCACCTATTTTTCTTTGTTTATTTTACACTTATTATTTTAATTGTGAACACCAACTAATGGAGAGAACTTGATGTACTTAACATTGTTATATCAATAGGTTCTTAAGCATATTGGAAAAACAAGTTCTTACATCTGTTACATATTTGCACTTGCATGATGTTCACATGAATATGCCCTATGCTTATCTTGGTGCTTAAAATACTTGTGATAGTGTTATGTATTTCTCTAACAAATGATCTTCAAGCTACATCTAAATATTAGATCTTGTACTTATTTTGAGATTTAGAACGTGCACATGAATGTTGAGATTAGTTTACATTTTGTTTTGTTTAATGGTTTGTGAGTTGTAATCCTAATTTCTTATTTGTGTATTTTGTCACAAATTATCAAAGGGAGAGATTGTTGGATCATATGTTTATAATTGGCTAATTTCGTGGAGTTCATGTAAACCACAACCTATTTCATGGTCATGATCCTACAACGATGAAGATTTGAAAGCATCATTGAGGCAAGAAGATCACGCATTAAAGCTACATCAAAAGCACTGTACCACCCCACCCTCCACATGACATAATATTGTCCTCTTTGGGCCCACTGGCCCTCAAGGTTTTGTTCCTCCCAGTACTCTTGGGAAAAGGCCTTATGTCATGTAAGGTGAGAGACTTACTTATAAACCCAACAACTTTTCTCTCCCTAACCAATGTGGGATACTAGGATCTCACAAGCACGCTAATGCACTTTCATACTTAGGACAATGTAATGACCTAGAGACCTAAGATGATCCCTTGATTTAATAGATTTAAGATCATTATTGTTAAAATGGAATTGATATTAATCCGTATATGGATCCTAAGTGATTTTCAAAGAAAACATTTTCTAATCCGTTGTGTTTTGAAAACTTAATTTGAGTCACCCCTGTTTAGCAACACCCTTTAGTGCTCAAGAGGACAAGTTTTTTGCTTGATTTTAGGTTTAAAAAAAATTAGTATGGACCACCCTATGCTCACTATGACTTAAGAAATAAATGGGAAAATGCCAAATAAAGGAGGAGCAGGAATTGCTCTTAAGGCCGCTCGAGGGGTCTCAAAGGTCACTCGAGCGGTCTTAATAAGGTCGCTCAAGCAGTCTACTCTTCCTAGGTCAGTTTGAAACTTCTTTTTTATTCTCGAAACCATCGCCCTATGATCGCCTTCCAATCACTCTAGTGGTTGTTCGCGAATTTGAGTTTTCTTGTTAACCGAAATTGCCCTTATTTCGATTCTATAAATAGGGAGTGTCTTTCTCAAGAAAGGGTATCTCTTTTGTGAGCTGAATTCTTGCCTCTTACACCTTATAGATCACACCACAACCCTAGATCCCCTAAACCCAAAGCTACTTTCTAGTGATTCTCATCCAAGCTCACAACTTGGTGATGAAGATATTGACTGGTTGAAGACCAAACCTATTGGAGTGTGTATATTGAGAACCGTTGGTGCACCCAAGATTGCTTGAGGCCTAGATGATCCATTGTGGTGGTGAATCCAATTGAATTGCACATAACATCGGAGAGACACTTCAACGGATAGGCTTATTGTAGCAATGGAGCATCTAACCTTAGTATTGGTTGAAGTATAAGACTCGAGCAATTGTAAGCTAATTTTGGGCTAATGAATTAGGTCTTGGTGAATTGAGAAGGTTCACCACAATTTTTCCCTTGTAGGGTCAACAAATCACTTATGTCATTTATTATTTTTACATATATACTTGTGATTTGATGCACCCGCGCACTATATGTTTGATTGTATGTTTGATTTAATATCTTCATCATCCATAGTTGTGTACAAAAGGTTTGGGTTGTTGGGTTGGGATCCCTATGGTAGATTGAGTGTTGAGTGATTAATTAATAAAATCAATACACTAATCTATGTGTTCAGGGGGTCGTGGTAGTTAAAAGGGGGTTCTCACTATTAATTAACTAATTATTGTGAGAAGAGATAATTGTGGTAGTAATAGTTTTTAAATTGTTATTGTTTAAGCTTAAAGTTTAAAAATCTATTCACACAACTATAGGTAGTGTCTTGCACTGCACGTGTGTAATTGTGAGGCAACATCCACATACATTTCCCCCTCCCAAAACAACAAAAGTCATTTGGCTTTGCATGAATTGATTCAATATGCCCTCTAGAATATTTTCTTGTGGGTGTTGGTATGGTGGATACTAGAGAGATTTTTGTGAAGCTAGGGGATCGACTGGTGGCTTATACTGTTTGTTCCTCTAACTGAAGTTTAGGTAGATACACCACAGTGAGGTATACGTCTCAACGTAAGACTTGAAATAAGGTTGTTGGAAAGATGATATTGTATTGGCCTAATCCAAAATAACCTCTCTAAACAACGGAATAATAGGGCACTCCTCAGTGTAATGCCCAAAGATAACACAAATCCCGCACACCGACTCTGTGCGGGTAATACTCGACACCTTATTAAAGTATTCTAAAAACATAAGAAATAATATATATATATATATATATACACACACACACACAATAAACTAAAGTAAAATAAAAAATAAGTAAAAAAATAAATGAATTTATCGGGAAAAATGTCTCCAAGTAAATCGTATGTGAAGGCGGATTCGTCATTCACTTCTTATATTGTTCCTTTGATCTCAGTGATGGTGCCAAAAATATGCTTGATTCCCAAAGGGTACACCCAAGTACAGGTGTGGTCAAGAAGTAGTAAATATTCAATGAATATCAAGGTCGAACAACAAAGATTAAAGGGAATTTAGGAATAAGGTAAAAGAACAAGAAGTTTTATTTTGCTAAAGGTTGAATTGGCTGGACAAACAATTGCAAATAAATTAAAGGTAAATGTATATTAGAAGAATGACGCTTTAACTTTGAGATCTGGATCAGTTCATGTTCATTCGATAATTCTAATTATTCAATTCGTAATTATCTTAGTTGATTTTCATATCAATGTAGTCAATCGAAAAAATATAATTTTAAAAAAATAATTAATTTGAATGATATGAAAATAATATTTGAAGATCTAATTTTATAAAATTCGGAGGGAATCATAAGCATTGAATATACCAAGAATTCACTCTTGTTAATAGAAAATCAAATAATTGTATAAAATATAAAAGTTTGCTAGAATATTCAATCAATCTTAGAAAAATAAAGATTTAAAATTAAAATTCAAAAAAGAATTTTATAATATAAATATCTGAATAAACAATTACAAATCCATACACTGGGCTAAAGACTATAAAAAAAACTACTTACTGACCACGGGTAGATCTCAGAAAAAATAAAGAAAGAAGTAAAAGATGAAATCTATAATGATTCTTCTCTCAAAAGAAATGACCTATAGTTATAGTAGGGAGGCAACGGTTGGCCTCGGAACAAGTCTTTGTTTAAAATTAAGTACATTTAGATCAAACTCGTGCATCAGATCCCGAGGGCGCATCCTGACGCGGGTAACGTATTTGTCCAAACTTTAAACTCGATTGTATTATAGTTATAGGTTAATTTACGATTGTCATAAAACATATTTTTGTCACTCTTGAAGTCTTCTTTCTAATGCTTTAAAAATCAGGTTAATCAGACATCGAGGTAAAAAACTATGACCACAATATTGAAAATGTGTAAAAACTTTATTTTATAGAATTCTTTTTTAATCAAATTTTAAATGATTTTCCTACTAATTTAGACTCCCACGAGGTTTAAATTGTTGAATCATCTTCAAAATTTCATCGTTTAATCTTTGGCTCTTTAATCTTCTAGGCTCTCATATAAATTGGTTGGGCTTAAATCTCGTTAAAAAGCCACAATAAATACGTTTTTTTACGAATTGAATCAAATCAATCCTAATGAGATGAAAACATTAATACACATTTAAAATGCAACAACATGCTTAAAGAAAGTGCAATAATACTTATTTAAAACTATAAAATAATGTGATTTCCAATCATTATCACACAGACAAAGATTAGTCCAGAATTAAAAATCATGTGTTACAGTATTACACTTTCTTTTGTAATTTAAGTGTTGAGAATAATTATTTATTTCCAACCGACTGGTGTAAAAGAAAATCCACATTACTCTAAAAAAGTTTACTAACTCAAAAAAATTGATGCGCATTAACATCTCGCTAGTGTTATATATATAGAGAGAGAGAGCGCTTGATATGGCATATCGCCAACCATAATGTTTGTGTATGTACCAGACATTGATGTAGACCACCATGTGATATCATAGAATGCTATGGGACCCAAAAATTGATAATTGCGTTACAATTCAGTGGCTGCTTTTCATTGCAATTGCGTGGCTGCTTTGCATTACAATTCCGTGGCTGCTTTGCATTACAATTCCGTGGCTGCTTTGCATTACATTTCAGTGGCTGTTTTTTTTTTTTTTTTTTGGTTAAGTAAAAAAAAAAGCAGCCAAAGAATAGGCATCATCATGGACGTTATGTACAATAGTGCTTTTCATTTTGTGTGCAAGTAACTTTTTCATCACAGTAATTTTTTTTATTTGAATTTAATTTATAATCACAGTAAATATTTAATTATATTTTAACCATAATAAACCTTTTAATTACTCATTTATGTTTTAATTACACTAAAAAACGTGTTTTGCATAAATTAAACCTAATCTGGTGATATGGAACGCAAAAATTGATAATTGTGTTACAATGAGCAGCCATAGAATAGGCATCATCATGTCAGGTTATGTACAATAGGGATTTTCATTAAATGGTCAACGAGTCAAGCTCATAACTCCAACAGCTTGGTTTTTTTTATTGGAACTTGTTCAAAATTTCATGTACTCTTGATTACTTTATTTTTTTTTCATTTCAGATGATTTTTTAAACGAGTCATGTTCATTTTGTGTTTTTCCTTGTTTTCTTGTCCAATTTGCTTCTCTTCTCCAAATTTTTGCACACTGTAGGATAAATTTGTGCATCTATAAATATACTATTTATGTAGAGAGATGTATATAGATCAGTTTGTTAAACAATAACTAAATGTTTTTATTTTTTTCACAAAATTAACTTACACTAAAAAATGTTTGTTAGAAAAAGTATTACCAAAAACAGCAGTTTATTACCAAAAATAGCAGTTAAGTATTATTTATTACTTAGATCTAATTTACTTTCATAATTAATCTAATATTATCATTGCATTGGTGGTAGAGTGAATCACTTACTTAATCCGCCGCTAATTCGACTCAACTAACATTAAATTATCAAGTTAGATTAGAAAATTAGATTCATATCTCATTACCGTTTGACAAGTTTGAGGTTCTTTGGATTTGCAATTATATAAAAGTTGGCAAAGGTCTATCAGGGCCCTCTATCCACTGGGGACCATTCATTATGCATCTTAGCATCACTTGTCTATTGTGTTGCGCCAATTGATTATCATCTCCTATAGTTCCCCACACATGGAAGAGCAACACTTCCTATCAACCACAACCACCACCGCCATCATCGATCATGCGGCCTCTGCCACTTCATTTGTAAGTTACAATGGCCAGGTCATCTCATCCGATTCGGGGATTATCTTTCGACTTTTTTTTATAATACTCATTGGAATGGTCTCTGATGATGTACAAAATGGCTTTGAACACCACCTGTCAAGTAACAGTATTAAATGTAATAATTAATAAGTAGAGAGAGAAGACGAGAATTATAGTGGTACGGTCAATGTGACGTACGTCCACTTATGAATGGCTAGAGTCGCCAGGTGCTTTATTAACTCAAGAGTGTTGGAAGAGCAAATAGTACAAGCTTTAGAGAAAGAGAGGAGGTATGTGCTCAGTTGAGTGTGATCTTCCCCCCAAGTGTTGGGGGGGCTTACAATTTATAGGTGCCCCCCAACAGGTTGAGACCACTTTACAGCAACTAAGCAACTATTTTGGTGGAGCTCACAACTTCTTCCCAACGTGCAAGGTGGTGAAGATGCTCTCCATGAGATTCAGTCAAAAAGGAAGTGAGGGTTGACTAATTCCAAGGCGGTGTGGGTGAGGCTCCTGATGCTATCCTGACAACGTAGTCAAGTTGATAAGTTGGACCAGACTTGGATCTTATTGGGCCTGGGTCTTTGTAAGTTTGAGCCTTTGATTATGACTTGGCTTTTAGCACGGCCTTGAGCCTTTTGGGCTTGGCCCATCATTTGCCCCCCAATGTCCCGTGTCTAAGAAAACTTGGAGAGGAGGGCATTTGTTTGAATTTCATAGAGTTCACAAAAGTAAAAACTTTGGAAGGCCAAAACAACTACTTCTGAGTTTTTTTTTACTTTTAACAGCATCAATCGCAGCAATAGGTTGTGTATCTTGTAGGGCTCGTCGAGAGCTTCAACTTGATATATTATATACTTCATTTGGAACAACGGAGCTAAAGTTACTGTCAAAACTTCGAGCAGTGAGCTGGGCAAGCTATTTGGGTGAGCAGGGTGGCTTCCAGGCGAACAGGTACTGTCCTGGGCGAGCTCAATTTTTTTTTCAAACTTCAAGGGACCAAAACACCTATTTTTGGGCCTTTTTTGGACTTTTTTAGCACAGCTCATTTGGAATGATTTTCGCTCCCCTCATCAAGAGCTTCGATTTGGTATATAATAAGCCCTGTTTGGAATTACGGAGCAGTATTTATGGTCAAAATAACGAGCAGGAGCTTAGTGCATGGTTTTGCGCGAGCAGTCCACTTCTGGACGAGCACATACTGTGTTGGGCAACCAAACATCCTCCTGGGTGAGTTATTTATTTATTTTTTTATGACCATGAAGGGGGCACTGGCGTTGGAAGGGAGATAAGCTTCTTTGGGCATACAACTTGGGCGAGCAAGCTAGGTGAGAGAGGGAGGTGCGCAGGTGCATGGGCTTGTTGTTGGTGTACATTCTGGGCACGTTGGTGCACGCACTATGGAGAGGCGAGCATGCCAGGCGAGCTGGGCTACGACGGCGATCCATGTTGGGCGAGGCACTCTGTTTTGGGCGACCAGGTAGTATGCGATGGAGGAGGCCGATCAAGGACTGGGCACCGATGCCCAGGCGCTGGGTTTTCAGGCCGAGGCGACCCAGGTTAAAGTGGAGTCTTTGGGTGAGCGGAGCAACTCTGGTAAGTGTTTTGATCTGCGTTGTTGTGCGTACGAATCAACTAGATGAGCACCTCGCTGTGCACGGCTACTTAGATGAGCATCCTTATCCGCTGGGCATCTTAGGCGAGCATGGATGTACCTTAAGCACAACTCTAGGCAAGCAAGGAGGACTGGGGCCTCTCCAGGCACCAGACTTCCCTATTTGGGCGAGCAGAGGGGGTCAGGTGCTCCTTTAGAGTGCTAGGCGCCACTGGCCAGGCGTTGGGTACCAGATGGATGTGGCCCCACTTGTTGATACTCGATCTATGGTAGTCCCTCTAGTTGCAGACGACTTGAGTTTCAAGATCCTGCCTAGAGATGTTAAAAATAATGTTATTCTAAATATTAAAATATTTAACATAATTACCTAGAAAGATAGGTAGGCTGCTTGCATGAGAGCAAGGACAGAGTTTGAGGATTGCTTGTGAGAGAGCTACACCTTTTGACACCAAGCCTTTTTTGCGACCCTTGAGAGAGCCGCTAAGCTGGAGATAGGCTGCCTACTTAAGAGCAGTGCAGATGCAAGCTTTTGGCGACCCACGAGAAAGCCGCTAAGGTGGGTATGTAGGCTGCCTATTTAAGAACAACGCAAATGTCAAGTTTTTAGCGACCTGTTAGAGAGCCGCTAAGCTGGAGATAGACTGCCTACTTAAGAGCAGTGGAGAGACCAAGCATTTTTTACGATCCGTGAGAGAGCCGCTAAGCTAGAGAGAGGTTGTCTGTTTAAGAGAAATGCAAAGACCAAGCTTTTGGCGGCCCACGAGAGAGAGCCACTAAGCTGGAGATAGGTTGTCTGCTTAAGAACAGTGCAGAGATAGGTCAAGCTTGTGGCGACCCGCGAGATGATTCACCTCGCCTGGACTTCTTGATTTCTTCAGCATTCACATATTTTTTAGCTTGTGCCAGTGGTTATGGCATACTCTTTGGTGGGCATTTCATCACTAAGAAGAGGAAGTTTGACGAGCGGAGGCCTCCCAAGAAGGCGGTCATCGTTACTTTGTTATCTTGTTAAAACGAGTGAGATAGCTTCTTAGGCTCTCATCTTGGTTCTGTTTTATGCTGAGTAGATGGGTGGCAGGCTTCTACTAGCGGCATCTACCAATGAACTATGTCACAAAGGATCTGCTCAGTTCGGCGAAGGAGCCTATAAAGGCAGGGGTGAGTTTGGAGAACCATTGTCGCGTTGATCCCTTCAAGGTAGTTGGGAATGCCTTACACATGATCTCGTCAGGGACATTTGTGTAGTTGCATTAGAGTTTTGTAAGTTTCGAGGTGGTCTAGTAGGTACTTTGTTCCGTCAAAGGTCCCCACAGATGGCATTTTAAACTTTTGAGGAAGGGGGTAGTTCACCACGTCAGGTTTGAAAGGCCTGTCAGTTCACCTAACAAGGTAGTCCATAGTGTCAAGTCCTTGCACCTTCATGGCATTGAAGACATCACCCAGTTGATTTTTCACCTCTTTAATTTTTTTGTCCGAGTGATTGGGAACTTTTCTTGAATTGTCATGGAAATGGCTTATGCACTCAATGTTCTGGTTTTTACCCTCATGCTCTTCGAGAAGAGGGTCTCCACCATGGGAAGAATGAGCTGGAGGTCCCTCATAGGGAGCTCCTCTTTGTTGGGCTCCCAAGGGGGCTCCCTGGGGTGGGGCGCCCAAATGGGTGGGCCGCCCAAATGGGCTCCAAAGATGGCACCCAGATGAGGGGCAACCAGATGAGGAGCACCCATGTGAAGAGCTCCTTGACGGCGTGGAGCTCCTCTCATTTTAGGTCTAGGTTGTTCTCCTCCTTGTACAACGAGCATTAGTTGAAGGATCTGTTGGTCTGGGACACAAGCTCTTGCATGGTCTCAAGCATTTGCTGCGTACTTGGGACAAGATTGGTTGGTAGAGGAGCACCTCCTCTTCTCTTGGTTGGTTATCCTTAGGCTACTTCATGGATCTAGTGGTGATCGACATTCGTATAGCAGGAAAAGTGATTAGGTGAGAATTTTGTCTTTCCCACAGACGGCGCCAAACTGATGATGCACAAAATGACTTTGCACACCACCTATCAAGTAACAGTATTAAATGTAGTAATTAATAAGTAGAGATAGAAGGTGAGAATTATAGTGGTTCGGTCAATGTGACCTACGTCCACTTATGAATGACTAGGGTCGCCGGGTGCTTTATTAACTGAAGAGTGTTGGGAGAGCAGAGAGTACAAGCTTTAAAAAAAAAAGATGAGGTATGTGCTCAATTGAGTGTGATATGCCCCCCAAGTGCTGGTGGGGCTTACAATTTATAGGCACCTCCCAACAGGTTGGGGCGACTTTACAACAACTAAGCAGTTATTTCGGTGGAGCTCACAACTTCTTCACAACGTGCAAGGTGGTTGAGACGTTTTCCATGAGATTCGGTCAAAGATGAAGTGAGGGTTGACTAGTTCCAAGGCAGTGAGGGTGAGACTTTTGATGCTATCCTGTAACACCCCACCCTCTACATGACATAATATTGTCCACTTTGGGTCCACTAGCCCTCATGATTTTGTTCCTCCCAATACCCCTGAAAAAATTCCTTATGTCATGTAAGATGAGGGGCTTACGTATAAACCCAACAACTTTTCCCTCCCTAACCGATGTGGAATACTAGAATCTCACAATTCACTCCCTCAAGGTTGCACGTCCCCGTGCAACACAGGCATACTTACCAGTAACCTCCCGCACACACGCGAGCACGGCAGGGCCCCACACTCGATTCAAGAGAGAGTCGGCTCTGATACCATTTTGTAATATCCCACCTTCCACATGACATAATATTGTCCGCTTTGGGCCCACTATCCCTCACGATTTTGTTCCTCCCAGTAACCCTGGGAAAATGCCTTATGTCATGTAAGATGAGGGGCTTACTTATAAACTAAGCAACTTTCTCCTCCCTAACCGATGTGGGATACCAAGATCTCACATATCCTGATGACGTAGTCAAGCTGATGAGTTGGACCAGGCTTGGATCTCATTGGGGCTGGGTCTTTGTAAGTTTGAGCCTTTGATTATGGCTGGGCTTTTATCATGGCCTTGAGCCTTTTGGGCTTGGCCCATCAGTCTCCATTTGGGCAAACCATAAAGCCTCCAAGGGTTTTGACATTACCATAATCAATGAAACTAGCGACACATCCCCCAGACATTGTTTCTCTATTTTCTATGAAACAAACGAAAAAGCCACACGTATACTTCTCAATGCAAGTAAATTTGTCGAAAACATTCTTTACCTTGATGATAGTCTCCCCAATAAGCAAGTGGACCACGTCATTTTCTGACTCACTAGCCGAAATCTGACCCACTTGGTCAACGTTGACTACGACCAAGACAATGAGTTTGTCCTTCATGTAAATCCTTCAATAATTCAAGAGACCAATTTTAGCCATGCTATGTTATTGGTGGTGTAAAGAGGTATGACACGTATTTGGCTATGGGATGGTCAAGGTAATGCCCCACTCTACCTCATAAATGGCATTGTTGAGTACATAACAGAGTTACACAGCTTTGGAACTGCGTCGAACTCTGGTGTCGGTAATTCGCTGGAATCTGACTACACTTGTTGGAACAATAAGGACTCCAAAGTCGTGGCACAATTTTTGAATAATAGTGAGGGGCACAAACCAGGGTTCATTGGACGGTTGAACAAAGTCATGAGAGAGGGTTGGCACGATCGGACGGTGGATGATGTGTTCGGTATGCCAGCTCAACATCCATGTGGATCACACAATTCTTCAGAACACCTCCTCTAAAAGATCAATGGATGGCCAGAGTGATTCCAAGAAGGTCATGGCACTTAAGAAGTAGGTGAGGAGAGAAAGTTTGGACTTAGGTGATCATTCATGAATTGCATCAAACACCCAAGGGTTATATTATGTATATACTTTTTATTTGTTTATTTTTTATTTGTTTTATTAATTGAAAATTACAAAAACATTGGAAAAGAAAAGGAAAAAAAATTGTTTATTTCTTTTTTGTTATTAATCATGGTAATTCATACTTTGGTTGGATTTATAATAATTTCATCCTTAAATTAAAGTTGAAATGTGTATTGTTATGAGTCATATTAGGGAATTGAGAACTTAGTTGTATAAATCTTATTGCATGATTCATGAACCAAAATCCCTTTCATCCTAGTGTGGTTGGATAGTGTTTACCTCTGAAAATTCATAAATTAAATACATGCCAACTATTTACCTTTATACTTAGGAATCTTGTTAGTTTAAATGTCTTTATGTGACTCTAAGTGTTGGTTATAGGTGAACATATGACTAAACATTAGTTATACCGCAATCCGCCAAAAATAGCCCAATGTGACCAATCATTAAAAGGTGAGGCATAAATAAATAGACAAAAATAAGTGCACTTGAATTGTTGAAAATATTTGTAAAGCTCATGTAAAACATGTTTAAAAGCATATTGATAAAGTATGAAATTCATAATCGTGTTAATTGAAATCATAAGAGAAGAAGAGATAAACAAAAGGGGGAGTTGTCTAAAAAGAAAAATGATTAGGATACCCACTAACCGGTGATGTATTCATTTAAATGATGCATTAGGATTTCATGCAGAGCTTATTAATGATTTGAACTAAATAGAATCCTAATTGTGTTAGAGTATGGTTTCACACACATTGTGCTTGAATCAGTTAAAGTTAAACAAAATTTGAACATGTGTTAATGAAATTGAATTGAGTGACATAACATTGATCTAGGCTTTATAGAATTGAGTTCAATATTTTTTAATGTCTTAGAATAATGTTATGAGATAATGAAATTTGGATGAAAAAACTATAATGTGAACACATGTCGTTTTCATGATTAATGACATTGTGCATTTTATGCTTAATTGAAAATTGCATTACGTTTAATTCCAATTTCATTCATGCATGTGCATTTAATTGCCTTTAAGTTGCACATACATCCTTGCATGCATTGGTCCGAGGATACAATGAGGCTGATTTGTCAATTTCAATAGTGATGCATTAGGGACCGCTTGAGTGACCCTTACATCGGTCGAGCGACCTTGCAATCAGTCAACGCCCTATGGTTAAAAAGTTAAACGGCCCCTTCGTAATCTAAACACTCCTATACTCGTCCCAAGCCTCCCGAATCCCAAAACCCTTAAATCTATACATTCTCAAACACATTTTTCATGGTTCCTAGGGTTGATTCACGACTTGATTTGTAAATTCCATGTACATGAGACCTAGTTTCATAGTGTTTGATGAGATGGCTCTGATAAGATAGAAAAGGGTTAGGATTGAGGAGGAATTAAAGGTTCCACATGTTGAGACTGGACCTTCTGCACCACCAGTTCACCTAGAGGCTAGTAGTTCTAGGCCACCACGATCTGAGTTCGGTTCAAACATCCTAACAACTCAATTGACATCGTTAGTTGACATGCTTACAAGGGTAGAACGTACTATAGTAGACCATCACTGCCTCACTTCTTAGAGGTCATATGCATTAGATGGAAGGGTCGTGAGTCTTGAGGAAATCTGTGGATACCGTGTAACTCGATACCACGCCATTATGTCCCATTTATTGGGATACATAACTTAACAAAATTCGGACAGAATCTCCTTTGTACAGGGAGCTCTACCTAAAACACAACATGTGCAATCATACAACACTGACCACACCGTGTCCATTTATCCATATTCATAAACAAAAATTACATGTCCAAAACTAAATTACATAACAGTTTTACAAAACATGTTTAAAGCCACATTTTGGCTTTTTTTCATCAATGGGGGCCAGAGTGAGAGTCGTCCACCGGCGTATATTCCACATCTGAAATCTTGTCCCATAAAGGGTGAGTCATGTTCATTAGGGTATCTCCTAAAAGGGGCTACTCCCCAACCTAGATGCATATGAAATACAAATCTCAAGCAACAATTACTCCATTCAAGAATATTCAATGCAACAATGAAATCTTCTATCCTATGCCATGATATGAGACGATACTCACACATGCAACTCTACCCGAGCCTTTATCGGCTCCCTTAATACATGTAATGTCATGCATATAAATCTAGGTATTACAAGCCCCTTCCATTGACGTTACACATCCAATGACTTTTTTAAAAAAAAAATCTCGGGTCTTTCTTGGAGTAGGTATTTATGGATTCACACCAATGAGCTCCCAACCGACACGGCATTAATGAACTTCCACCAACGGCTCCACATACACCGGCACACTTTATGGACTCAATACCAACAGGGTGCGTATCTGAATCATCGGGTCTTGCACCTAAGGGAGAATCTGGCCCTTCTTGCTAACCCCTATTTTCAATGCAAACTGTGCGACTCAATTGAACTTCGTTCTAATGATCCCAAGCCCATGTATCATTCACCAAGAATTGTGTTTGATTAAACCATGCACACACACCCACACTCATGTGGAATGCCCAAGAATATAATGCTTTCCGTGCATATGCAATACAATTGTACAATTGCATTTCATGTCATTATGCAACTAGGATCTCAATTGCAATTATAATATCATGTTCAATATGTCATGAGCACATTATAAACAATTCAATATCCAACAACCTTTTTTCATGGTAAATTACATCATAAGCATATAACCACCATAAATAATCTCAATTTCAATATATCATATGCATATATCAACATTTTTTAACATTAAATTCCATGCATGTTATAACATAATCAATGCAAATAACACACTTAATCTACATAGACATTTAATCAAACACCTTCAAGGCACCAAATTATGTAAATACATAATATGTCGAATTTCATCATATATCTCAAGAAATCACAACAAGCAATTTCTACATACCCAATTCATGCTAGAATTGATTTTAACCATTCTTAATACCCATTTCCTGCATTGCAAGTACCATAGGTAAATGCAAAACATGAGATTACATTTTTAACACCCTACCCTTTCCATATATATTCCAAGCATGTTATAATATAATCAATGAAATAACAATCTAAATCCAAATAGGCATTTTATCAAACACCTTCAAGGCACAAAATTATGTAACACATATTATGACCAAATAATCATATTTCTCAAGAAATCACAACAAGTAATTTCTACATACCCAATTCATGCTGGAATTGATTTTAATCATTCTTAATACTCATTTCTTACATTTCAAGTACCTATATTTTTCATGAATTTACCAAACAAGTAAATTCTACAAACAAAATTCAAGCAAGATTGATTTAGCATATTTCTATACACATTTCTCACACTTTATTTACACTAGTAGTACATTAAACAATTGAATTCATCTCAAGTCATGCTACCCATATCATATGGAACCCTAGGTTGAAAATAAACCTAATTATGAAAAAAAATCTCACCTCTTGAAGCGTAAAACAATGGTAGAAAACTTCAAGAACACAAATCAAACTCAAACTCTAGATTTTTCCAAAATTATGTTTTTGAATCTTTGATGAAATCTACAATTTTTGGTACGTAGTCGTAGCCCTCGTCACATAGATTAACTTTAATTCTTGGTCCGAAGGATTCTAACCAATGATTACCGTAGATTGTAAAGAGAAGTTGGAAACTCTCTCTTTTTCCCTCTCTTGTTCTTCTCCAACGAAACCAGCTGAACAAAATGGGGAGAAAAGCTGTTTTTCTCCCTTATTTATACCCTTTAGCTGGTTGTTCCTCACCGCGCCACACGTTCTCCATTCCCGAGTCTGATTTTGTCCTGAAACGATTAAATTTTGATTCGGTTCAAGTTCAACTATTTTTATATGAACATCCTTTAAATATTTTTTAAAATTTTAAAATTTAATTCCAGGTCTCATTTATTAGGTCATGCAACATCCGATTCACCTTGTAAGACAGAAAAAATTCAACTATCTCAAAATTCAATGAAAATTGACTGGATAACTAGATTTCGTGAGGGGAATCCAACGGCGAGGTCCATTTTTCATTTGAGTTCTAGAAAAATTTAGGTTTCAAACCGTACCATAGTGAAAAATTACCTTTTGCCCTTTTTCGTAAAAATTCAAATTTACTCAGGTTTTACAGATTGTTCAAGGGAAAGTAGATTATAGGCGAGCCAGTGAAGGACAACACTAATTTAGATTGGGAGCCACCCTGATGCAATGTTGGAGATGGTGTAGATAATTCATCCACTAGAATTGTATAGGAGACTTTAGTATATGACCATATGGGTAAGGCCCCATAAAAAAATTAATGATGGATAAAATGATATTAAGTGTACTTTGAAAAGGATGATAGAAACTTTGAATTTTTGTTGAATGATTGATCTGAAGTTTGAGTTTTGAGCATTAGGGTCAAATTTAGTTTTAAATGTGGTCAAGCTTGAGAATGGTGGGTATCTAAGTTTCTAATTGTTTTTAGGTCAAAATAAGGTTACCATTGAATCTTAAAGGTCGAGAAATCTTGGGAGAGATAAAATGTGGTGTATTATAAGTTTGGAAGTATTTTGAAGTTAAAACGCATTTTAGAGAGAACTTGGATAAGATGAAATTTGACACTACTTTAGTATTTTAGATATAATATTTTACCCCGACGTCCAATTGATATGTTTTTTGGATAGTAGAAACTATACCTCAAGTGCTACAAAAATGTATTTTTTGTAATTTTCATGAATCGACTTCTAATTAGGTCAAAATCGAGTTGAAAGTTAGGACTAAAAGTCATCGTTGTTTGAACTCCATAACCACCATTCAAATGCTTGAATAGATGTAGAATTAAGCATAATTTCAAGAAAAAAAATAGAGATGGTTTCCTTTGAATGCTCATACCACCGTTCGAACGCCTCGCTAAAAATGACTCTGATCAATTTTTAGGGTCGCTCTGTTTTTTAGCTTATAAATACCCTAGGACTGAAATTTGAAGTGTCTTTACCTATTTTTCAATTCCTAGAAGCCTATAAAAGTTTGAGGAGAAGAAAAGGAGGAAGAATGAGCTAACTCTAGCATCATAACGAGTTAGGATCAATTATCTGCAGATTAAGGTAAGGGTTCTTTCTCCGATTCATTCATTGATGATTAGGGCTATATACTATATTTTTTTTCATCTTTATCATAATATAAATAATAGATCTACAATATTTTAATTTTTTTTGTTCCAATATTCATTTCTTGAATAAAATACGTGATTTGCTTCCACGATCTATCAGTTCTTGATTTAAAAACCTAGTTCTTAATTTCTATTATATTGCTTGCTCCTTAGAGTTGATTAAATTATAGAGAAATTCTCAAGCGTAGTAAAGGGTATCGTTTTGTAACTCGGTCGATTACCGAGGTCATCTACACAAGGAAAACAAATGACTCAAGAGGAGATGGTTAAAAGAAAAGAAAACCTTGAATTTTGAGAGTTGTTTGAAAAATTGATCACTATATGAAAATAAAAATTAAAGGAAAGAATCGGTTGATCGGTAGAGATCACCCCACTGTGAAACATATATTTTGACTCAAACTCTGTAACTCACTTCAGATTGTTGTCAAATGCACTCAAGCCATAGATATTTATTTAACACCCAATTAATAAATACAAATGTGTATTCAAGACAATTGAATTGATTAATGGAATTTACTATGATTGTAGTGATTACAAGAATTAACCGTACCAAATCTTACCACCTTGTATTGAAATCGCAATGAATGTTAACCGTTTGTAGAAAATAAAAATTAAGTATTTTCTTTACAAGAAATTAAAACTTGAATTAAATAAAAGTTTGTAAAGTAGAACAATGGAAAAAGCTTGGAGGATAAGAAGAACATCTAAAAACTCTAGAAAAGAGAAAAAAAAAAAAGAAACAGTGAATTGAACGATGAAATTGGAGCTTCCCTCTCTCTTGCTAGATTTGGGCATTTATAGGAGGTGTTGTGCTAAAATCCTCATTTCTATTCACCAATCATGCCCCTTGAAATATTTAGCAGATTGCCTTCCGTAGGAGTCTCGATGACCGAATTTATAGGAACCTACCTGTAGGAAACAAAAATGACCTATAGGTAGGATTGTTCACTGTAATATTCCTACTGCTTGCCTTGCTCTACTACTGGTAGAACCCTTCTCTATCTTCAACCTACCATTAAAAAGTACTAACTTATTGGTAGAACAACTTTTTGTTTTGAACCTGTTGGTAGGATTGAACTCCTACGGATAGAACCAACTTATAGCCTTAGTTGTACCGGTAGGAAGAGCATTTTTCTCAATTCTACTTTAAGTGGCCTTGGCTTCACTCATGGACTTCTTGGCTCATCCTCCAAGTCCTCTATAGCATTCAAACACTTGTAATCCCATGTTCTTATACCAATTAAACTGCAAACACATAAATTTACAATAAAACACAAATCTCAACTAAAACAAAGGAATTAAGTGATTAGCATGACTAAGATGAATGGTTATGAGGCTTATATTAAGCTCTCATCATATATGTGTATGATAGATCTACAATTTTTTTTATCTTTTTTTTTAATATACATTCAAATTCTACAATAAACACATGATTTATCTCCAAATACATGTTTTAAATTGAAAAATTTTATGTTTTTGATAAAAACTTAAAATCTTTAATATTGTGAACATGTAGGTTTCTTTTTTCAATCTTTTGCAAGTTTTGCTTCGAATATTTTTCTACCAAAGAATTATGGAACTATGAATTTTGGTATACGTGATTTTTGTGATAAAATTGGTGTTATTATCTCTTATATTTGTGGGTGTGGTAAACGTAGGTTACACTCGAATGCGTATTGTAGAGTGTTAGAGGTTTTCCTACTTTGAGGGGTTTAGTGGTTACCTAACACTCGAGGATGGGGGCAAGTATACTATTCTTAAGAAATGTTACGTTAATGCTGATATGTCGATACACGTCATTCCTAAAGTGTTGTAACCATGTGGGGATTGATTTAAGATAGTTTGTGTTTGCGGTAGGTGGACGAGAAATGTTCGGTGTATAGATTCATGCTAGTCTACCTATGTATATGAGAAATTGATTTATGAGTTTTGGATTATGAATGATTATACTCTATTATAAACTCTATTATTTGGTACCATAAACTCGAGATCATTTCTGAATTTCACTATTTTATCTCAAAACTATATATGTCATTTTATAATTGTGATTTATATATATACACTTATTTTCTTATCTTGGTGCTTACAATACCTGTGACTATGTTATGTATTTCTCTAACCTATTATCTTCAAGCTACATCTAAATATTAGATCTTGTACTTATTTTGAGATTTAGAACGTGTACATGAATGTTGAAATTAGTTTACTTTTTGTTTTGTTCAATGGTTTGTGGGTTGTAATCTTAATCTCTTATTTGTGTATTTTGTCACAAATTGTCAAAGGGAGAGATTGTTAGATGATATGTTTATCATTGGCTAATTTCGTGGAGTTTATGTAAATCACAACCTATTTCATGGTCATGATCCTACAATGAGGTAAGGAGATAATGTGTCAAAGCTACATTAAAATCACTCTAATGCGCTTTCATACTTTGGACAATGTAATGACCTAGAGACCTAAGATGATCCCCTGATTTAATAGATTTAAGAGGATTATTGTTAAAATGGAATTGATATTAATCCCTATATGGCTCCTAGATGATTTTCAAAGAATAAAATTTCTAATCTGTTGTGTTTTGTAAACATAATCTGAGCCACTCCTCTTTAGCAACACCCTTTAGTGCTCAAGGGGACAATTTTTTTTCTTGGTTTTAGGATTAAAAAATTAGTATGAACCACCATTTGCTCACTAGCCTTTGCTATAGCAGTATCTTTATGACAGGAAATAAATGGGAATATGCCAAATAGAGGAGGAGCATGAACTGACCTTAAGGCCTCTCGAGGGGTCTCAAAGGTCGCTCAAGCGGTCTTAATAAGGTCGTTCAAGCGGTCTACTCTTCCTAGGTCAGTTTGAAACTTCTTTTTTATTCTCGAGACCATCGCCCTATGACCGCCCTCCAATCACTCAAGTGGTCGTTCGCAAATTTGAGTTTTCTTGTTGACCAAGATTGCCCTTATTTCGAGTCTATAAATAAGGAGTGCCTTTCGAAACATAGGGTATCTCTTTTGTGAGTTGAATTCTTGTCTCTTACACCTTATAGGTCACACCGCAACCCTAGATCCCTAAACCCAAAGCTACTTTCTAGTGATTCTTATCCAACCTCACAACTTAGTGAAAAAAGATCTTGATTGGTTGAAGACCAAACCTATTGGAGTGTGCATATTGAGAACCATTGGTGCACCCAAGATTGATTGAGGCCTAGATGATCCATTGTGGTGGTCAATCCAATTGAATCTGCACATAATGTCGGAGAAACACTTCAACTGAGAGGCTTATTGAAGCAATCTAACCATAGTAAGCTGATTATGGGCTAATGAATTAGGTCTTGGTGAATTGAGAAGGTTCCCCACAATTTTCCTTAGTAGGGTCAACAATTCACTTATGTCATTTATTGTTTTTACAAATATACTTGTGATTTGATACACATGCGCACTATATGTTTGATTTAATATTTTCATCATTCATAGTTGTGTAGAAAAGGTTTGGATTGTTGGGTTGGGATCCTTATTGTAGATTGATTGTTGAGTGATTAATTAATAAAATCAATACACTAATTTCCATGGGTTCAAGGGGTTGTGGTAGTTAAAAGGGGGTTCTCACTATTAATTAACTAATCAGTGTGAGAAGAGATAATTGTGGCAGTAATGGGTTTTAAATTGTTATTGTTTAAGCTTAAAGTTTAAAAATTTATTCACCCTGTTATAGGTAGTGTCATGCACTGCACGTGTATAATCGTGAGGCAACATCCACATATATTTCTCCCCCCCCCAAAACAACAAAAGTCATTTGGCTTTGCATGAATTGATTCAATATGTCCTCTAGAATCTTTTCTTGTGGGTGTTGGTATGGTGGATACTAGAAAGGTTTTTGTGATGTTAGGGGATTAACTGGGTGCTTATATTGGTCGTTCCTCCAGCTGAAGTTTAGGTAGTTAAACCACAGTGAGGTATACGTCTCGACGTAAGACTTGAAATAAGGTTATTGGAAAGATGATATTGCATTGGCCTAATCCGAAAAAACCTCTCGGAACACCGGAATAATATGGCACTCCCCAATGTAATGCCCAAAGATAACACAAATCCAGCACACCGACTCTGTGGAGGGTAATACTCAACACCTTATTAAAGTTATCAAAAACATAAGAAAT